>CM053575.1:80019740-80455916 GCA_028646485.1 Cryptoprocta ferox
GGAGAAGTGTCTGTTCATGTCTTCTGCCCATTTCTTCACTGGATTATTCGTTTTTCAGGTGTGGAGTTTGGTGAGTTCCCAGTAGATTTTGGATACTAGCCCTTTACCCGATATGCCATTTGCAACTATCTTTTCCCATTCTGTTGGTTGCCTATTGGTGTTCTTGATTGTTTCCTTTGCAGTGCAGAAGCTTTTTATCTTGGTGAGGTCCAAAGAGTTCATTTTTGCTCTTGATTCTCTTGCCTTTGGGGATGTGTCTAGTAGGAAATTGCTGCAGTTGAGGTCAAGGAGGCTGTTTCCTGCTTTCTCCTCTAGGATTTTGATGCAATCTCTAATTTTACTGTTATCAGTTGGCACTTATTCTTAACATATTATCTAGTTCTCTTTTCATATTTAAGTACCATGATAAATCTAAAAGATCAGTCAGTTTTTGTACATTTCAAGCTCTTTACGACTGTTGTGCATGGGGTGCCTGGGTGGCTCAGTTGGTTAAGTGCTTGGCTCTTGATTTTGGCTAGGGTCATAATCTCACGGATCCTGAGATTGTGTCCCACGTAGGGCACTGTGCTGACAGCTTGGAGCCTGCTTGGGATTCTCTCTTTCCCCCTCTCTCTCTGCCCTTCCCTGCTTGAGTTCACACACACACACACACACACACACACACACACACACACACTGTCTCTCTCAAAATAAATAAGCTTTAAAAAAAAAAGAGTGTTTTACTTGCTTTGTTAAAAATTCCCTATAGTGTTTATTAATATTTTTTATCTTGTTTGTATCGGGGGTGGGGGGCTGCTCAGTAATCATCCAGGACACTAAATAATGCTGAATCAAATTGCTACCTTCCTCCAGTCACTTTCTGATTTTAGCAATGGTTACTCTCAAGAAGAATCTGAACCTGAATGTCTCAGCATCACTTTCACACTGTAAACACTACATTTGTAAGACATTCATGAGCACAGATAACCTAACCCCAATGCACAGGTGAAATTTTCAACTCACCTTATAGCTTACTTGTCTTGACAAGTGCATCAAGATGTAGTGTGAAAAGATAGATATTCCCCAGTGTTAACACTAAGTTCCTTTGATGGGCAAGGAGGTCAGCTATAGACTTGCCTTAAACATTTTTAAGTTATTTTTTCCACATTGTGTAAAATGTTGAGGCCTTAACCAAACACGTGCTAGTTTAGGAGACAGAAAGCTCTTCCCTAAAGAAAATGCTGGCTCTACCTGAAAGAAATCCTGCTGTCCCCACCTGTTCTAAAGTGCAATGGCCTTCTGTCTGTCTCTTCAACTTTCACAGCAGAATGACATCTTCCTTCCCATCTGGTGTGGAAAGCATATGGCCATCACAGCAACATAGGATGCCCGCACTACAGGTACTTGTTAGAGGATTCAATCATACGTTGTCTGATTCCCAGCATCAACCAGAGGCTCTAATACCGTTGATGTTTAAGGAAAACTGCTTAATAAGCAAATGAACTACTTTTTTTTTTTAATTCTCTCCTATGCTACTACCACTGTATTAAATTAGATGATCAGAAAGAAATGCCTTAACCTTGTATCCCAAATTGACCTTCTTTATCGGGTGTCCATCTTAGTACCCCCTCCTCTGCCCTCTTGGGCATGAGGACAGTGTATTTGTGCAGAGTGCTGGCTTTTTAAAAATTCTCTTGACAATACCATTTATCTCATTACCAAAAGTTCATTGTCCCCGTAATAAATTCTGTCTTGAGTTCTGCTCCAGGAACACATTTTCTATCAGAAAATCGCCATGCTTTCTTTCAGTGGAAAATGATAATTAAGTAATACGACATAATTTCTTTGTTAGCCTTAGTTGCCAAAGGCTCAATTGTAAAATTAGCTTTCTTGGGTATCTGGATGAATCAACTGTCTCATTTTTGAGACTATTTCTGGTCTGTTTCTATCTCCCTTTCATTTCACACTATTTTACTTGTTAAAATTCATATAATCTTGTTTTTTGCTTCTGATCTAGCATTAGCCTCACCGCATTTCAGGTGCTCTCAGTCTGGAAGTGGTTTGCTTGCTTGGACCCCATTGGCTTCTGCCCACACTCTTATATAACAAAACAAAAAGACTGTTCAGATCATGCAGCAAGACTGATGAAGAAAATTGTAAATCTTGATCCCAATCCAAAGGCTGATCATCTACAGCTTTTCCTTTTGTTTTTAATAATGAATAAATATGTCTTTGGATTAAAAACATATATGATATATATATACATACAGTAAAGAAGTTAAAGGATTCGTTTTTGTAGGTTCTGATTATACTTTGCAGAGCTGACTAGGTTGCGTGGATAGTACTTGTGCAATGTCTACTGCATAAGCAATGAAAGTAGAAAAAAATGATCTTTTAACTAGTTTATGTTTGATTAAAATATAAAAAGAGAGAGTTTGGAAAATACAGAAAGACCAAAAAGAGCACTTTTAAACCATTTGTAAACTAACTTTTATCAACTTTAATTAGGTATATTTTGCATATGATAAGACGGGACCATTCAAAGTGCACAGTGCATCATAGGTCTAACAGGAGAAACCCAACAGAGGACCATGGGGAGGGGAAGGAGGAAAAAGAGTTAGGGAGAGGGAGGGAGACAAAACACGAGAGACTCTTGAATACTGAAAACAAACTGAGGGGGGAAGGGGAAGGGGAAAACGTAATGGGGGGTGATGGTCTTGGTGGAGGTCACTTGTGGGGAAGAGCACTGGGTGTTATATGGAAACCAACCTGACAATAAACTATAAAGTTTAAAAAACAAATAAAAAAAATAAAAAAATTAAAAAAAACAAAGTGCACAGTGCAATGAGTTTTGACAATTATATACACTCATGTATCAACCACCACAATCAGCTTTAGAACATTTCTACAACCTCCCCAAATCAATTAGCTCATGTCCCTTTCCAGTGTATGTCACCAGCCCTCTCTCACTCTCCTTCTGACCCTGATGCCAAGCAACTCAGTTTTACTGTTCTCTCACAAGAACTTGGTTTCGCCCATTCTATAACTTCATATGATTTGAATTATATAGTGTGTTTCCCTTTATGTCTAGCTTCTTTGGTTTGGGATAATGTCATTGTTTTTAGGATGCATATTTTCTGTTTTATGCATCACTGTTTCCTTGTCATTACTCAATACAATTCCAACTTGTGACTATAATACAAATTTTTTATTCATTAATTTTCTGGTGGATATTTAGATTATTACCAATTTTTGGATATTGTGAAGAAAGCCGCTCTGAATATTTGTGTGTAAGTCTTTGTGCGTGGACACGTATCTATTTATCTTAGGTAAATGCCTAGGGATTGGCAGGTCATATATTGTTTGTTTAATTTTATAAGAAACTATCAAATTCTTTTCCCAAGTGACTATATAATTTTACATTCCTACTGTCAATATATGAAAGTTCTACTTGTCACACACACATCATCATTAACATGTTGTGTTTCAATCTTTTATAATTGTCTTCCTTCTAGAAGGTGGGAAGTGGTTCTTACTGTAGTTTTAATTTGCATTTGTTTGATGACTTGCTTAATATTGAATATCTTTTCATGAGGCTTTTCACTGGCATTTCATAAATCTTCTTTTGTGAAGGATTTGTTTAAACACTTTGCCCATTAAAAAAAATTGAGTTATCTGACCTCTTACTATTGAGATATAAGATTGGTTTATAGATTATGAATACAAGTCATTTGTCATATAAATGCAAGAAGAATATTCCAATTTGTGTCTTGCTTTTCCATTATCTTACACTTATAAAAATATTTAAATTTGATGAAGTTCAACTTAATAATTTTACCCTTTTGATTTATGTTTCCTGTCCCAGATATAGGGAATATTTACCTACCCCAAGGTCACAGATATTTCTTCCTATTTTTTTCTTGAAATTTTTATAGATTTTGCTCCTACATTTATATTTATGATACATTTTGAGTTGAGTTTTGTGCATGATATATGGTATAAATGGATATTTTTTCCATATAGGTATCTAGTTCATTTAGTACCACACATGGAAAAGGCATCCTCTCCCACACTTAGTTTGCATGGCATCTTTGTTGAAAATCAGTTGATTTTCAGAGAAATGCAAATCAAAACCACACTGAGATATCACCTCACATCTGGTAGAATGTGTTAGAATGTTTGTTATCAAAGAAACAAGAGATAATAAATACTAGTGTGGATATAGAGGAAAGAGAACCCTTGCGCAATGTTGATCGGAATACCAATTGATACAACCACTATGGAAATCAATATGGAGATTCCTCAAAAATTTAAAAATAGAACTATCATATAATTCACCAATCCCACTTTTCAGTATATATCCAAAGGAGATGAAATCTCTATCTTGAAGAAATGTCTGTCTGCACTTACATGTTCATTGGAGCGTTATTCACAATAGACAAGATATAGAAATAATCTAAGTGTTCAACTATGGATGAATGGATAAAGAAGATGTAGTATATGTAAAAAATGGAATATTATTATAGAAATAGAAAGTAGGATGGTATCTGCCATGAAGTGAGGGGTAGGGGAAGTGGGGAATATTGGTCAAAGAGTACCGACTCTCAGTTATAAGATGAGTTAAGTTTTGGGAATCTAATGCACAAGTATGGTGACTATAGTTATCAATACTCTAAGGCTTACTTAAAAGTCTCTGTAATAGGAGCTTTAGTGGTCTCAGCACCACCACAACAAAACGGTAATTATGTAAGGTGAAAGATGTATTAATTTACTGTGGTAAATATTTTGCTCTATATATGTACCAAATCATCACACTGTACATCTCAATAAGCCTGGAATTTATTCTTAAATATTTTGCTTTTTGATGCCACTATAAATGGGATTTTTTAAAATTGAATTTTCTAATTCATTTCTGATTCATGACTAATGTACAGAAATGAATTTGGTTTCTATATATTGATCTTGTATCATAAAACTTTGCTAATTTCACTTATTAGCACCAGTGCTTTTTGTGGATTCCTTCATATTTTCTAAGTGAATAATCAACTGTGAATTTGGACAATTGGACATCTTTCTTTCTAATCTGTATAAATTTTTTTATTTTTCTTCTATTATTGCACTAGGTAGGAACATCTTCCTTGTTTTCAAATTTAAAGGGTAAACATGATTCTTTCCCCACTATGATGACTGGTGTAGGTTTTACGTGGATGCCCATTGTCAGACTGAAAAATGTGTCTTTCGACTTAATTAGCTGAGAGCTTTTATCATGAATAGATGTTGAATTTTATCAAATGCTTTTTGTGCATATGTTGACATTATTTATCCTTTATTTTTTTGTTATGAGTAGTTACAATGATTTTCAAATGTTAAACCAGCCTTACATTCTTAGATTGAATTTTCATGTATTTCTGGATTCAACTTGCTAATATGTTGTCAAGGACTTTTGTGTGTGTGTGTGTGATTTTGGTTTATAAGTTTCTTTTTATCTTGTAATTTCTTTAGTTCTATTATCAGTATAATGCTGGCCTCATAAAACTTCTTACTTCTCTATTTCCTGAAATTCTTTCTATAGGTTTTGTATTATTTCTTCTTTAATTATTTGGTATAATTAACTAATGAGTTCATGTAGGTCTTGAGTTTTCTCTATGAGTATATTAAACTATGCATTTAATTTATTTACTATATATATAGGGTTATTCAGATTTTCTACTTATTCTTGTGACAATTTTGGTGGTTTTCATTTTTTCAAGAAAATTTTCTGTTTCATCTAAGTTGTCAAATTTATTGGCATCTAGTTTTTATTGTACTCCCTTATTATCCATTTGAGGTTTGTAGGAGCTATAATAATATACCTTTTCTCATCTCCATTTTGGTAATTGTCTCATATTCTATGGATTAGTCTTCTCATAAAAAATTTCTTATAAATAAAAAAAAATATTGATATTTTTAGAGAAAAAAGTTTTGTTTCATTTACTTTCCATATTGTTCTCCATCTGTTGTCTTCACTGAATGCCACACAGATCCAATAAGATCTCTCCACTCTAGCTGACCATACCTTGAGTCTTTCCTAGTTCTTTTTGAGTTCCTGGATTATCCAATTTCTGAATACCTCTTGGTTCTTTTCCTGGATGTGCACATGTTCACTCTATGGATGTGCCCCTTAGTACTCACGAGTAAAGCCATGGGGACCCTTGTGTTGATTTCCACAACTCTTTTTCTCTGTGTACTTTCCTCCTCCTTGTCTCCTCAACAGCACTGAACACTGACCTCAATGTATTAAACTCAACAACACTGATGTGCTTCCAGAAAGTGCTTCTAGGTTGAAAAGCGAGTGGATAAAAGAGTTTACCTTACCTGCTTTCACTTATTCAGGGATCAGTCTTCACTGATTGTTGCCCAACGTCTTAAAAACATAGATTCATATATTATGTGGTCATTTTTAGTTTTTACAGAAGGAGGAAATTATGATACCAATTAATCTCTTATGGCCAGAAGCAATATTCTAGAAGCCTCACTATTAGCTTCTTGATGTTTGTTTTTGACAGTATTTTATTAATTCAACAGAATCTTATTAAGCATTTGTTGTGTTGCCAAGCATTTAACAATTATGAATTAACATATAATATAACATATTTAATTGGGTTCATATATCCTTATGCTCTTTTCTTTCCATTTATCTCAACTGGTATTTATTAAATGTGCTCTTTCTTCAAATTAAAGTATTTATATAGCTTAGGAAATGATTAGGTATTGTATATATGTTGCTCTCAATTGGTATCATATATCCTTATAGGACACAAATTCTTCTTAGGTAAGAATTATTCTCTTTACTTTAATTCTTTCATTTCTTTGTTCCTCATCTTTTAATTTTGAAGAGAAAAAAGCATTCCCAAATGCGTTCTCTGCATCACTGATTAAATTTTAGATTGCTATTTCTGTCCTATACTCCTTCTCTTGAATTTTAGTTTCCTTAAATATTTCTTGATATAATGGAACTCTCTTTATAACTCAATCTGCTGTTACATCATCTTCTATTTTATTGCTTTTTTTCACAGAGCTAGTGATTTCTTTTTTTTTTGCCTTTATGGAAATTATATATAAGATACTCTCTAAAGTTGTTTTCTGTCTTCTGTAGTATATGTTTTTTTTTTTAATGCGTTTCCTCCCTTACATCATGAGTATAATCATATTCATCTTGTAAGTACAACAAAGACTCTACAAATCTTTTCACAAGTCTCTTATGGTTATTACTTCATTCTTTGTATTTATCCCTGAAGGAGAGGGTATATGAAAATTGAAGGATGGGTGGATTTTCCTCCAGGCCTACATAGATTCCCAACTAGGAGCAGGCAGAATCCTCACATCAAAATCTAAATGGCTGCCGGGTATGTTAGCTCATTTCAAAACTTTTAATATTTGATATATGTATTATGTATTGTATAGGTATTCGATATATGTATTTTATAAGTATTATTTTAATAAGGTCAAAGAGGAAAAATCAAGTGCTGGTGGAAATCTGTATTCTAGTGTCTTAAAAATTTTAGAAGTAAACATTGAACAGAAGTCACTCACTCATCCGTAAGTTCAGATACACCCTACAAGTCCCTGGCATGCAGAGTAATGACCCAGGCTTTTCTAGTGACTTAGAAGTGACTTAGATTTTTCTAGTGACCTAGAGACTCATATATCCATTTCCTACTAAACGTCTTTACCTCAGTCCCACAGCCATCTCAAACTCAGTGTTTTCCAAAATAAAATTCACACTTTGTCCTGTATCTCCTACATTTGAAATAAACCACTCCATTGATCGATGTAGTTGTATTAACCAACACATGAGGTTCATTTTAAACAACTCAGTGTCCCTGGTCTGCTGTTCAAATTCTAGATATTCTGTCTCCCTAAAATCTATCTTACTTGTCCACTCTTCTCTGTATCTAGTGTTCCTCCTTTGTTCTCCTACCTGGAGTGTTAGAATAATGCTCTAACTATTCCTCTGCTTTCTGTCACATGTGTCTTTCATCATCCTTCCCACTCCTAGTGCTTATTCTAAAAGCTAGATATGATTGTGTTACTACCCACCTTAAAACATTTCAATATCTTCCCTTTATCTAAAAGATAGTGTCCAGACTCACCAGCATCAAGAGGCTTTAAAACATGAAAGTAGCTCTGAATCACCTGAGAATGTGGTTAAAACATAGATTCTAATTTGGTAGATGTAGGTGGGACTTGAGATTCTGAATTTGTACCAAATTTCCAGGTGATACTCATGCCGCTACCTCTTGGCCCACGTTCCGTGGCATGTCTCTAAGATGTCTTCCTGTTCAGACTTCTCTCTAGACTCATTTTCATTTCCACCTCCTCCACTGAAGCCCTATCCTTTTGTCTTACATACCTACTTAAAGTGCCTAGCAAAGCATTTTTGTGTGATTAGTCAGATAGCTTTTCTGTTCAGAATGCTCTTCTCTCCCATTTCTATCTGAAGAACATCTATTCCTCTTTAACACCTACCTCAAGTTGAATTTTATAAAAGAATCTTTCATTTTTTAATTTTATGTATTTATTTTGAGAGAGATTGAGAGGGAACAAGAGAATGAGAGGGAAAGCGGGGGAGGGGCAGAGAGAGAGGGAGAGAGAGAATCCCAAGTGGGCTACACACTGACAGCAGAGGCTTGATCCCATGAACTGTGAGATCATGACCTGAGCCGAAATCAAGAGTCAGACACTTAACCAACTGAATCACCCAAAGCCCCTAGAATCTTTTCTTGATTCTTCTATCCCATAAGAAGACTTATTTACTTATTTAGTACTCTTTGTGCCTGGCTATACCAGTATAAGCAATTCCTAGGGGACTATGTGTTAAGAATGTGAACCATTCTTAACAGATTTTGTTTATGTATACCTAACTTCTTCGAGGGAAGAGGCTGTGTCCTACCACTCTTACTTAGTACACTATCTGTCATATTTCAAGTTATTAATAAACATCTTTTAAAAAATAAACACTTCTATAAGAATGTATGAATATAAAATGAATTCAGAGAATAAATTGGACTTTCATTTAAAATTTATGCATTGTTGTATTAATTATCTATTGCTGCATAAGAAATTATCAAAGACTTAGCAGTTTAAAACAACAAAAACTACTTCATAATTTTTATTGGTCAGACATTCATGAGTCCTCTGCTCAGAATCTGCCTAGGCTGAAATGATGGTGTCAGCAAGGGCTGTTATCTCAGCTGAGGCTCTGAGTTCTCTTCTGAGCTCATTGGCTATGGCAAGAATACATTTCTTGTACTGTAGGATGGAACTACCCATGTTTTAGCTAGTTATCAGCTCCTAGAGGCTGACTGGATCTTTAGTACATAGCCCTCATGTGTGGTTCACAACAGTGCTGTTTGCTTTCTTCCAGGCCAACAGGAATGCATCTTGCTGACCTCCTATTCTTTCTAGTCTTCTATGATAGAAACTTACATAATAACAATGTAATCAAACTTGCTACATACCACGCTTAACCACGGGAGCAATAATAGACCATCTATTTCATCACATTCATACATCCGGCTCTCACTCAAAGATAGAGAATTACACAGGCACGTACATCAGAGGGTGAGAATCAGAGGGATCATCTTTGAATTCTCTCTACCACATTAGTTAGCTGCAAAACTTGAGATACTCATGATAAGTCTGGGAAAATGAGAAAGAAAGATAATATTTAACATGAGTAAAACATGAGACTTAATTTTATATATATATATAATGTTTTCTATATGAGACTTAATTATGTATATATAAAATACATTTTATCATCATGACATGCTAGTGTTGGATTTTTTAAAAAATTCAGTGGGATTTTATAAATGAGTGTAAAATTTGAGGACCTTGTAATTTGTGGTAACAGCTGCATTCCTGATTACTGCTAATACAATCTTTCTTCTACCTTAGAATTGCCTTCTACCCAAGTCATTGCAAACAAACAACACCCCTCAGCCTTCAAACAGTGAAGTATGTGAAAAGGGACTTACTTCTCTGAGGAAGTAAGTCTGATCAGTCACTCTTAAATTTCTTGCTCAACTTTATCAACTCTAAATAGAATCTTAAACTTCAAGTTTAAAAGAATATAGCTGATGACTTTTTGAAGTAAGACTGGCACCTTATCCTTTTGCAAAGCATAAGTGTGCATGGAGCCAGTTGTATTAGTTTCAGTTTAACCTTCTGAAAAGCCAGTCACCAGCTAGCATTGCAGGTTTTAGCTCCTTGTAGAGGGTATCTATTGCTTTTCAACAAATTCATGTGAATCCTGGGATTTGACTGACAGGTGCTTAATGTTACTGAACATACCAGGTTTACCTTCTCATCTCCTACATTGAATGGGATTAAACTACTGAGCTGTGACAGGTGATGTAATGACAGTATTATCAGTTTTTAAATTTTTTAGCACTTGCTCACTCATGGCTTATTCCCCTGGGATAGTTATTCTCTTCCCCTGAAATCTACCAATGATCTATTTATCATAATTCAATATATTCCTCTATCACCATGCAAACATAATTGGGTCAAACAGTTTTGCGTATAGGTAAAAAATCCCATAGGCAATTATTAATTCCCTTTATGATTAATGTAAAAATGATGGTGTTCTGTTAATGGAAGTGCATGTTGGATCATTCAGTCATATGCTGTAGATAAACTTTGTCATTACACCAATATAAAGTAAAAATTCCTGAAGCAACCAGGAACTTGGTAGCACCTGTAATATCTGAGCATGTCAATTTGTCAGGAAATTAGAGTGAATGCACAGCATTACTAACAATACTTTTGGGAGCCATTTTTGTTAAAATGAGAGTAAAGTTTTTTTGTTTTTTCTAATATCATAATTTGAAGCTAGAATACAGAATAGGAGAACACACTTCAGAACAAGTATCTACTTCAGACTCCTCCTAAGAATGGTAGGCATGAGAGAAGAATTCATACTAAATGCTTCCGTGAAGACAAACACCAGAATTGCATTTGGGAAAGAATTTGTTTATAAAAAGTTTAGTATGGGAATTCATGGTTTATGTATTTCAAAACTTAAAAAAAAAAGAGCCACTGTATCATGAGGATGAATTAGAATCATATTGTTCATGAAAAGATCCTCATTTACAGTGTGTGTGTGTGTGTGTGTGTGTGTGTGCATGTGTGTGTGTGTGTGTTTTCTTCATAAAACCATGTGTCTCCTTGATGTCAATTGTCCTCAAATCAAGTTGTCTAACCCTATCTCTGGAGAGTATTGTTGAAATGTTATATTTAATATATACTGTAATATGTAATATCAATATTATACTTACATATGTAAGTATACAAATGCATACACTTACACTTATATATTACATAATATATACATAAGTATTGATGAATACTCATTTTCCCTTTAAAGAACATAATTTCTTCCAAAAACCTTTCTCCACGTATGGCAGAAGCAGCTTCTGGCACCAAAAATTTGTGACTTGACCTTTTCTCCTGTACTGTTGTCACTGGGACATGACTGACCAGACAGAGACCACAATTCCAGTCTCTTCACACTTCAGTGCAGCCATTTGCTGAGTTCTAGCAAAATGGAACTTGAACATAAGTAATATGCACACTTCCAAGGCTGGGCCACAAACACCCCCCACTGTTGCTTCCTCAGCTGGTTGGATCCTGAAGACTTGGAAGCCCTAAGACATAGTGGATTCACAGGACAGAACACACCTGGATCCCTGCATTGTTATGTGGCAGAAAGTCACCCTTTCATGATCCAAGAACACCTGCATTGGAATTGAAATGAAGGAAAAATAACTTTCATTCTGTTATGCCAATAAAAGGTGGGAATTTGTTTGTTGTAACAGCTAGTGTTACCTGAATCAATACAAAAATCAAGGCCTTGTTGTAGATGCTGCTGTAAAAAAAAAAAAAGAAATAATTAAAAAAAAGTAAACTATCTGACAGGAGCTTAGCAGTTTTGTGGTAGGCAGTGAGGAGACAGATCTAGCAAGCTGGAAGTCCCTGCTTGCTGTAGTGAAACATTTGGTAAAACTGTCACCCTTGTTAGCGTGGAAGGCAGACCAAGTGTCTGCTGAGCCTGTGCATCTCGGGAAGGCGTTGGAATGAGCCAGAATGCTAGCATATGTTGATCTTCCCTTGCTGTGTTTGGCAAGGTATTTCAAGAAAGAGTGAGCTAGTTTGCAGACAGAAAGAAACAGAATAAAAGTATCAGAAATTTGGGGTTGCACAGGTTTGAAACTGCTTCTAGAGGACAAATAAAGTAAAAGAAAACTTTAAAAGCCTTTGGGCCATAAAGGTCCATTAACACTTCTCAATTAAATACAGTCACAGGGCCCTGGGACTGAGACCAGATAGAGAATGGGGCTTCCACTCAAGCCTGTTGTTCCAGACAGCCTCAAGTTACCTACTATTACCTCAACAAAGACAGGTATAAGAGGAGAAATAAAGAAGGCGCCACTATTGTTCCATAAAGGATTTTTTAGTGTGATTTCTGGCTCATGGAACTGGCTGTAAACACATTAAGCAGTGTGGGTAAACCTTGTGTCAAGCACTTGTTCTATCCTAACACGCAGTCCCAAAAAGTCATTTACTTTGAATACCTCCTATCAAAACTTATACTGGCTCAATATCAAGTTCACATCACCCTTGCTTCTTGGGCACAGAAGCCTTCATTTTGCCATAGGCATTATGTTCACTGAAATTCTTAAATTCCTGTATATCTTAAGTTAAAAGCTCCTAGAGGAAAAAGGCCAAGTAAATGTTTTCAGGGTGTGTCTAAGTTAGACAGAGCTACAATATGTACCATGTACCAAGCGTTGCTTGATGACTATTCTTATGGGAGGGAAGATAGGATCAGAATAGGTAGCTGGAAGCGAAGTTCCCTAAATGCACACTTTCAGGTGGTATCAGTGGAGGAAAGAGGGAAATCATGGGGTAAATGTTTTCCTTTGGGGATTTATCGAGTAAGGAAAGTGAAAATGAAAATCTTTTTAGTTTTGTTGAGTCTTGCTGTCTAAAAATGGCCAAAATTTCATTTCAACTTTGCCTGGCAGAGAAGCTCTCCTCCAGGGATGAAACATGTGATCTTCCTCCTTGTTGAGCAAGTGCTGTACACAGCAAAAAGCACCTTGATATTAAACCATAAACCAAGTGAACTAATAAATAAAGGTGCCAACCGCAGTTGAGCAGTAATGCTCCGTATCTAACATTTTTAGGGGACAGCCCCCTGCAAAGTATTTCTACATGCTCTTTTTCTAAGACGCAGCTGACTGTGTTTTGTAAAGCATAGATTAGCTTCAAGTGCAGCCCACCTCTGGAGGAACCTTGCACTGAGTTACAATCCAGGGACACTGAAATAGAAGCCACAGTGAGGCTTATAGCAGACAGGAAAGCCTTCTTCACCTCTGGAGTTACTATTTCTAACTTCCATAAAAACAAAACTCCAAGAGAGATGTGTCTTGCTAAGCCTCATGAATAGACAGGGAAGTGAGAGGAAGAGAAAGGGAAAGGGAACACACATACTCATTTTCTTGTGAGTAACCACAGGGTCTGTCCATCGGACTGAGCTCCTCTCAGCAGTTTTGAAATCTGAGTCTGCTTTAAAAGCCACAGGCATCTTAGGAAGGAAGTAGCCCACAACAGCACTCATATCATTAATGATACACTCATATTGAATGCTGAGGCAAAATTATCTTCACCTTAAGTTTAATGCATTCCTGGAAACCACAAGAAGAACAGCTCTGAGGAATGTTCCTAATGGCAAGTGATAGAAAAAAACTTGCTTCAATTCTTGGCGACGACACAACCTAAAACAAAGATGGAAAATTATATATGGAGGCAAAAATATGACTTCCTCATTTATCCTGTATGCCATGAATTCATCTGTGGAAAGTAGATGCTCTATTGGCCTAGCTGGAGTGATACAAATTGGAGAAGACTATTCCAGAAAGCACAAGGTGGGGAAATGTGTATTATTATGCCATAAAGAAAGAAAAGAAAAATAAAAAAAAGTTCAGTGACTTTTTGGAAATGAATTTTATAGCTCCATAAGAAAGTGTGTGTAATTGTGTGAAAAGTCAAGGGTTAGTGTGAGTGATAAGAATGGACTTCCCCAAGGGGAGACAGAAATAGGGAGAAGGAAGAAATGAAGGAGCACATCAGCATCCTTCCTAGGATGCTGCTGTGGAAGAAGAAATTGAGGTTGTAAGGGGCAAAAATCAGAGCCTGAGGGGTAAGAAGCTTAATAAAAGCTATTGAGATAAAGGAAAGCTCTTGGAACAGATGGGTCTCCCACTGACACTTATGAAGAATTCACTGACAATTAAGCACTCCAAGCTTGGTGGAAGTCTTCAGAGCAATTTTGGAAAAACAGAAGAAGGCAAAGTCAATGACACAATGGCTATTGACTATTGTGTTTAAAAATGGCACTGCAGGAGATGTCAGGAATTGGAGGTTCTTAGCACTATTGAATCCAGGCTTTAAAACACTTGTGGGAATTATGCTGTGAGTCCAGCAGCCGTTGCTGACAGAATGATACATGAGAACCTAAACCATGTAATAAAAGGGAGGAAGATCACACACCGCTTAGTCACCTGAAATAAAGAAGGAGGACATACTAAAGTTGGAACACAATCAGGTTACACCACTCTTGGATAAAGACATAGTATTTGACAAGACAATGTGTGATTTTGTGTTGCTAAGGTTATGCGTGTGAGGTACCACATTAGCGACATGAGAATGGACAGTCAGAAAGAAGAGAAAAATGCTGAAGACAAAGTAAAGATGCCCACTCAATTATCTGCTGCCTGCATTTATAACACACTTCTGATTTTAAAAATGCATTGATATGAGACTAATGCTAAGAAAAGATATACAGGAAATGCTGGACAATATCATATATGTAGCACACCAGTGATATGGGAAACTAAGGTGAAGGTAACTACAATGCTTTACCCATGAAAATGTCCAGTCTATAAATATGATTGTGAAATGGCTGTATTCAGAGAAAACCAAAGTGAGCATAGGCATCCTACCCTTTATATATGCCAGTGTAGCTGCTGTTCTGCAAAAATATCATAGATGATATCACAAAAATAAATATCTCTCCCCTTTTTCTGCAAAATCTCCGTTCTTCCTTTTAGTCTCATTGCAACCATCATCTCTTCTCTGTAACATACTCACCCCTTTCTAGGTAGACAACAGCTCCCTCTTCTCTGACTCCTCCAGTGTTTGGTATAAATGCCATGTGTGAGTTTTTCATTATTGCAGATGAAATTTCAACAAAATTTGTGCCTAAAACAACACAAATTTACTATCTCATGGTTTCCATAGGTCAGGGGTCCTTATGTTTTAGCTAGGTGGTCTGCTCAGGATCTCACGATGCTGAAGTTGGGTGTCAACAAGCCATATTGGCATCTAGAAGCTCAATTAGGGAATGGTCACTTTCAAGCGTTATCAGATCACTGGGGGAATTATTTCCTTATGATCAACTGAAATAAGGTTGTAAGCTAGAGATCACATTCAGGTCCTTGAGTCTGTCTTCAGGTTCTAAGCCATGGCCACAGGTTCTGTGGCTCCTTCTATAGGCTGCTTTCTTCCAGGCCAGCTGGGGGATGCCTTTCTAACTCTCCACCTAGTCTTGACAGGATTGGCCTGACTAGATCCATTTCATCCAGAATAATGTCCCTTTTGATTAATTGAAAGTCAACTGATCGATAACCTAACCACAAGGATAGTATCCCATTGTATCCATTGACCCCACCCACACTCAAGGAGAGGAGAAAATACTGGGTGTATATGCAGGTGGGAGGATAAATGAGGGTAATCATGGAATCCTGCCTACCATGCACTATAACTGTTGAGATGTGGTATAATAGTCACATATATTATGGTTAAGATATACACAATATTTTAATATATATTGTATATTAATAATTATATTATATATTATACTATAGTTTTATATATGTATTATATATAATACATAGATTATTAGATATGTATTATATATATAATACATAGATTATTAGATATGTATTATATATATAATACATAGATTATTAGATATGTCTTTTTATACAAACACACACACACACACACACACACAGAGTCTCCCCTTGAGCAGAAACCAGACCTTTTCAAATCAATATTACAAGAACTAACATAATACCAAAAATATAGTAGATATTAATAACTTCTTTTAAGTCAAATGCCGGTTTGAAAACAACATATAAACAAACGACAGCAAAACTTGGGGTTGGTTTGAGGGGGGATTATGAGAAATAGATTTGGAAATGGCATAGGAAGGTAGATAATAAAAGAAGAAAACAGTTTCCTGGAACTTATGAAAGATGGGGGACAATGTGTCCCCTTCAGCCCTCATGTTTCACTCCAGACTGCTTAATAAAGCATACACTATGTCACACCATTACCAACAAGATTATCAAATGTTTTTTTTCTGGTGTTCTTAAAGTCAAAGAGAAATGACTCCCTTTTAGAAATGCAGGATCCATACCCTCTCCCAGTCCAAATTTTAAGGCACTTCCCTGGGGCAGAAATGAGGGTAGAGAGAAGATGGCAGTACCCAGGTTTAGAGCAAGGAAGAGCACCTCTAAGCCCAAGTATGTGTGCAAATGGTGCCAAAGATGGCTGCGTCTGGGACAATCACCTTCATAGAAAAGCTCCATTGGACATTTGAAGAGCCTAGGTTGCCCACCACATGAATCCAGCAGAACAAGGAGTACCCCCCTTTTGAAAATACTGATATTTCTTACTGAATTACAAGGAAATTATGAAAGTGCATGGACCTGGACCCAAAGGAGGCCTAAAAGCTTCACTTTAAACTGCTACCAGGATTAACTGGGTGATGATGATGATAAAGGCCCAGAACATGTCCCAGTCAGTACTGACTCATATACCTGGGTAGATTGTGGTCTTAGCTTACACAGATTCTGGAGCAATAATGACTGAAGCCTTGGCATCTTCGTATCTGAATTTCTCACCTTGTCATCTATGTACTGGATGCTGCTCAAAGCTTGAACCCTGAGTCTTTGATGTGCAGCTGTATAAATACAGAATCACATAAAGGTCTAACTACACTTTCCTGTAATCATAAATAAGAGTAACATAATTGATAAAAGCTTTACAGTGAGATGGATGCAACATTTTGAGAATTTCAAGAAAATACACTTTTTATTACTGATCTTGTTCAATAAGTTTTACAGTTGGAGTTGGTAGATTTTTCCATCTCATTCAGAGTGGTGGGCTCTCTGTTTTGCTTGGCATATGCTTTAGAGAACATTTTCATGTGAGTCACCAGTGCTACAAAAAATGTGAAAGGAAGAATCATCCCAATCTGAACATCTGCAAAAATTGGAGTCTAGAACACAGAACAACAGCAGAAAGAACAATTACACCACCCAAAAGCTATGGACTTTAAACATAAGGATAGACACAGATGGTGTCTCTTCAATGACAGTCCTTTCTGGCCTAACTCTGGCTCAAGAAACATTGGCTGAGGAAAATGAGGCAGCAGGCAGTGAAACTCATCATACTGACCGTGAGGTTGCAGAGCAAAGTTGTGAAGGGCCAGTGTTCCCAAACGTCCCAGGGATCAATGGCAAAGCACTGGAAAAGAAACAATGAACAGGAGACTTCAGGAAGCTCCGATTCCGTTTCATGAAGCTCAGAAATTTGAGATTTCTGCATGTGGAAGCTATTATTTCCACCCACACGCTATTGATTTAATTTAGCAGGCATTTCTTACTAGGAAAATCTCATGACTTATAGAGCCAGGGCTCAGAAATGGTCACAGCCCAGAGCCTACAAAGTAAACAGATAATTCCAATCAGACTTTCCTAAGAACTCATGGAGAGAAAGCTGCACTGACTGTTCTGGGAAGCCTGACCTAATGGTTTATCCTTTGGAACTCAGTGCTTCTGCTACCAATGGAAGAGAGTCTCTTCTGTGTTGACCAGTTCATATCTCTAAAGATGGGCTGGGTCTACAGGTACATCCCCTCATATTCCTTTCAACCTTAAAGTCTGGGTTCTCCACCTTCAGGAAAAGGAGGAGGAAGGGGTGCCTGGGTGGCTCAGTCAGTTAAGCATTGAACTTCGGCTTGGGTCATAATCTCATGGTTTGTGAGTTCAAGACCCGTGTAGGTCTACATGCAGATAGCTCAGAGCTTGGGGCCTGCTTAGAATTCTGTGTCTCCCTCTCTTGCTATGCCCTCCCCTGTTCATGCTCTGTCTTTCTCTCTCAAAAATAAAAACAAACATTAAAATTTTTTAAAAAGAAGAAAAGAAAAGAAAAAGAGTAGGGAAACAAAAGTTTGAGTGTCCTCAGTATCACCCATCTGGTCTCCCCTGTCAGGAGTCAATCAGGTGACTGCTTAGCTGGGCAAATGATTTAATTAAAAACAAATGAACAGACAAGAGAGCAACCTGGGATATTCTGAACATGTCTCATCCTCTTATTTCTGTAACATGAAAGAACAAGAGTGAAATAACACTTCTCCAACATCCTCCTGACTCACTTCCCCTGAGGGTAGGAGAGATCTGTCTGACTAGTCAGCCTGGGAAACTTTCTGAGCATGTGCACTCTGGCTGGACTAGTGACATGGGACATATCATCTGTCTCTACCATGCCATGAACAGCCCACTGATTAGTGACAGACCTGAGGTCAGATTGTCAGTCTGCCTGGACTGGGTGGACACCTGACTTCTTGGCATATTTCTCAATTGGTTCAGAATATGCAAGGCAGAGATGTGATTGATGCTCCTATCCCTCAGCCTTCCTTCATGGATAGGTAGAAAGAACACAGCATTTGTAACCCACGGCCTTGATTCTAGTCACTACCTGTCACCTTGAGCATTTTCACTTCTCACCAATGCTCTGAATCTCTGTTGCTTCATTGGTAAAAAAAAAAAAAAAAAAAAAAAAAAAAAAAAAAAAAAAAAGGAGTCAGTAAAATTTTCTCCACAGGCAGGGTTGTAGAGCCCCTATAGGACAGCATTATTCAAATGCCTATAATTAATGAACTCAACATATTTTGATCAAGCAGGAAAAAAAAACTGAAACATAAATGCTTAAGAGAAACCAAAAGGTAGTTACTGATGAACACTTATTTTTCTTCTTTGTTCTTTAATTTCCTTCTCTTTCCTTCTTTCTTGCCTCCTTTCTTGTCTTGTTTTCACTTTGGAGTTTCTCTGTTAACATTTTCACAGAGGCATAACACTTAAAGAGGGTTTGAGTGTTTTTCTTCCTAATTGAAAGAGTAGTTTCAGTAGAAGACTTTTTACCTTATAAAACTAAAAATATCAAATCAGTGGAGAACAAAATACGAACTAATGGAATGGGAAAGTAGTATAGGAAATTCAGAAATGGATGTGAAATGTCAAATCTAGGAAACTTTAGGAGAGAATTTCTGTGAGGTAAGAAGATCAGCAACAGAAAAATTCCCATTAAATGCTTAATTATATGTTGCTCTCATAGGGAACATATGCCCGATCTTTGTACTTGACAGTTTATACCAATGTTTAACAACCTTTTGAGATATCAAGACCTTTTCAAGACCCTCCACATCCTCTGTGAAGATTTACATTTATTTGATGAAATCAAGAGCATTTAAATGAGCTATATTGTTAAATATAACAAAAACTTCGGACTTTCAAAAATATTACAAAAATATCTAAGTCATATTGTTTATTTAGTCCACACTACCCTAGGAGTCCCATAGACTGGGAATCATGATTCACTCTGTACTTGTCCTATTAGAACCATAAACTATTTCATTATAAATATAAAATAATAATAATGAAGAGTAGTAGTAGTAGTAGTTGTTGTTGTTGTTGTTTAGGTATTAAGGTACTAAGCACTTTTTTTGGATTACCTTGTTTAATTCTTACAACAAGCTTATGAGGTCAGATTGTTGAACACTTTTTGGAGATGATGGAACCAAGGCCCCCAAAAAGTTAAGCAATTTTCCTTTGAACTGAGATTAAGAGCCCAGGCCAACTGATTCTGGAACTTGAATTGTTAACCTTTACATGATGTTTATTGCCTTGCCTGTAGTTCTCAGCAAAAAAGAAAATACATATAGAGCGATGACACACAATAATTAATTCTGACTTAATCACATTAGTTAATAATTTAAAAATAAAATAAATGTGGGTGATTACTATTAAGGAAGATAGTGTTATGATGGAACATTGTGGAAACACAGTATTGATCAGTTATGGTCGTAAATAATAAACTGCCTAATACTGATTTAAGTTAGTCTCTGTGAATTACACACATACACTGTTAAGACTCTAGCTTAGTTCAATAGAAGTTTAAATTGGGCCACAAATGCAAGTCACATGTAACTTCAAACTTTCTAGTAACTGCATTTGGAAAATGAGGTAAAGGGGTGCCTGGGTGTTTCAGTCCATTAAACATCGTACATTTTTTGGGGTGTGTGTGAATATTTGATTTGGTACTTGCCTAGTTTTGGAAACTGAGATTCAAAAATTTGCAGAATATTTTCAGTGAGGGAAGTCCAAGACATGTTTTGACTTTAAATTAAAAATGTTTGCTAATATTACTGGAAATGACGACACTCCAACATTGACCATGTTCATGTTAAATCTGTAATCAGAGGTGATGATGTAGAAATATAGTCAACTGTCACTTAAAAAGACACAAAAATTGGGCATGCTATACACTTGTCTTTTAATATATATCTAAATTATTTTCACCAATAAAAACACACATAATATGTTTTATTATAAAACATTAGGCAATATTACTTTTGAGATATGCAGTCTGAAAGTCACACCTGTATTTACTACCAGTATGAAACACCAGTGGAGTACATTAGAAATCAACCAAACTCCTGAATCATTACCATGACTCACATGGTATCAAATCTGGATTAAACTGGGATCCCATCCAGGGGTGTCAGCGAGAGGTCCCTCCAAGGGTTTTCTCCTTTCAGCACTGAGGCACTGTGTCCCACAGAGAAAAACAGAGCCCCACTTCCATTTCCATGACCACAAAGCCACTGGGAAAAAGAAGAGGAATATCCCTTTGGGCATTGGTGAATTGGGCTGAGAAATGGAAATTAGAAAGAGGAAAAAAGGGCTGTATCTGAATATTTATGCTCCATGTTTCATGTGGCAGTGACTGAAATGTGATGTATAGGAATGAAAAGCATGTGATTGAAAAGGAAAATAGTCAATGGAAAGAAAAAAGACCACATTGCTATAAATAATGCATATTTTTAAGATCACACACATATATAAGCCAAGGAAGGAAAATGCTTCAATAAAATAATAATAATTGGAGGACAGGTGAAACAAAGTAGGCTGCTTTGTCTGAGTTTTTTTATGGTAACTGTACAAACAAGAGATACTCTTGCAGAATGGAGGCCTGTCATGTGCCCCCTGGAAGAGTTGCTGTTCTGAGTACCAGAGTTCTCAGTCAGATGTCAATTTGGAACAACAACCCTGACTTTCCTCACGTTTATGGAACAAGGCAGGACTCTCCCCCTCCACTTGTTACATGTGTGTGATTCAGCTGCCTTTCCCTGACACACTCTGCTCCTGGCTGACCACATTATTGTCTTACTATGCTCCCAGCTCCTGGGCGAGAAACGTACTCTGACCCATGTCTAAACTTTTGAAGATTGGTGCTACATCACATCTTGGATGTTCACTAATACTCTTCATGAGAAAATGCAACCTCCTTTTCTTCCCATTATACATGAACTATTCGAACCCCAAAGACATATATGACCACACAAAGGCAGACAGTCATTCTTTCCCATAAGCAAATGTTTACTGATTTCCAGGTACTGAGTTATGTCTAGAGGTAGGACTGTGAACAAGTAAGACACAGTGCCTGGCTTCATAAAGTTCACACCTTAGTGGAGGACACACTGCAAAAAATGAATGATCAGAAAGATAAAATAAATGCAGGGATAGTACCTGTTATTCAAGAAACGTATAAGATGCTTATTAATGAATAGCAGAACATGAGGCTGAGGTTAATTTAGGTAAGTCTTCTGGGGAAAATTATATATAAGTGGAGATGTATAGGATTAGAAGATAAAAAGCACTCCAGGCATAAGAAACTGAGTGAAATTGCCTGAGAGAAATGGAGGTGGAACCTGGTAGAGTCAGGGAAGGTCGGGGGTCTGCAGATGATGGTGAATGGGAAGAGATGAGGTCAAATCATACAGATATTTAGATTTAGGCCCCGGCAAGAGGTTGAAAGTAATAAATCCTTTGGGGGGTCTAAAAGTAGCAATAATGGCACTGATTTGAATTCTCAGGTGATTAGATAGGTTGCTTTGCAGAGAATGGACCGGAGTGATGGAAGAGGGGAAGGAAAAAGTTTGTTCCCTAGAGGGAGGAGGCACTCATATGGCTTCTTCTTTATGCAGCTGCTGGGTTATGCACCTGGAAGGAATACAGAGTGTAGCTTAAGAACACCTGCTGTGGAGATATGCTGGCTGGGCTCACTACCAATGAACTGGGCAGACTTGGGCACATTTCTTAACCTGTCTGTGTCTTGATTTCCTCAACTCAGATAATAATTGCCCTTACTTTTTAGGGTCGCTACGGTGATTAATCAGATAATGCATGGAAAAAATGTGGTGTGCAGTGATCGCTGGCTACATGTTACTCTCTTTAACTGGTGACTTTTGAGGACGGGGAGGGAGGGAATCCCTGGTCATGAGTGGAGAAGGCAAGAACAAGATGATTCATAGAAAGAAGAAGCTTCAAGCGTGTTCTCCCTCTTCATCTCAATGACTAATTGCTCCAAAACAATAGCTATCAATAGGCATCAACCACAGGCCTAGTCATAGGCACCCATTATTTTATTTCATTCACATGCAATCTTGCTGTGTAGATATTATTATCCTCATTTTATATATGAGGAAATTGTGGTCCAAAGGAACTAGCTAACTTGCTCAAGGTCACCTAGTTAGTGGCGGAGCCAGAATTCAATCCAGATCTTTCTCTTTCTAAACCCCATGCTCTTTCCACCAAAATGGTGTATCTACAGCACACACCTGCATCCCAAACACATCTCAGGTTCATAGGATTCTGTAGCATCTGTGTCTCTCAGCACAAGGTATCCTATCTATGGATGGTCCCCAGGTAACACAGGGAAGAAAGAAATATGCCCACTCTAAGCCTTATAAAAAAGGACAGAACAGACCCGTTCCATCTGGGATTCTATAAAGCACAGCCTTGCCAGGTAAAGTCTGGAAATGAGGTTGTACCCACTGCTGAGTACCAAATGTTATATAGCTAATTAACCACAGAGATTTGGGAAGGAACCCATTAAAGAGACCAAATACAGCATGAAGGAAAAGCAAATGGTAATGTTGCTGCTTATTACCGTTATTGCCATTAATATTAATATTAATACTATTATTTAGTTTTATTATTACTCTGATATATCATTATTATTGCTGTCTCCTAGCATCTTCTGCATAAATCTATCACCAAATGTTTTAGAGGTTTAATATTGTTATACTTATGTAATTAAACAAATAGAAATAATAGTTGCAGAATTGCAGAGTTACATAATTATTGCTCCACAATGGAAACAATAAATAAAACTTACGTGCCTCCATAGCAGTTACATTAACAACAATAGGAACACTGAAGGCTGAAGCTGAAAAATTATGTAATGGTTACATAATTAAATAATAAATTATTGTAGAACTACAGGGACATGAACTATATAAAGCAGCCTACAGAATGGAAGAGAAAAGGAAACCATTAACCAATTCAACAAATATATATATATATATATATATATATATATATATATATATATTTGCCTACAGATACAAAGCAAAGCAACATGGGTCCAGCATGAGGAGCTCTGGGGTTTGTAGTGTGAAGACTCTTCAGCTTCCCATTCTAGATTCAGACATGTGCGTGGATTTTATCAACCCCAGTGCACAAAGTATTTTATCCAAAGCTATAAATCACATGGATAGTATAATCCCCTCAGCTGAACAGTTTAACACATATGACACACATTTAATCTCTATGTTTTAAATTATCTCAAAATTTATCTTTAGTCTTGGCTAAATATTATATAACTACTCTTCAGCTACCTGCATTGACTCAGTGACTAGTGCTTGCACATGGGATGGGAAGCTTGCCAGAGGTTGAGAATTATACTCTTCTGAATATTATTTGAGATTGTTGAAGCACACAATCCCCATATCATGATGTTGCTTTGGTTGCGTTATCATAATATTACCATACTCAAATATTTGAGAAGACTAAGATGTTAAATCAAATACCAGATGACTGACTGACTTGCTAATCTTTTTATCCCAAAGTTTTGCATTCAGGTTGCCTCAGTTTTCTAAAAAAGGTATGTTTATTGACGTCCAGAGTGAAGAACAGCATCATATATCTGAGGATATAAAAAATGGGCACCTGCTCTAAAGACTGAGTTCAGATTGGGATGCCAGTGTATAGCAACACATTTTGCACTCCTGTCCACCTGTCTCCCTGGTGTCAGCAGATCGAGCCCATTGTTGGAATGAATGGCACGATGGGATGTTCCTGGAATGCCAGCAGCATGTGGTATGAATAAGCACATGGCATCGCTCAGCAGTGACAATGGGGAGGCAGAAGGCTCCTGTCCAGAGCCAGCAGGGAACAGAGCCATAGTCTGCCAGCCTCTCTGTAATTCACATTTCAAGGAGGCTCTCACTTCTCCATCAGGCCTGTTCTGAGAGCAGCCAGGTTGGGCCATTATCATAATGGGGTCACCTGGGAGTCTGGGAATAGACAGGGGAGCAGTCTATTGGGGAGAACTAATTGACTCCTGTCTCATTACTTGGCTCAGCTTGACAGGCAAACTCAGTGATGGGAAAAAGACAGCCTCAGAAGAGGACCATGCCAAGGAAGGGGCAAGAGGCCACCGCACCTGCTGGGCCTAGGGGAGTGTAAGTGGAGTGCCCAATGTCAGCCCACAAATTCAGGTTGTAATTTTCCAACATGCAGCTCTGGCTTGCCCCTGGCCTACAGGGAGACTATGCCGCCCATCTGTCTGTGTTTGTGAGCTACAGTGATGAAGGACACTCACAGTTCAGACCCTTTGGTACCACTTTGTTTCTTTCCCCCAATATCTCACCTTGAAATCTTGTGATTAAGATACTTTGTACCATTCCCCAAAGGAAGGTGAAAGTAGGGCCTTCTCTAGGGAAGCAGGGTAAGGGGCTTCAGAAACTTTTACAAAGGCTTAAGCAGCTACTATTGTTTTCCTGAGCCATGTGGAAACCTACATAAAGCATGTTTCGTTTTCTCACTGACTAACAAGTGGCTCCTGGAGGCACTGTGAGGCTGCTGAAAGTCTCGGGGCTTCAAAAATAAACAAACCTGC
Source organism: Cryptoprocta ferox (assembly GCA_028646485.1). Lineage (NCBI taxonomy): Eukaryota > Metazoa > Chordata > Mammalia > Carnivora > Eupleridae > Cryptoprocta > Cryptoprocta ferox. The sequence continues at coordinate 80,045,142 of CM053575.1, forward strand.
TATATTAATTAGCTCAAACTGTCATGATGTACACTGTAGCCTGAGTGGCTTAAAGAATGGATATTTATTCATTCAAATTCTGGAAGCTGGAGTCCTAGATCAAGATCTCACAATGGTTGGGTTCTGGGGAGAGGTCCCTTCCTGACTTGCAGAAGGCTGCCTTCTCACTCTGTCCTTGCCTGTCCTGTCCTCCCTGACAGAAAGAGAGAGAGAGAGAGAGAGAGAGAGAGAGAGAGAGATCTCTTTTCTTCCTCTCTATCTCTTCCGAAAAAGCTATGAATCCAATCATGAAGGCCCCACCCTCATGGTCTCATCTAACTCTAATTGCATCCAATGGCCCCATCTCCAAAACCATCATAGTGGAGATTAGAGCTTTACCACATAGATTTGGGAGACACAAACATTCAATCCACATAACACCTGAGTTTGAATTTCAGCTTCCTCTTTTTATTATGTGTGGATCCTACATGATTTCAATGCCTGGATCTCAGTTGCCTTAACTTTATTATGTGACTAGCGATATTACCAAGTTGCACCACTGTGAGGAGCAGGGGGGTAAATGCAGAAAATGCCTCTGACACATACTAAATATTAAAAATATACCAGTTCTGTTCCCTCCATCTTATCTATTTTAAGGAATCTCTGATCTATGGTAATATCTGTTTCATCAAGAATTCTGTCCTAGCCTCTGTTGCATGTGGAAAACGTCTCCTCTTTGAGATTCCTCCCATCCTGATGAGTTGGGCTGGGTTGCACCTTGCTTCCTCAGGAAACAACAGAAATAAGAATTATCCCCTAGGAGCTAGGATGGTGCCTCCTCTCCTGGGGGTCCCATTGAGGAGAAGGGTACTGTAATAAGGCATTAGAAGACACATGGAGGTCATTTTCCATCATCATGATGCCTTGGAAGCAGGTTTCCTCAGCCTACACACCATCCTGTGTGCCCTATTCCTGGGGTCCCTCTTGCCTCATTTCAAAGTCTCTGTGTCTATGGCCCCAAGTCCCATTTCATGGCCCAGTTTCCATGAGCCTTTTCTTGGATATGGAATCCCTTGGTCCTTGCTTCCCAGCCCCCAGACACCACTGATTCTTTCATCAGGGTTATCTCTATTAGCTGTTGCCAACGTCAGTGCATTGAAACAGTGCAATGTTAGACACTTCCCCTGACTAACGTCTTTGTACTGAGCGAGGGAATCAGAACGGAACAGATGTTTTAAGGACTCCATAAATCCGTGAAGATAAAAAACCACCCACCCAGCACTTTTTAACAATGCACCATGCTGATGAACCAGCATATCGGAAATACCAAAATAAATATAAAATCCCCCTGAAGCCTCAGAATAAATCTTAGGGTGTTTTTTCTCTTTTTCCCCCTTATAACATACACCAGACATCATTTTTAATACTCAGTGAAGATCCACTACTGGGAACAAAAGTCTATAAAAACGCTGCTGCTTCCCTCTGAAGTGACCCAATGATCAACCACAATGTGTGTGAATCACCCTCCAATTGCTTCCTGAAAAACTCATTTCACTCTCCCCCAGAACCTTCTCCCTCAACCACCACATCCAGGGTTGTCATTTTCCTCTCATAACTCCTTGCTGAATTCCAATGAGGTTTTCTAATTAGCCTAATTAATTTTCTGCCCAACTTAATAAGACTGTCTCTGGTTCAGAAATAATTGGACTTCCCAAACACCATTTTCCCTCCCTCTGTTTCTCAGTGGTGAGTTGTGATCCAACCTCCTTTAATAATTCAAAATTAGCTTCTGTTTTTCAGATGATGGGTTCATGTTCAGAGAGTTATTTAGTTTTTTCATTAACACTCTGACATCACCCTCTCCCTCCTATAAAGAATACCTAAAAAAACACTAAAAATCAAAATGAAACCTGGACCCTTTCATGGAGAGATAAATCCATTTGGGATCAAGGTTGTAGTGGATTCTTGCTTCCTGTCTTATCAATTTCAGGAAGGTAATTTAGTGGTCTGGATGAAGTATATTCTTTTCCATAACGTTTGGTAACATCTATGAAAATAAGCTCTAACAAGCCCAAAGATTAACATCATGAGAAAGATCTTAAATATGTTTAGGCAACTGGGCTATAATGGAAGAACAAGCTCCCTTTCTAATCTCTTCCAATTTCTTGTATGATTGTGAATTTTTTTTCCTGTAGGCAAATAAAATTGTTGTTAAATATATCAGTGTGTGTTCTTCAAACAAATGAGTTAGAAATAAAAGAAGGAAGGGATAGAGCCAGGGAAAGGGGGTAAAGAAAGAAATGTTGGTAAGCCAATGAAAACGTCCATGTTCCAATGCATATTTGAATGAAATCTGCAAAACTGTGTAAATTGAATACTGTCTTCTGTTTGCTTTCAGGTTCCAGAATGCCAGGCAATCTTAGCCTATACAGTATTGGTTTTGCAGCCCCAGGAATAGTTTATTTGGAACCATGAAGATGGAATTATTTTCTCATTCCCTAAAAAGCCTGAAGCATTTTTTTAGAGAACTTATAAATATGCCGATGAACAGTACCAGGGAATAAAGAGCAGAGAAAAATTTTTGCTTCCAATCCTTCTCTTTGTACCAGAACAGCACAGCTGTGAACCTTCTTGTTATGGCTGCCATGTTCCAAGTAGAATCATAAAGGTGTGAAGGTTTTCAAAGAATGCATTCCAAACAATAGTTATAAGGACACAGCCCTGCTCTTCTCTTTGCATTATCTTCAACTAAACTTTTCAAAAATGCAATGTCTGTACTTATGAAGTTTGACTTCTTATGTCAATGAAGATGGGTGATCCACTTATGTTCCCACAGTCACTGCCTCTATTAGGAATCTTCTAGGCAGATAGATGTTTAAGACAACATGATTCAGAAAACTCTAAGATATCAAAGTGGTAACATTGAGAATATAATGTCCTACAAAAAAAAGAAAAGGTTTTCAATCTGTGTCTGTCTGTCTCTCTATTTAAAAGAGCTCGAGGCGGGTGGGTGTGTGCCTGAGTGGCTCAGTCAGTTGAGAGTCCTACTTTGGCTCTGGTGGTTCATGGGTTTGATCCCTGCATCAGGCTCTGTGCTGACAGTACAGAGCCTGGAGCCTTGTTCAGATTCTCTGTCTACCTCTCTCTCTGCCCCTCCCCTGCTCATGCTCTGTCTTTCTCTGTCTGTCAAAAATGAATAAACAAAAGAAGTTTTTAAAGAGCTCTGGGGATGTTGCTTAAAAGACAGTATTTTGTAGTGAATGTGCAGTGCAACTCAATCTTTTCAAATGTAAATAAGATTCAATTTCCTGCAAATGGCCAGAAATGAAGCATGCCTATGTTACAAGCCCACATCATCAGAGTTTGCTACAACTAGCTAGTGGGAAAAAAGACTGAGTTGGATTAAGAAGTTTACTTTCAAAGATGCATGTGTAAAGAATGGCACTATTTGTAACTCTATATTTAGATGGAGCTTATTCTTGGTCACCCAAATGGAAGAATGTAAAACTGTATAAAGTAGTCTATATAGGACTTAAAATTTTGGGCTTTCCTGCTATTGCTTAAGTAAGGCAACTTGCTCTCAGCAGACTCCTGCAATGTCCAGTGACCAGCTGGGGATTCTTGAAAATATGAACCATTTAAACTCCTAAACTATTCAGTGAAGATCTGTTTAAAATTTGAAGATACTAGTAGCAAAACATTAAATCCTTTCCCTACATTTCATTGCTAGAATATACTTTTTAGTGACTGTGTTTTAAAAAATAACGTTAGGGTAGGTTTCTTTTCTCAACTTGGGTACATTTTTACTAATTTTTGTCCAACTGTCCCTGCTCTGGTTAAATTCCTCTGTAACATAATTAAATGACTTTGAATCCCTGTTGTACATGAACACTTAAGGAACAACCTCCTCCTAAGCAAGCACAACATCAAACATAACAACAATAACTGCATAGTGATTTCACCTGAAGCCACGCAAGTGGAAGTATAGAACACCAGGCCCTGGCCTTGCTTCCATCTCCCATCTCCCCTAAGGGAAGGGTGCTATCTGCTGTCACGTAGCATTGACTATGGAGCTAGCAGGTCCCTCAAAATGAGTACTAGAAGATCAGGAAGACAGTACCCAAGTCTCCTTCAAATCAGTTTTGCCTTTGACTGTGCAGCTATACTGACCGTGGCTAATGTATCCATCCCATTTAGATGGTTTGTGACAGGGGTGCCTGCGTGGCTCCGTCAGTTAAGCGTCCGACTCCTGATTGCAGTTCAGGTCATGGTCTCATGGTTTTGGGATCGTGCCCCGCGTTAGGCTCTGCACTGAGTGTGGAGCCTACTTAAGATTATTTCTCTTTCCTATCCCGCTGCCCCTCCCCTGCTGGTGCTTTCTCTTTCTCTCAAAATAAATAAATAAACATTAAAAAGGTTAAAAAAAAAAAAAAAAAGATGGTCGGTGACAGGCAGAAATACCCGGGGAAAACAGTGTGTCCAGGTGCATCAGACAAGGGCCAGTCAGGCAGAGTGCATATACGGCAGAGTGCAAATTCCTTCCAACAGAAGGAATTTCATACTGGGAACTAGTTGCAGTTGTTGGAGAAGGGAAGGAGAAGATGATGAAGCATCCTGTAGATGAACAACAAAGGAAGTCTCTACCAGGTCTAGGACTGAAGGGTCAAAGAAAGAGATGATGACCCCAGAGCCGAGAGCTGGGATCTGGGGATATACTGAACTAGGAGAAGTGGCCCTGCTCTTGCTGAAGGCATCCACTTTCACTCTGGGCTCCCAGATAGCACTCCATGCCCCGGCTCCAAGCTGCATTATCAGCCAAGATTTTATGGATCATAAAATTGCCAGGTCCTCTTTTTAAACATAGCCCCTGGTTCTGCTTGAATGACCCCCCGCAGCAGTCAACTGCATAACAGATAAAGAAGCATTTCCCTTTAATGGCTGGGAATTTACTGGCCATAAATTTCAGAGTGCCCTCAGGTCTATGTGTTATTGTCAGGTAAAGTAAGTAAGGGGAGTAAGCAGTTTTCACTATCCCCCCTGAACAGTCTTTCCTCTTCTCTTCCTACAATAAAATAATCCCCTATTGTAGCAATTCTTCAACATGAGGTACCCCCCCCCATTTCTTCAGAGTAAATCAAGACCTCTTCTTGTTTCTCTTCAACTCCACATCTACTTCCTTCTCTCAAGAAGCATTAGCAGGCTGTGTAAAGGGCATCTCATTTTCTTTCCTACCACCACTGCTACAACACCTACCTCATCACAAACACAGAGAGTGTGGGAGAGTGATGGTGATAATCAAGATGACAACGCAGCATCCTTTGCAGAAGTATACTGACTGCCAACAATGTGCTGTTCTTGCCTCCAGTTCAGGCACCACAGTGCTAGTGCTCCTGAAAGTCAAGATGCTGACCTCCACAGGCTAAAACAGGGCAGCAGAGGGCAAGGAAAGCATCATCTGGATTAAGAATGCCAAACACCTAATTCTTCTATTGCCACTCCTCCAATAAAACTGAGTGACATGTTACTCTCCTCATTTTGCAGAGATGTTAAACAGCTTGGCCAAACTCTCAGAATGATTAGGAAGCAAAGTTGGGATTAGGATCAAGGTCTGACTCACTACAAAATCCACATTATTTTTGCTACCTAGTATTGATTCCAATTTTCCATTTTAGTGGCATGATAAAATGCAAAACATGTTCAAAAGAAAATTTTTCTATATACGCATTCAAACATTTTGGTGATAATATGGTATGCTGAAAGAGCTGCTAGGTTTAGAAAATAAAAATACAGGACACCTTGTTAAATTTGAATTACAGATGAACAAGAAATATATATTTCTATTATAAGTATGTCCCAAATATTGCATGGGACATACTTATACTAAATTTGTATGTTATTTGTCATAAACTTAAATTTAGCTGGTCATCCTGTATTTTTTTTGGTAACCATAAATGTAGTCTATCTGTAGATTTATGATGCCTTGAGCCCCCAGCTTCACTTTGCAGTGACAAACTGAAAATACTGTCAATGAAAACTTAATTGCTTTCTCCTCTGCCGTCATTCCCAGTCTCAAGTCCCTGGGCTTACTGGGATTTCTCCTGGGCCAAGAGTGAAACTTCTATATATGACCATTTAAAATTGATGTTCCCTGATGTGCCCAACTGAGCTTGTAGCCCAGCTTGATCAAGGCATTATACATGCATATACATATGTGTGGATATATACATATGCATACATAAAATAAAATGTTTCCATTTAGGAACACCTGACTCAATGAGTTTTGCTCAATGTATACATCTGTGTAACCACCATTCTGATCAAGATACAGAACATTTTCTTAACCCAGGAAGTTACTTCTCATCTTTAGCAGCCAACTCCATGATCCTCCAGCCCTAGACAGATATTTCTCTGCTTTCCATCATTATACATTAACTAATCTTCTTTTCCCATAATTTTATATAAATGGAATCATAGTTCAACCATCTGTGCTCTTCTGTATCTGCCTTCTTTGGCTCAGCATAATCGTTTGAGATTCATCCATATTGGTGCCTTTATTAATAGTTCATTCTTATTATTGTTGGGTCATATTCCATAATATGGATTTATCATAATTTGTTCATCCATTCATCCACTGATGGACATGGATTTGTTTCCAGATTTTACTAATATAAATAGAGCTGTCATTAACATTTGTGTACAAGCCTTTATATAAACATATCACTTTATTTCTCTCAGGTAAATACCAAGGCGTGAAATGACAGAGTCATATGGTGGATATACATTTAACTTTATGAGGAATTGACATAATATTTTTCAAAGTAGTTTGAGTCTTCCACATTCCTACCATCAGGGTTTCACAGTTCCAGCTGCTCCACATCTTGACCAACACCTACTTATGGTCAGCTTTTTAAAAAAAAATTTATTAAGTATTAGTCATTATAATAGGTGTGAAGTGGTATCTCATAGTGATTTTTGGTGTGCATTTCCCTGAGATCAATTTAGTTTTAAAAAACTCAGAAAAATAGGGGTTCCTGGGTGGCTCAGTCAATTAAGCATCTGACTTCAGCTCAGGTCATGATCTCACAGTTCGTGAGTTCAAACCCTGTGTCAGGCTCTGTGCTGACAGCTCAGAGCCTGGAGCCTGCTCCACCTTCTGTGTCTCCCTCTCTCTCTGTTCCTCTCCCACTCTCTCTCAAAAATAAATAAACAGTAAAAAAATAAATAATAAATAACAAATATTCAGAAAAATAAAATTAATCTTGGTTTCTCCATTCATTAAGCAACTTTTCAAACATCTATTTTTTTTTACCAAGTACTGCACTATAGGTAGTGAGTATAAAATGGTAACAAGAGACATGATCTTTTTGCCATGGAGCTGATGATCTAGTATGTAAGCAGGTGTTAAGCAAACATTCAGGAATATATATCTACACATGGTAATAAGTATCAGTAGAAGTATAAATTACTCATGTGTGGTAAGAGAGAATAACAGAGGCCACTCAACTTAGACTAAAGTTGAGAGATGAAGCCTCTGGAAGAGCAAGTGACACACTCTGAAGGGTGAGTAGGACTTGGGGAGGCAGTGAATTGGGGAGTGGGGGAATCTTCTGGATGGAGAGCAGGATGTGTTTGAAAACCTTGGGTTGGAAAGGACTAAAAGAAGGCCCCTGTGGTTGACAGCACAGAGGCAGTGAGGAGTGGCATGTGAAGAGAATATGGAGGTTGGCACAGCTCATAGGAAGAGAGGTTGCCAGATCATAGAAATCAGTCAGGCTGTGGTCCTAAGTGGAGTGGAAATTCACTGGTAGGGAAGGGGAGGACCATAAGAATGCATGCTTTCTAAATCTCACCTACACCTCAGTGATAGGAAGGATTTGAATGAGGCTCTGAGGAATGAGGCATGAGATGCTAGCCAGTGGCTATTACTGTAGTTGAAGCAGATGGCCGATGGTGGAGAGAGTGGAAATGGAGGAGTTCATCATGAATCCTGAGAACGAAATCAACAGGATTTGGTGATGACTCAGCTGATAGTACTGCAGGAGAGGAGGGCTAGGAGGTTACTGGGTCTCTGCCTTGAGCTGATGGAGGTACCAACAAACTGTAACTTCATGGCAACTTGTACAGAAGACTAGAGTGGCAACCTACAAGGGAAGGAGGTGATAATCTTGTTGCCAGAGTAACATTTTTCCTGACTGTAAAAATAAAGATGGTAAAAATATACGAGTATGTGGCAATGTGCATGTGACTTAATGTAATGTCTTAGGGGTCTCTCTCTAAGTAGACACTGAGCGAGATTCGGGGCCACCACACACAGATGTACAGATTGCCTGTCTTGAACAACCATGTATAACTGTCCTGGACAAAGTTGGCAACACCTAGTCTCATGAATAAAAGAAAAAAGATGTTTCTTGCAAAAAGAAATGCAAGATAGATATTCTGAAAGGTAAATTTATGGAGAATTGGGAACATAAGGTTATTAATTGGTGTCTTTTCTCTGTCTTGTATAAGGAGGTGCCTAATTAATGGCTTGTCACCTAAGGTCACCTAAGTAGGAACTTAAGTAAACAAACCAAGGAGCAGGTGGCCACTGGACAGCTTACCTGTGGCTTCCTTTCAGTGGGCATTCCTTTCATGGGGCCACTCCTCTAGGACAGAACCCTGACTAAACATGACAGACAGACAGACAGACATAGAGACATTGGTGACTCAGTCTCTGCCCTATAGCAGTGTCAGGAAAAAATCTAGTGGTCCTTCAGGTAGAGCAATGATAATGTAGAGATGTATGTGGTAGAGCAGATGTGGGTCCCAGGGCCTAAGGTACCCAAAGCAGGGCCTCCATTGAATGAGCCCATTGGGAAAAGAAAGAAAATAATGATTTCCCTATAGTGTTAACTCTGTGCAGTTAATAATAACATTTATGCTCATTGCTACTTTCGGATGTTTACTCTGTGCCTGACACAGGGCTGAACACTTTGAGAACTCTAAGCCATTTACTGCTCAGAGCAATCCTGGAATGTATATATTATTGTCATTCCTTCATCACATGCTAGGAAACTGGCTCAAACACATTAGTTTGTTTAACACACATTCTTGGGAAGTGGCCAGTTGGGATGTAAACCCAGGTCTGTATGACCCATAAGCCCAGGATCCTGATGATACTTACATGACTGTAGATGAGTTTATTCAGAACACATTTGACTGGGAATAAAGTTGGCTGCATTTATTACATGTTCGCCAGCATTCACTCCTGCTTCAACTGTTGATTTATTTAATGCCCAAAGAGGTCTCATTCATGTGCCATGGTTGTGGATCTGAGTGCTAAAGACATGCACTGCTCTGTGTCCTTTTTTCTTGGTCCAAACAAAACAGGGAACAGGACACAGATGCAGGCTCAAGAGAAAAGCAAACCCTCTGATATCAAGGATCCCATGCTGCTGGAGAAGCTCTTCCTCAGTGTGTTGTGCCACCACACAGCCACACACGGCCCCCACACTTTATGTGGAGAGCCCAGTCTCCACAGGGAGCCGAGAGAGAGAGTAGTGCTGTGTGGTCCCCTCCCATCTGTTTTGCAGAGGAGAGTGATTCTGAAAAAGCACATCAGATTAAATAAATTAAAAGAATTGCACCCCTCTGGGAACATTCTTAAAACAGAAAGCCATTTGAACCAATGTACGATTCACTCACAGCCTCTCTTCTTATAGGAAATGAATACAATCAAAATAAAAATCACTCCTCACTCTGTTTAGTAAGAGGCAGTAGATGGGCACAGGGAGAGAGGGAGGAGGGGAGCAGGTCACAGAAGACACAGTGTTTACAAAGCCATTAAAGAAGAATGAATAGATCTAGTCCAGTCCCAAAAGGCAAAGAAATGTGAATTTTCACATATAAATAGAAAACGTTTAGAATGTTATTAATTCAAGACAGAGCTCCTAATGCCTCTCTATGATTGCGGTGTCTGGGTGTCTCGTTAGCTGCAGTGACCCCTGCTGGTAAAAATTTTTTTCGGCTGTGGTAGCCCTTTATTTTCAGAACTTTCAATACTTCTGGGGACTGACTATCAAGGAAGCTTGTGTCCCCATTTATACACTAGGTAGTACATTCCCTGAATACCTAACCAAGAACCTCTATGTTATTTGGAACATACCACAGAATCTGTCCCATAGTAAACCTTTAACAAAGTTAATTGAGTGATTATATGACCCAAAACACACACAGCTCTACTATAGAACTGAAAACATTTGGCTCACAGGACCTTAATCTTGTATGAACAATAGCATCAAAACTTCTTGAACCCAGCCAGTGGATTCTTCTAAAAAAGATGTATCAGGTAAGACTAAAGTCACCATGACAGGTGACAGGTGCCATAGGGTGTCCTGCAAGCACAGTGGGAGGCCTATCTTCTATCAGGGTTACACAGTGGTAATGTGTTGGCTGTGTGCTGGTGGAGGTGTACTTGTGGTCAAGGATGATGAGGAGCTTGCCAGATGAAGAAACGAGGGAAGGGGATTCTATGCAAAGAGATCAGAATGACTATGAAAGAGACATGAAAAGTGCAAAGGGCTTTTAGGAAATTGACTTGGTGTTGCTGCAGATTTCATTGAGAGATAGGATTGATGACAGGTAGTTGTTTGGTTAAAGAGTCCTCTTTACCTTGATGAAGAGCTTGAGGTTATTCTATGGTCCATGGTAGCAGGTGTCGGGGGGTGGGGTTACATTTAGGATGGATGTGGCTCATGTTGCATTTTACATACATAGCTCTGGCAAGATGTGGAAGATGATTTCAGGGGTGAGGAATAGAAGACCAGAGGCAGACAGCATAGCTACAAAGCTATTGTATTTAGCAGAAACATGAGGGGCTTCACTGAGATATCTGTTGTCTGGATAGAAAGGAGACTGAGGCAGAAAGGTTTAGGAGGTACAATCAGGCCTGTCTACTGTATAGAATAGCAGGCCAGGGTGTGGTGCCAGCTCCTGGCACAGAAATCTGTGCCACAAGTGGAAAAAGGAACTGGGCAGGAGGAACGAATTTGCAAAGTAACTCAGAAAGAGATGCCGAGGTGGGTGCCTGTAAGTTACTCAGCTGGCATCTTGATGTGGGAGTTTTTAGCTCACAGGAGCTTTGTCTGAATTAATAGTTTTGGGAGTTGTTAGTTTATAGATTGCAGTAGGAAAAAGCACATTTTCCATCTGTGCCTTAGTTTCCCTCTGGCATATTTATATAAAAAGCAAACTGCTCCTTAGGGATGCAGTGGCTTCCAAGAAATAGTTATAATAATCATTTCATATTTGGATAATGTTTCACAATGAAGTAGGTATCTCATCTTGTTCCTTACCACAACCCTACAGGTTAGATATTTTTACCCCAATTTTACAGGTAATGAAATTGAGTGTCTTAGATTAAGGGGCTTGGCTTAAATTACCATAGCAAGATAGTAAGTGACTAATTCAGAATTGAAATTCCAGTTGTGTGGGGTTTTTTCTGTACTTATTGTTGAGCATCTGTTACAATATTTTTTATATCATTGTTATTATTTTTTCTAATGTTACAGTAGCTTCATGAAGGATAATCCTGAAATTCAAGGTTTTATAAGAACACTAAGTCCCTGAAGCAGAAAAAAAAGGCAATGTTCTACCATTTACAACACTCTGAGCCCTTGGAAGATAAAGGTTATTTAAATGCATAGGCTTATTAATGTCTGCACACACTCACAGATCTATCCACCTGACCACAACCTGAAAGTGCTAATTGTACAGGAGGGGACAAGGCAACATGTTTCCGCTTATGTTGATCTGGAAAATTATGCTATAAGGATGAAGCAAAGCAAACCTAGTGTCTGGATGCATAGTGAAGAAATGCAAAATGCATTCTGGAGCATTGGGCTTTTGCTTTGCAGCCTCCTCCACTCCTGTCTCTAAAACTTCTACCACACTGATCTGGCTACATCATATCCCTCCATAGAAGTCAATGAAGAGCTCCCCATTGGGCAATGATTCACTTTTCCAAGGTTGAGAAAGAGCAGCACCTGTCCCCATCCCACCAGCATGCAGGAAATGTGCCCAACCAGCTCTGTGAAAGATGTCCGTCCCTGATGGTTGCCACGGAGAAATAAATTAAATCTCGCCAACCCTGAAAGTCACCTTCTGAAGGAAGATTCTTTTTTGTTGTTGTTGTTCTCCACCATATCTACTTACCTTGTCCTCCTGGTCATCTATAGGAGTAGGAGAGTAAAGGCTCCCCAAGAGAAGGCAAGGAGGAGTGGGCTGGATCACCCACAACTCTCCTGACTGTGCCCTGTCCTGCCACAAGCCACCCAGCAGCCCAGGTGTTATGGAGTACAGCAGCAAGAGGGGCACATATTAGACAATGAGCATATTCCCTTGAAATACGTCTTCTGATGAAATTAAAAAAACAAAAACAGAGGGTCTCTTTTGCCCACAGAGAAGGATTTATTTCAGTGCTATAACTTCACTTACTCTCTGTGAGGACCTGTGTTTCCCTAATTGCTAACCACAGCAAGCAGATGAGGATGGCATGATGGAGTTGAAGGCATTATTAAGCCAGACGGAATGCTCTGGTCATAGCAAAAATAGTGATTCCGAGAGTATCAATTATGTTTGCATAAGGCTTTTAAACTTGCCAACACCTTCACGTCTATTTGATCACTTTGGCCTCATCTTGTAAGGCAGGCAGTAGCTTGAATAACTCTCCCTATTTGAAAGATGAGGATGCTGAGGAGCAGAGCCCTTAACCTGACAGTACCTCCTAACCCCCAGTGCAGAAGACACAGACATTGTTCTCTCTCAAATCCTTCAAACCCTACAAGGATAGCTCCAGGAAATACAGCTCCAGTAATACGTGCAATAATCGTTGTCATCCAAGGCTGTAACTCAGCAAAGTGGTTTCCGGTAGCACCATCAATCAGAATAAGTCCGCACAACTCCAGCCGAAGTCCCTGTATTTGTATGCCTGGGTTTGCTTAAAGAATATCACCCTTTTATAAATACAGGAAATGGCTGCAGCTGAATCATCATTTGGGGGCTCTGCCAGTATGCAAAGTTCCTGCATTTGACCAGGAAATACACACAAGTGCAGCCAGTGGTCTATGTAGTCTAACAGTTTGTCAGTCTCCAGTGATCCAGGCATGATACATATGCTAAAGTTGATGCGTCCACATGGTGGGATTATGTCAGGATCTGAGCATCTCTGGGGCTGAAGAAAGTCCAGCCAGTCCCAGAGTCTAGCGCTGTGTCTTGAGGAAGTTGGGCTTGAGGGCAAATATGTTATGCTTATTTATGAAAACTGTTCCAGAGTCTAGGAAACAACACAATTAGAAAATTATTCTTTTGTTTAAACATGAATTGTCTAATCCACATCCAATTCCTTAATAGACTTCACTGTTCTCTTTGCTTTCTCCGACAGGTTTTCTGCAGACTGTTCAAAGAGGGAATTGCCAGCGATGTTTGAAATTGGGAGATACTTTCCCCCAGGACACTTAGTTTGCTTCTAATGACAGTCATTTCTTTTATGTGTTTATTAACTTGAGTAGGGAGGAGGGGTTGATTTGCATGTTCTATATTACAAACAATAATAATCTCTGTACAAATGTTGGATGGAAAAACCCCCACTTTTTGTACATTTGCTAAAATATTATAAACTCGCAAGAATAAAGTCAATTATTTAGTCCCTTTAGAGTCTAGATTGCAATTTATTTGTATGGAATTTAATAATGCTTAGCACTTTACATATCTAAAGTACTTTATAAACATTAACAAATTAATCTTCTCAATGGCTCCTTAATGTTAGGAATAATTACTTCTGATTCACAGATGGAGAAATCAGGAAAGGTTAAGAGAGTTGCTTCAAGTTACAGAGATAGTATCTCCAAAGATAGCAAGCAGAATAGGATCTGCTTCTCAAAAATGGGCTAATTTTGGAATATCAAGAGCTCCTAGTGTAAAAGACATTTAGGTTTTATCCGAAGAACCAATCAGCTCCTGGCAGATTATTAGGGTCAAAATATACCTTAAGGAAACTGAGAACACAAAGGGTATATTTGGATTGGGTGTGGGAATAAATGGACTGGATGGTAGAGTCCTCTAAGTATCATGGAATCACCCTGAATTTACTAGCTCTGCCCCAACGTACCAGATTGAAACTCTAGATAAAACTCTAGTTGATACGTATCACACTGAAAGGTGGACATATTTTCAGAAAAATAAGAACAGCCCCTTCCACCATTTCACATGACTTCCCGACCTTATTGCTTTTTTGTCTTTTCTCTCTGAGACATGGAAGTAAAATGCACTAAGGGGCAGTGGCTCACAGATACATTGGAAAAGTGGGCTAAATCACCATTCTGCCTGGCATACGTTCATTCTGGCCAACCACTTAGTAGGAAGACTGAATAACACAATTACATATCATTGAATCAATGATCCTGAAGGCATTTAAAATCCACATAACAAATTACCTCTCTGAAGAAGAGTATTATGAAGGTTCTAGGACTATCTTTCGTCTGGTTTTACCTTGTTTCATAGTTTTTGCATAGAAACGTGCCAGACCTGGTTTCTGGAAAATAGAATGTTGCTTTTTAAAGGAAAATTTCTAAATGTAAACCTTGTAATATGGTCTCTATATCTTACCTTCTCTTCAACTTTATCTTTTTTTCAAAAGTAGTTCTTAAATAATTATCAGACACCAGAAACCGATATATCCTAACCAAGAGTTATGTTTAAAATGTGAAAAAAACACACAATGTTAACAATAACCAGAGAAAGGCACTATTGGGAAAGTGTTAATAATAAAAACACCAAGCTATTACATCTTAAACAGATACCCAGTCCTGAGAGGTTACCACCAATCTCAGCTTTTGTTGAAACAATTGCATCCTTTGTGAGAGGGGGAAACCAGACAAAGCTAGTTTTTCTGAAATCCCTTCTTCCAATAATTGAACTGAACAATCAAGCAACGTTACAGACCTCAGATGGCTCATACAAATGCATAAACAATTGGAAAAAGGGAAGCTGAATCTATCAGCCTCTGGTGTCAACCTTCAGAAATGCCTCTTCACACTTTTCCTTAGCAGACAGTCAGCACTTAGGCATTCAGTTCATACAAATTTAATTTGTGCACTTGCTGAATTGTTACTATGAAAAACAAAATATTATTTCATGTCTGCGTTCTTACCCTTCACCTAGATTCTATTCTACTTGAATACATGGCCCCATTTTTCTATTTCTGTCACAGCCATCAATTTTACTTACTTTTTTTTTTTTTTAGCTGACCAGCCTGTTCACCAGGAAAGCAGGACTTACCCTGCTTTAAATGGAAAGAAATTAAATGAAAAGACATAATTTATGCTCCCTTCTCATATATTTCACCTAAAGCTCACAACATCTTTAAATTGGCATAAGTGCCCTTTTATCTAATATTGGAAATGGCTTGGCTAAAATCACAGTTTCTATGTAATTCACAGAGGTTATTTCTCTAGCCCAAGAGACAAACTACACCCTACTCCAGATTACAGATACCCAAAAATACTTATATGTTCTTTACTTGTATTGGTGCTTTCTTTCAAATAGAAAAATAAATTATTTAGATAGCATCTCTATCAATATAAGTTTCCTCTCAATATAAATTTTAAAAGGATCACCAAATGAATAAATCTAAAGACAACAAAAGTAAAGATATCATTTTTAAATACAATGAAGTAACATGGTTATTAAATGTATAGTATTCTATGGGTATAAATTCTTCTTTTTAATTTTTACATATTCAATTCACAAATTATGCAAAATATAATCTTCCTTCCTCCCTCCCTCCCTTCCTCCCTCCTCTCTCTCTTTCTTCCTTCCTTCTTTCCTTTCTTCCTTCCCTTCCATCTTTCTGTTTGAGTTTCTCTCTTAGCCTTACTTTTCAACTTTTTACTTATAATTCCACTTGCAAGCAAGTTGTTTACAATATTGAAACATTAAAATAGATTATTCTTTTATTTCATAATTATGTTACCATCAAAAAGTCCTTGGTCACCTGAGTGAATGAAAAAGGAAAGTTAGTATTTAGTAGCGAAATCCCAACTGCCAAAGATGATCTGAAAAACAAGAGTGTTTCACTATGGCTCTGACATAACTGAACTTGGGGATCAGCATTCCCAATGGAAGTCAAGAAATTTTCAGAGCTCTGACCAGCAGATCCCCTGGATGATGTGGATCCACATCCACTCCACAGAAGAGTGAAGACACAGGCTCTCACTCCTCCATCGGCCACCTGTCTCCTTTCCAATCAGGCCAGGCCCTCTCTGGGCTGGGTCATCTCCCCTAGACACGGGGGCTCTGACAGTGCTTGCCAGGTTCCCTGCAAGCATCCTGTCTCTTAAAGGTCACAGCAATGATCAAAGATGATCAAGCCTCCATTGTGACGATTATGCTCCGCCTGATCCTTGCTTGCCCTCAGTTCCAGCTGCCACATTCAGGGTCAATAAACTATTATTCTAACTGCTTTTCACAGCCCACTGACTTGAAATTGACTGCCTGCAGCTCTGTTTTACTGCATGGAGGACAGAGAGAAAGAGATTGAGAGAGAGAGAGAGAGAGAGAGAGAGAGAGAGAGAAGGAATCAGGGATTACATAGAAGGAAACTCCAGAGTCAAAAAAAATTTTTCAGAAAAAGAAAAATTTCTAGGAATTTTAGTATAAGCTATTTAAAAACACACACAGCTTAACTAGTGTTCTCTTCTAGCCCAATTGGTAGGTAAGAACTATCTATGTGTGTGGATTATAAGCAAAAATCAATATAATAATAATAATGTTAATAATAGCCACTTATCAGTGAAAAGGGCTATTCTTGTTGAGTATGCATTATGTCCGGCACCATTCGCCTTAGACTTCCTTTGTGCACCATATCACTGAATCCTCACAACACCCTTTGAGACAGGCAATAATTATTTTCCTCATTTCACAGATGTGAAAACCGAGGCATAGAAATGCAAGCAAGCTTTCTCAGAGACCAACAGGTGGTAACTGGGGCAGCTGAGATTTGAACACAATCTTACTCAGTAGCCCAGTGAGGGAAGTATTATTCTGGTGTTATACATAAAAATACCTGGAAGTGAGTGAAAAAGGTAACTTCTGCAGCATTTTGCTACATGTCATACTGAGGCTTCAAACCCACATTTGACTCCCAAACCATTTTTTCCCCATTAAACTGAAATGTCAGATAATCACACTCCTAGGTCTAAGAGACTGCACATTTAGCTCCCTCCTCATTTTTGTTGTTTCCCCTTCATTTGAGCCCCCTTGCTCATGGTTCTAGCAGGATCTCCACCTTCAGCCAGTGGCTATATATCGTCTGTGTTTGAGAAATGAAGAGAAGTAGGATTCTCGGGCAACCTTAACAACTGCAGTTTCCCATCTGGGACTCACTGGAATGTATTGCAACATTAACGTTCTCCTTCTCCTGCTGGCAAATACTGCTACTCTAACCAGGAACACATGTGACAACAGTGTCTTCCCGTTCCTGGACTGGGAAGCAAATGATAGACTGTGCTGTGGCTTGACAGTTTCCAGCATATGGCACTGAGCTCTCTGGACTTTGAAAGCCCTTTGCATACACAGAAAGCACAGGAGAAGAGGCATTGACAAGCAAACTGAAAGCCGTGTGTGGTAATGGGAGATGTGACATGGGTTATCAAGCCATTTAGAAAAAAAACTCTTTCTCTCAATGTTACAGGAGTATTGATATAATAAAGACAATTGATTATGCCTGTAGCTTTTCACGGGAGGCAGTATTAGCCCCACTTTTTAGATTGGGAAAATAAAGTTCCAAGAGGGTGAGTAATTTATCCACGGTGGTAATAGGTGGTCAATTTAGGATTGGAGCCTTCAAATGCTAAATCCCCAAACCCATCTTTTGTTTTGTTTTGTTGCACTCCAATGAGGTGAACTGTTTTGATTTCTCAAAAGCACTCAAAACACTATTAATATTGGTTTCCTTTAAAAAATTCTGTGGGAGTGGAAATATGAGAAAGACTTTTCCTTAGAGGCATTGAAGCTCAATCATCTTGAAAATGCCACTGTGGAAAAAACATAGATTCTCTCATGAGCATGGTGGAGGGAAGGAAGGTCACCCCACTTGGCAGATGAGAAGAATATATGAATGGTCACTCTGGGCCAGTGGCAAGGCTACAGGAATCAAGGGGCACATCCCTTGGCCCTCAGTTCAAGCCAGGAGATCATATAATCTTATTCTTGAGCTTTGGCTCTTTTGATGGAACTTATCCACACCTCCTTGGTTGATTTTCTAATGTGAAGTGTGCCTGAACACTCCTACCTCCACACACAAATCATTTGGTCCCAACATATTATGGGGAAATTGAAGGATCGCTAGTTCTATTTGTGAATAAATAGTTTTCCTTCACCCTGTAGATGTCAGAATCAAATAAGCTTCTTTGGGGAGTAATACATGGCTTATTGGCAAAGAGTAGATGTTCACTTGAGGGCCATAGATCTGGGGGTCTAATTATACCAAACAAACAATAGTGGGGCTATGTACAAGCAATTTAGAATTAGCTCTGGGAGTTGGGATATGAAAGAAGGAAGCCATGATTTTCCTGGAAATCTTTCTAGAATTCCAAATACTGAATACAGCGTAAAAGCCACTTCACTTTCATTACTCTGGAAAATTTCTTATTGGTTCTGCCCTATTTCACAAGTTCTTATCTTGATATTAATTCACAGTGACCATTTTTAGCAGGTGAACATGGATTTCTGGTAGGCAATGTGGTAATGGGGAATGTGTCAAACGCTTCTTGAGGTTGACAGCTGGAAGCAGGTGAGTGGTAGTGCTTGCAACCAATAGGATGGCGAGGGGCCCTTCCAGATCCCCTGCCATTCACGCCCACACTGTGGCAAAAGACCTAGATCCTGGATCCAACTGTGTTTGTCTGGATTGTACGTGTCCCTCAAAAAAAAAAAAATATTTGAGGAGGGCGACCTGCGAATGATGGCTAGCCCAGCCCATCCAACGCCATCCCCTTGCTCTGCTGCTAATGAAAACCGCCGCTGCTGGCTATCTTGGCAGCCTCAGGGACATCACAGAGGGAAAAAGCCACTGAAAAGGAAGGAGTCAGTTTGATCTACAGTGTAATTACAGCCGTGCTGTGAGACAACACAAATTTGGCCCCTGTGCAGGCATATTTCTTTTTGTCCAGAAATTAATTTTCATATCAAAAAAGAAACCATTTAACTTCTGAAAACGAATTGGGCAGGGGAGAGAAAATGCGGAGGACGGCAACCTGAGGTCTGGGGTATCAGCCTTGTCCTGGGCATTCATATTTCTGATAGACGTTGAGGAGAACGGAACTCCCCCTCCCACCCCACCCCTGCCTCCCTCGAGGGCAGACATCAAGAATTAGATTCCAAGCGGAAGATATTTGTGGAAGCAAGGGTAAGGGAGAAGGAGGAGGCACACAAAGAAGGAAAAGAAAAAGGGGAAAGAGAGCAGAGAGCATAGACATCATAAAACCCAGATCTATTAATCTTCCCCCCAGGATCAGGAAGAGAGAAGTAAAATGATGTTTGAGGCTTTTTTCTTTTTTTTCCTGAGTTCTGGAGGGCAAATGAAATAACAAATAAGAAAATGCTGAAAAATCAACACGGTTTATCCTAGATAAAAATAGAGGTACAGTCAAACAAATAGCATGAATGGTTTCTCTTCCACTGACAAGTGGAGCAGAACGAATATGCTGACTGAACTTCAGAACAAAGGTTCTCCTTGATCTCTGATGTTTGAGGCAGACTGGGGGCGGGGGCGAGGGGGTTTCAAGACTGAGAGGTGAGATTCACCAATCCTGCTCCACTCCTGTGCCTAAGCTCCTCCCCTTCCTATTCACTTAAAATCCTTCCAATGACTTTGTTTCCTTTCTTAACCCTAACTGCCTCAGTGGTGGGGCTCCACTCTCATGACCAACTGTCCCCTCTTAAAGGAGTTACTTTGAGCGGGGAGGGGGAATGGATTCCTTACACAATGCCAGATATATCCAAATCCAGTGTTTATTCCCTTCCTCTTTGACACTTACTCAGCCTGACAGCTGGACGTCCAGAAGTAGTAGTAGCTTCTAAATAAACATATAGCTATCATACATCTGAAGGAACAGATATGATTTTAAGCTCTTTGAGGAGAGTCACTATGTTTGGATACCTTGTCATGACACTGCTCCCTGCATAGGAATCCTCAATTAAAAATGTCTTCTTCTTAGAGTAAACACATGTCACAATAATACATGAGAATGTCATGGATCAGAACCAAATTCTCAACCAGGTTGGACAAATCTCCTTTCAGGATGGAAACAGTTGACAACGATCTCCTCATTCATCCTTCTCCTCCGTCCTCCTCTTTTCTCCTTATGCCACCCTAAGAGAAGTCAGGGAAATGTTCACACTATTTTAACAAAATTGAGTTAAGGTAATCATCCACCTCTTTTTCACTCCTTTATTGTGTCCTCAGCTGCCTTGCCAGGGAGTGAGAGGTTTTTGGCAGCTATGGAATGTGTCTCAGGAGCTGACAGAACACCATTTCAGAGCCATCTCCAGCTGATAAAGTGTCAAATGAGATGGAACAGAAAGTGAAATCCATTTGAGGAGGCAGCTGAGGCTGCACTGATTGATGTGAGGAGGAGAGAGGGAGGAGTGGCAAGCGGGGCCACCCTGTCCCTTGCTCCGGTGCCATACTGTGTTTTAAGTAAAGATGAGTGTGTGTCTTAGACAGACAATGAAGTTTCAGAGTCACCTAATAGACTATCTGCTGAGTACTTTTGAACTTGTGAGCAGTAAACTAGGCCTGGCAGACAGGTAAAGGTGTGTGTGGGTCTGTAATGGAGAAAGGTAACTATTTTCATGGCATTTGGGATACAGCGTAGGTTGGTGATGTGAAAATAACACTAGGATCTAGGACTGGTGTACATGGTTCTAGATGTCCAGCATCCATTGAGGTATATGGCCTTGGACAAGTCACCTTTCTCAGATCTTAGTTTCTCATCTTTGAAATAATGGAAATGATGTCAGTGTTGGGAGGGACAGTTTGCCCAATGGCCTTATTTTTTTATATACATACAAGAAAACTAAGACATGGAGAGGAGTGACTTGTGGAGAGTCATATTGCTTTGAGAAATTATACACAGAAGTACTTCAAGAATATTCAAGGATATTTATCTCACAAATGAAAACCTAAGGAGTTTCCAAGGTCTCAGACCCCCCACTTCGGTGCTCTCCCCACCATACAACTGTATGGCCTAACAACATTGATCTTTGTCATAAAATTAACAGAAGGAGTGACAGCTTACATTGCATGAAAGCCCCCAAGGAAACATCCAGGCATGTAAACATAGGTGACAATTTCATGTCTATTAAAGGTGAAGTTCAGTGATATATCTTTGTTTGGTGTCAAATAGCTTGTCAAGGTATACATGAAACAAAACTTGTCTATTCTAGCTGTTTCTTTATTTTATTTTGTACCTGACTACATTTCAGGCAGTAAAATTCCACTACCTCCAATTTTTAGTACCTATATGCCTCAGCAAAATGACTGTCAGATTATTATGGTATATGTTTTGTATAGAAATAGCCATTTTAGTTGGCTTTCTGCAAGAGTTGTATGTCAGAACCTTACATCCATTTTTCAGATGGAGAAACTGAGGTCAAAACCTACAAGGGTGCACAAAACATGAAAGAAATGCAGTATGAAGTTCCCCTTAAGCTCCACAAAGCTTTCTCTAGGATCTGGGCAGCTGTGAAAAGTGCCTGGGAGCTTTGCCAGCATCTGGCCAGAGGGGAAATATTCTTCAGTGTGCCTCTAATAATGAAAGAGTTTTCTTTTCTTCATCTTTTTCCCCCTTGCAGCACATTTTTGGCAGGATCAGCTAAATAAGTGTTATACAATCTAGCACGTCTTGAGACCTCAGTGGCAAAAAAGGCCATTGAGTAAGGAGAGAATTTTCTAGTTCTCAGGAAGAATTTTGTCACATATTCCTAGTTGATCTTATTAGCACCTGTCACAGTGAAGTTAGTCCCTTGGTTATGTTTTCTTGGCTTTTTCAGTATTTGTCATCTCATTGCTATTGTTCTTGGTGTTATTTTAATTATTCTTCGTTCTTTTTTATTGGATTTTAATTTTATGAACAGCCCCTGTGTGATCATGGAGAAATAATAAAAAGAGGTATAATAATAATGACTGTGAATGGTAGCACAGGATAGTGTGCTGCTGGTGATACCGTATTGTTATTTGGATTATTAATAATGATACTAATAGTGGTAATAATATGAGTAGTTTCTATCTAGGAAGCTCACAGCATTTTAGAGAAATATTAACTTGTGCACATTCCCACAACTTGGGGTAAAGCAAAGGGGAAGAGCCTAGTTATTAATAATGTCACTACCCTAAAGAAAAAACAGGACATTACAAGCACAAAAAATAGTTAAAAGTCACTGATATGAATTTCACAATTAGGGAAAAAAGTAAAAATTCTTAACTCTATGTCTGGTAAATTATGAGGTTTGCTTCTTTAGGATGGGTCTGTGTGTCGTGCATTTCAGGAACCCTCCACCCAACACACCAGCAAACACATATTTGACCCACAATATATTCTGCTGAAAGGACAGAAGACAATAAGGCATGCAAGTAGGGAGGGGGGAAGGAAGGAAGGAAGGAAGGAAAGAAGGAAAGATTCACTCAAGTAAAAAAAAAATGTAAATCAAAGTTAAAAAAAGAGTGTGGGGGATGTACTGGATCCTTAAGTGGGCCTTATCAAGTATTCCAGCTGCATTATAATGGTAAAGTCTATTCAGCTACTCCAAAACCAGGGTCATTTCTAGAGAGACCATTGAAAGGGCAACCCAGGAAGTCAGCTTCTGCGCTGGAGGACAAGGTCTTAGAGTTATGGATGGGAAGTTATTGACTAATAGGCTTGTGCCCATCTTCCTTTGCTTTCCTCCCTGTACTCCCCCATTGTAAGGTCCCTTTGTTATCACATATGTCTATGCCTGGCAGAAGTCTGTCACCTGTTACTATTTTAAGCACACTTTCAAGTTATCAATAAAATATTCCAAGAAACTATCCATTGATGTAGACAAAAAAAATGTGAACAGTGATGCTTTTATAACATTCTTAATACTAGATAATTGGAACTTATCTTAATGATCAACAATATGAGGATATTAATCCATTATGGCATATTCATATGATAGATGACTATGCAGCTATTAAAATAGCATTCTAGAGTAATTTTAATGGCATGAGGAAATATGATGATGTTAAATGGGGGAAAAGCCAGAAAAGAAAAGTAGAAGCAAGGAATCTGTTAGTGGAGCAATGAAAGAGGAGGTCAGACTAATTGATTATAACATGCCTTGAGTGCCATGCTGAGGAGATTTGAGTTTAATTCATGGATTTTGGGAAACAGCAGCATTTCTACATAGGAGAGTAACAGATGTCAGCTGACAGGGAGGGAATTTTATTCTTTCCATAAAGCAAGGCTTTAATATTTGGTTAATAATACCTTCATCAGGCCAATGCTATAAATTAATAAATGATTATCCCTGTAATCATGTTATTAGAACATTATATTATACCAACAGAAGCAATCAAAAAAGACACTGAAATTATCACTGGGAACACATGACTGAAGTGCATGAGACCGTAACTTTCCCATGTATACATTATTTTTTAGGATAGGTGAATATTACTAATTGTTGTGATTCTATTCATAGGGTGCTACTCTTTAATCAGAAGAGAAATTATAGCTGATATTTTTGCCTCCTTCTGCCTTCTATAAGCAATCAGTGTTTTAACGTTTGTGTGTTCTTTATGAAACTTAGATTTGATTCATTACCGGGCTCTGTTTCCAATATTGGTAGGTATGTATACATGAAAGTACAGCCATTTTTTCCAGTCATGTGTATAAAAAATATAGTATTATTAAAAATTTAAAATGCATGTATGCATATGGGAAAATATATGTCTATAGATGATACTTGGCCATGTATCCTGAAGAAGGGAAAACATCTGCACAAGCAGACTTCACCAAGAATTACTTAAGTGCCCTTTAAGAATACATAAAACTAGCACTGCAAACATTGGAATAATGGAATGGAATAATATAACATCAGGCTTGAGATGATGAGACTGCGTAAACAAAGGCTTACGAAAATCAAAAGTATGGGAGCATTCCATCAAAATTACAAGTGTTGGCAAAGATGTGGAGCAACAGGATCCCTCCTGCACTGTTGATAGAAATGTAAACTGGTGCAGTCCCTGTGAGAGCAGTATGGAGATTCCTCAATATATTAAAAATAGAAATACCATATTATCCAGTAATTCTACTATTGGATATATACCCAAAGAAAACAAAAACATTAAATCAAAGAAAAAGATATGCACCCTTATGTTTATTTCAACATTATTTACAGTAGCCAAGATATGGAACCAACCCAAGTGTCCATCCATAGATGAAGGGATAAAGAACATGTGGAAAATAAATACAATGGGATATTACTCAGCCATAAAGGGAATGAGCTTTGGCCATTTAGGACAACAAGGATGGACCTAGAGGGTATTATTGTAAGTGAAATAAGTCAGTCAGAGAAAGACAAATATAATGTGATTTCACTTGTATGCGGAATGTAAATAACAAAAGAAATGAACAAAGAAACAGACGAAATACGGAGGAGGTCAAACTGGTGATTTCCATATGGGAGATGGGTGGGAAGCAGGGAGAATTAGGTAAAGGGAATTAAGAAGTTAAGGAAGTTTGTACTTCCAGTTATAAAATATATGTCATGGAAATGAAAAGTACAGCACGGAGAATATAGGTAATAATACTGTAATACTGTATAGGTAATAATGTTGTATGGTGACAGACGGTGACTATATTCATCATGGTGAGGTACTGAGTAATGTATAGAATTGTTGAATCAATATGCTGTACACTAATGTAACATTGTATGTTAATTATACTTCAATAACAAACAAGCAATCAAACATCAAATAGGAATTGCCATGAACTACTTCAGTGCCCTCTGAGCATAAATAAAACTAACACTGCAAACACTGGAATAACGGAATGAAATGATATAGCACCAGGCTTGAGATGATGAGACTGTGTAAAGAAAAAGACTCATAAAAATCAAAAGCATGGGGGCATTTCATCAAAATTACAATTAATAGATTGCCTTAAAATTTCCTCTTCTGAAACTTCAAACTGAGAAAGTTAGTCATTCAATTTGACATAGTCAAGTCTGTGTTTAGGAAAAACAACCCTGATGATCCTGGGAAAGAAAGACAAGAGTGTTTAAGTGGTAGAGGGAGGGAGGCAGAACCACTGAAACCAGGTGAGGTCCTGAATGAACCAATGATGGTGAAATAGAAAAAAAGTGATGGATTCTAGAGATTTCCCAGAATACAATTAACAGGAGAAGGAGCCAGTTAGAGAGAGAAAGAGAGAATAGGAATGAGGAGATAAGTGGCTTGGAAGTTTCCATATTGAACAACTGGGTAAATAAACAACAAATTAGGCTAATAAATAACAAAATGCAAGATCGATTTTGCATTTTCTATTGTACTAAGAACTCACTACAGCTTACCTCATTAATTCTCATGACAGCCCTATGAAATGGGTTTTTTAAATTATGTTCACTTTACAGATGAATAAATGGAGGCCCAGATAGCTTAAGTAAAATATGTCCAATATTACCCATTTAAGAAGTGATGGGGATAGCTGAATTTGAAAGTGCATAGCTCTTCCTAACTGTTATGCCATACCACACACAGTAGGTCATCAACTGCATAAGCATATGTGCAGATAGAGGCTCTGGGGTGGAGGGAAGACTGCAGAGGGAGCACCAAGGCAGAATACATGCTAACAACAGCCACCATAACCAGTCCATGAAGCATTTTTAGAGAAAAGGAATTTATCTCTGAGACTGTGTTGGGCAGGCTCTGGCCTCTTTAAAAGCATTTTGGTGAACTTAATCATGGGGTCCGGCCAGGCAGCTGCCTGCCTGTTGGTGAATTTCTTGAAGGAAGCTTTGCAGCCAACATTCAGCACCAATTCTGTTTTGATTGCTTCCACTACATCAAGAAGAAAATTGAAAAGATTGACATATGCATGTACAAACATGTGTGGAAGTCTGGAAAGGTGATGATTGGTGCCCCCGGCTACGACCTTTATTTTCCATCGGTGGACCTGGGTGAGCGTCAGTTATGTTTGAAGCTGCATAAAATAAACTGAAATAAGAGGGATAAATAGAAACAGTTAAAGGCCTTTTTGAGAGGAATTTGGAGTTGATTAAATAACATATTTAAGGAAGCAATTCAGGAAGAAATGGAAGGTAAGCATCAAAACTAAGCACTGACCTACTCAACCAGACTGAATTATTTTAAGGAACATGAAAATGGGAGCTGATCTACATATCTTTGATCTAAAGAAACCAAGTGAGCATAAAGTAGAGAAAGATGCACAGTTCTTGTGATTTTCCTTTGAGTTCTCTAAATACAGCAAAATTAGGGTCTAGACATTGGACATGAAGGACCAAAGTGAGAACACATGTTGGGGGATGAGTCATGGGCCAACAGCCATGTGTTCTATTAAATTATGATTTTTTTTCTGGCTTGAGAAATTATAAGGGAAAAAATTCTATGTTCTGATTTGTAGAGTATTTCATAGATTAAAAAAACTAAAAAAGAGTCTATCGGTCTGATACAATAAACTCTGGGAAATATATCCTCACTCAGTTGGGTGAGCTCTTACTGACTGGCTTCTGGAACTGTCAATTATCTTCTTGGAGACTGGTTTTGTTTTTTGTTTTTGTTTTGTTTTGTTTTTGTTTGTTTTTGTTTTTTCAGAAAGAAACAACTCATGAAGGCAGTTTGCCGATCCTAATAGAATTCCTGGAAATTTACATTTTGCTCTCTAAGAGGCACCCTACATCCATTCCTGACTTCTGCAGATCCTTTTGTTTCTTCTTCCCTTCCCCTAATTCATTCTCCTATTGAGTGCAGAATTTCTTGAGACTCAAGGATTCCATGCTCTTGTCTTCCTCCTCAAACTCATGCCTCTTGATGGCTTCGGCAGCCGCCCATGTTGATTAGTAGGAGGACTCTAACTTCAGTCCCTTGTGCTCACCTATATGCCTGTGTCTTCACAGGACATATGTTACCCCTAGACAACTTTATCTAGGTTTGCCATCTTCACCCCAGTGTGTCATGTTAAAAACAAATGAGCTAAAGATACACAAATGGACAATAAGCATTTGAAAAGATGCTCAACATCATGGATATTTAGGGAAATGGAAATCCAAATCACAGGATTCTGCTTCACTCCTACTAAGGTGGCTATAACCAAAATAACAGGCAGTGGCAAGTTTTCACAAAGGTGTGGAGAAATTGGAAACCTCATACATTGCTGGTGGGGAGATCAGATGATAAAATCACTTTGGCAAACAGTTTGGTAGTTCTTCAAAATGTTAACATAGAATTACCATGTGAACCAGAAATTCCATTCCTAGGTATATGCCCCAGATAAATGAAGACATGTGTCCACAAAAAGCTTATACATGAATATTCATAGCAAAATTATTGATAGACAATACTATTCCAAATTTCCATCAACTGACAAATAGTTAAATAAAACATGGTGTATCCATACAATGGAATATTATTCAGCCAAAAAAGGAAACAAAGTACTAACTCATGCTACAACATGGATGAATCTTGAAAACATCATGCTAAATGAAAGAAGTCAGACACAAAACGTCAGGTATTGAATGACTCTATGTATGTATATTCAATACCCAGAATAAACAAATCCATAAAGACAGAAAAAAGTAGGCTGTGATTGCCAGGGGCTAGGAGGAGGGGATATGGGAAGTGATTTCTGATGAATATAAGGGTTCTTTTTGGTGTGGTAAAAATGTTCTGGAATTAATGGTTATGACAGCACAACTTTGTGAATATACTACCACATACTGAATTGTATACTTTAAAAGGGTACATTTTATACTATGTGGATTATATCTCAATTCCCAGCAAACTTATATACTGGAAAAACTAACTTGCTTTCACAAAACACTTTTGGTGAAGACTTTAACATCGAATCTTCAATAGTGACCCCTAGGTGCTTGAATTCACCCCACCAATATTTATTGAATGTCCACTGTATGTAATGGCCCTAATGGCTAACACTTAACTGATCACTCAGCCCATTCCAAGTGGTTTTTGATGTGCTTTACATGCTTTAACTCTTTTGATATTCATAACGACCCTTCTGAGTGGAAGAAAACCTCGGGGCAGAGAGGTTATATAATTGCCTTAGGTCACACTGCTTGTAAATGCCAGTTCATTCCAGATTTCAAATCCATATTATAGTCTGACTCCTAAATGGACACTTACCTTATTCCATTACCTTCAGTTATCCTATGGTGTATACTGGGAAAGGGATCCTACCTGAGTGTTTCAGTAATCAGTGAGTAGTGCTAGTACTGTTATTATTACCGCACTACCTCTGTTCTAACTTTGAAAAACTGGTCTAGGCGGTGACCCCTGTTCTTGTAGAGCAAATTTTCTAATAAACATGCCCACAAATACCTACAACACAGATGTAATAAGCAGCATGTGTTAAGGTCCCTAGAAGATCAGAAAGAGGGACGGCTTCCATGAAGATGGTCAGAAAGACAGGGGCAGTGGTTGCAGGGAGACTGGGTGTGGCCCAAGGGCTACATTTCAGCAATTAGGCTGGAGAATGAATGGGTGCTGGACAGCACTGACAGCCCGCACCTGGATCTTGCATGAGGCTGAGCCTTCAGATGGCTGTCCTGATTTCAGACTCTCTCTATTCTACCATCTATCTTACAGACTTTTGCGAGA
The DNA here is from genome assembly GCA_028646485.1 of Cryptoprocta ferox. Lineage (NCBI taxonomy): Eukaryota > Metazoa > Chordata > Mammalia > Carnivora > Eupleridae > Cryptoprocta > Cryptoprocta ferox. Next base: position 80,074,033 of record CM053575.1, read on the forward strand.
CTAATTTTCCTTAGATGTTGTTTAAGACCTGTCCTCCTTAACAAAAATCTTAAAAATGGGTGCCTGGGTTCCTTTCATACAAAGTCTAAGCTCCTCTCCCTGGCATGTTGATAAGCTGGCCCCTCTCCCTTCCCTGACTACAATTTCTCCTAATGCTGCTATTAGCTGATCTTGTTAGTTCACAAAGGAAGGAAAGTGGCCCCTATAGTCTGCTTCCCCTTTTTGTTGAAAGCATATGAAAAGCTAAATTTGAACTGTCTTCTAGCAAAGCTTAGGATGTAAGAGCATGTGTTTTGTGTACTGGCTTCCCCTTAATTTCCTACTTTCATTTCAGTTCCCCACACTGTTTTTGAGCTATTTAAGATATATTTCATCTTGCTATATCGTATGTATAACTAGAAGGAGGAGGAAGAAATCCAGTGTTTTTGAAACAGGATGTCCCAAGAGGCCTGCATAATTTTTCTTCTTGAGAGAACCTTGTTTTACTTAGGAAAAGGCCTTGTTGGGCCCTCTAGGGTGATGAAAGCAAAGCTCCTGGGGGTGTAGACTGGAGGCAAAGTGAGGACACAACAAAGCATCAAGTTGCTTCATATAACACCTTTGAGAGTAATGGGGCAGTGGATTTGGGGATGGGTAGAATACCTAGTCATAAAGCAGGAGCCTGGGAAGTGTGGCCAGCAAGAAATTCCTAAAGTCAGGGATGACTGAGGAATTTTTAGGATGTTTGGTACTCAGTTTTAAGTTGCTTTTTGTTCTGTGCTATGCTATCACTTCAGGACCTCACAAGGCTTCATTAAAAGCCTGCTGCTCATAGTAGTTCTTGACTGTGGGTGATTTGGGAAGTAGGGCAAAAGGTTGGTGTCCTGCAGAAGAGACATGATGCCAAAAAGGGATGACAGCCACAGAACCCAAGAGAGAGAGGTGCTGGGCGATAATGAAAGCAAGCAGACTGCCCTGTATACCAAGGCTGACATTTATATGGGAGATCTCTCTTTTCCTTTGAACATAATAAAAGAAAAACCTCAAAAGGGGGTACCAGAGAGACTAGAATTTACCAAAGATAAGGTCTGTAGATAATTGTGTTCTATATTTTTGAGAGAGAGAGAGAGAGAGAGAGAGAGAGAGAATGCACACATGTGAGAGCAGGGAGGGGCAGAGGGAGAGGGAGAAAGAGAGAATCTTAAGCAAGCTCCATGCCCAGTATGCCCGTGAGATCTCACAACCATGAAATCATGACCTGAGCCAAAATCAAGAGTCAGAGGCTCAAGCAGCTGAGCCAACCAGGCTTCCCTGTGTTCTTATTCTATAAACTTCCCCACATTCTTCCCAGCAGAAGACAGAATGGAAAAGAAAAAAACATACCACTCTGCACCTTCTCCTATTATCCCTCTTTTCTTGAAAGGTTCTCCCTTTCCCCACATTATTCAGAGTCTAAAATCCATACGCCTCCTCCAGGATGGAGCTTATGATGCTTCATCCTTCCTTGCTTCCTACCGTTCCTCTTAGAGCTGTTGTCAAATTATAATCCTCAGTACCAGCAGTGCCAGTAGCACCAAGAACTTTCTAGTAAAGCAAAAGCAAAACCTAGTCCCTAACTTCTACCCATTGAATGCAGGTATGTTAACAGGCCCTCCAGGTGATTCTAATGCAATGCTCAAGTTTGAGAACCGGTACAGAGACCAGATGCATCTTGTTGGCATAGCAGTCAGGTCACATCTCCCTTTAGTTCAATGCCATCTGATGGAGTGAGATACTCCTAGAAAAAAACCGAAGTATTTGTAATGGCTTTCCAGGTCCCACATGTACATTGGTTCCATTTTTACCTCCCTGACCTCATTTGCCCCACTCCTCACTGTCCCTGTCAATCAATTCCCTTCGGTCACTGAGCCCAGGCTTGCTTCTGCCTCAACACCTTTATGGAGGCTTCTTACTCTGACTGGAACACTCTGCCCAAGATGTTCACATAGCTCAATCCCTCACCTCCTCCAGGTCACTTCTGGGAAGCCTTCCCCAGTCACACTGTTTGTAATTAGATTCATCCTCACCATAACTACCCATTCCTGTTGTCTGGCTTATTTTTTCCATAGTATTTATCTGCATATAACATTGTGTATATTGCACTTCTTCAATATTTTTATTGTTTGTCTCATTCTGCTAGAATGTAAGCTCCAGGAGAGCAGAGATATCATTTCATGTTTTCTTATTTTGCTCATTAATATAGTACTTGATTCATGTGGTAATGAGTATTCAATAAATATTTATTGAATGAGTGAATTTATTTATTTTTTTAATTTTTTAAACATTTTTATTATTTATTTTTGAGAGACAGAGAGAGATAGATCATGAGCAGGGGAGGGGCAGTGAGAGAGGGACAGACAGAATTGGAAGCAGGCTCCAGGCTCTGAGCTGTCAGCACAGAGCCCGACGAGGGGCTCGAACTCAGGACCTGTGAGATCATGACCTGAGCCGAAGTCGGACGCTCAACCGACTGAGACACCCAGGCGCCCCTGAATGAGTTAATTTAATACCTAGCTTCTCTCTTTTCATTGTTCATGGACTATCCCTTCCATTGTAGTCTTTGTTGCCAACTGGTTTATAAGATCCATGAAAAGAGATACCCTGTCTTGGATGTCTATCTTCTCCACAAGCTTAGTGCCATACTGAGAATTTAGAGATCACAAGATACTCCTTGATTATAGGGCTGATCACATTGTCCCACAGATTTGTGATTCAAGACAGTAAATCCATCCAATGCCCCATAAACATCTGGAGCTCCCTTTCCACCTCTCCCTCCAGCACACATAGTTCAGAGCCCCATGCCTGCTTCCTCTCCCTTGTCCAGCCATAATTTCCAGTCATTTCCCCTGGCATGCAAAGAATCCACCTCTCACTGGCTGCTCTCTCCACCCCCAGGCTGTGCCTGCTCAGGCAGCCTCCATCTGTCCCTCACCCTAGTTCCAGCGACCCAGCATGACAGCAGAGATCTATAATTTATTAGTACCCTTCTGCTGGGCCTTTTCTTTCTTTCTTTTTCTCAGGCATCATTGGTACACAGGCCTTAGTCAGCACCATCAGAAGGGCTGCAGGTGTTTGAAAGGCCCCCAAATGGAGGTAATCTGAATCAAGCATTGGGCTAAGATAAGCAATTTGGGATTCTGGAACATGCTGTGCAAGGAGAAAAAGTCTTTATTACTTTAAAAACTGTCCTGGTATATCTTCACTACCCTTCTTATTTGCATTTGACTGAATATGTAGTAAAATCACATTTTGTTCTTTGAAGAAACATGTATAACGATTGAGGCTAAGAGCCTCTGAGAGAGGGCCAGGCAGCATGCATGAATTGTCTTCTCAAACCTCAGTAGGCAATATGTGTTTTTAATAATTATCTGGTAATTAACAGCTGTGATTCAAAGCCTTTCATTTGGAAAAATTAATAATAATTTTACTTCCTGGTGCCAGGAGCCAGATGGGCAGCCAAAGAGAGAAGCCTGCAGCAATGTAGGAGACAAGTAGAGAAGGTGAGGTCCATGAGCATCCTCATCACCCTGCAGCTGGTACAACATCTGGACAGGAGAACAGAACAACAACACAGATACCTGCGCCCATCCCCAACACACATACTCATCCACTTAGTGCTAATTACAGTATTGGTTTATAACCCCTGCTATAAAATCTACAGTCCCTCCCTCTGTTTACTTGTCCTAAATGATCTCTTTTAAAAGATCCACTGCCTGATAAGTAATATCTTACTGGGAAATAATTTTGAAATATCATAATCATGGATTCTTTATTTTGTTCAAGGAAATTGCATTGGCCCTTAGGCTTTCTTGCTGCTTGCTACAACCATCTCAGCCATCTCCCCTTTCCTCTGATGATCCTGTAATTTCAGGGTCAATGAATAGCAAACCACCTTTCCAACATCATGTGTTAGTAGCAGATTAGTAAATACCTTCACAAACCTCTCTCTCTCTAACACACACACACACACACACACACACACACACACACACACACTTCTTTGCTGAAGATATCAGAAGAGGAGATAAAAAGCAAAGGAGAAGGATGACAAAAGGCAAAAAATCTGTATAGGTGTTTTATTACATTTCTCATTAAAATCAGTGTCATAGAGGCATGGGGTCTGAGGGCTGGAGTTGATCTGCTTGGCTGAAACCATTTGAAACTTGACATGGATTTGAGGACTCTGTCATTTACATAGAAATAAAGAGGGAATGGATGGAGGGAAAGGAGAAAGGGAAGGAAGAAGGGAGGGAGGAAGAAAGGAAGGAAATTTAGGAATGATCTATAACCTACCATGTTTATACCTGTGTTCATTTGCTATATACTTAATATGAACCTATCATGAAGGAGATACCATACAACAAAACTATCATGGAGAAGGCTGAATTCTGATCCAGCAGCTGTGTGACCTACATCACTTGAATGGAAGTGGATCAGTGGTAAGTGATTCTTGGCTCTGCATGATTCCATCCATCACCATGAACAATAGCAAAGCTGCATTTGCCTTTCCAATCCTGCTTTGAGGAGCTTAATATTTTGATGGTTGCTATGGCAAGCAAGCTTAAAACAACATGGGATGATATGAATGGCAAAAGATAATGCTTTATCATTCTCAATGGACACTCTGAAAAGGGATTTTGGTATCTCCATTTTTTATAGTGGAAAGAATTGCAAGTTGAGGATCATAAGAACTGGATTCCATTTTCAGATCTGTCATTAAATAGCTATGTGATCCTGAGTGGTATGTCACTAAGCTTCTCTGGGCAGAGTTTCCTGTTCTGAAAAGTTAGAAAATAGTAATAAATGCTAACCTATTGGGATTTTAGAATAGCAGCAATTTAAATTATGGTCAAACAGTTGGAATCTGGCCTTTCCTCTTTATTAATCAACTAGGAGACTTTAGACAGTTCACTTAACCTTTCAGGTCTAGAAATTGAAGATGAATATTATAGATACTCTAATTGTGTGACACCAACAATAGATAAAGAAAAGCTGGTATCTCAGACCAGCAAATCATGGGGAGGAGTCTAGCTGTGACCTTATCACTCTCTAGTGGCCCTGAACGTCCCTCCAAATTTGTTGATGCCCAACCAAATAAGTCAGACATCTTACTGTGATCTTCACTGTAATCCTTACCACTAGCATCTATTAGAAAGTTATATATATATATGTATGTATATATATATACACACACATATATATTGCAACATCAGCATATTTACTTTTTATCGATATGTTATCCCTCATCTTCTTCCTTCATTCCCTGTAAGAGTTAGCCAAGATCTTGAACTCTGTATGTTTCTAAATTAAAATGTGGATCCAATTATTTATGTCTTAGAGCATGACCTTGGAATCTTGCCCTGTAGTAACAAGTCTATATTAGAGGAATCTCACCCAAGTTTTTCTTTTGGTAGTCAGGCAATAGGCATTCTGCCACTTTACATGCCAAATGATTCACTCTTACTTACTGTAGTTTGTGAGAGGGGAAAATGACTGACTAGAGATCCAGAATACAACCCTACCTACGTGCAGTGAGCTGGTCTGCATGTCCAGAACCTTGGAGAACATTATTTAAGCACATAATGATATTGACAGAATCAAAACCAGATGATTGAAAAAATAATAATGAAAGCAATTATAATTATACTTACATCTGTTATTGTGTATTGAACATTGACTGCATGCCAGGCATAGTGCTTGATGCTTTACAAGCATTATTTTCTTTAGTCCTCACAACAACTCTAAGAGAGAGGCAGTCTAATCCTTACTGTATAAGTTAAGAAACTGAGAGGGGGTTAGGGAAGTTGAGTAACTTTCCCAGTGTTACCCAAGAATTTGGTAGATGGGAGTGGGATTCATACTCAGGTATATTTGACTCCAAAGCCAGAGCTCTTAGCCAGTATGCATATATAATATTTATTGAGTACTTGTAATGTGCTCAATCTATTGTAAACATTACTTCATTTTTTGACCACAGAATCCTAATGAGGGATTAGGATTATAATATCTCCATATTATAGATGAGAAAGCTAAAGGTCAGAAAGTTTAGGTAATTTTCCCAAGGCCATCCAGTCCCCAAAGCCACTGTGCTAAGATGAAATTTGAGAATGGTAAATATAAAGGAAAAATAATTCCTGAAGTCTCCTGGGATCTAGTAATAATTCTGCTGCTAATTAGCTGGGTTATTCTGGTTTCTCAGGGTCACTTATCCTAATTGGGCAGGAGGATTTCTTTGGAGGGTAACAACAGTACGTATTTTAAAAGATATTCTCTATTGTTCTTTCTAGTTCTAATATCATTGATTTAAAGTGCCCTAATTTTTCTATAGGAAAGAAAAATATCCCCCATTTACTCTAAAGAGGGAGGTATTTCTATATACAAACCAAGAAGAAAAAGATGTATTGGGGCACCTGGGTAGGTTAAGTTCCCAAACTCTTGAATTTGGCTCAGATCATGACCTCACATTTCATGAGTTCGAACCCTGTGTGGCACTCTGCACTGACAGGGTGGAGCCAACTTCAGATTCTCTCCCTCTCCCTCTCTGTCTGCCCCTCCCTCACTCATGTGTGTATGCACGTATGCACTCTCTCTCTCTCAAATAAATAAAATTTGGGCACCTAGGTGGCTCAATTGGTTAAGCAACTGACTGTTGGTTTCCACTCAGGTCATGATCTCACGGTTGCTAGGTGGCTCAGGTGGTTAAGCATTTGACTTTAGCTCAGGTCATGATCTCGCAGTCTGTGAGTTCGAGCCCTGCATCAGGCTCTGTGCTGACAGCTCAGAGCCTGGAGCCTGCTTCAGATTCTGTGTCTCCCTCTCTCTCTGCCCCTCTCCCACTTACACTCTGTCTCTCTCTCTCTCTCTCTCAAAAAAAAAAACATTAAAGTAAATAAATAAGTAAATAAAATTTTAAAAAGTTCTTATATTGAAAAAAAGAGATAGTAACAATGGTTATTTAAATACTTGTAGTGGACTAAGTATTCATCCAAGTGCTCTACTCATTTAAGCCTCACAGAACCCCTATAAGATAGATTTCTTTTTATCACCCCCATTTTATCAATAAGATGTTGAGGCAAAGACAGGGTAAATAATTTACCCAAGATCTCATAGACATAAGTAGTGGAGATGGGGCATGATTTTATGTGGTCTATTTCATAGTCCATACGTTAAGCCATTATAATACATTCTGAAGTCAAAATAGTTCATTAGCTTAATGGCAGTCAACTTGACACTAAATTATATTGGCAATGCAAGATGATGTTGCAGAAGGAGTTCAAGCACAGATGTTAGGCTAAACTGGTTTGAATCTCCAAATTGCCATCACTAAGCTTCCAGTTTTATGGGTAAAAGTTCAGTCTAGTCTATTTTCCCCATTCCCTTTATCACTCACAATACATGTCTGTTGAATGAATGAATGATTTGGGGGGGGGGGGTGGAGCCAGTCTTACAAATATACTGTATAATTCCAAAGTCTAGAGTGTTCTGTTTCCCAGGACTACCTCGAAGAATAAATTAATACAGATCTGACCAAAGCTAAGCATTCTTCAGGCAGCATAAACAAATAGCTTGATATTTGAAGGTAGACATGCTGAATCTAGCAAGGTGTATAGCCTCTCTGAGTCTCCACTTATTTCTCCATAAATTTGCAATACTGTCACACATGCCTGTGAGAATTCAAAGCAACACTGTCAAGCACTGAGCACACTGCACGGCAGAATGTAGGCATATGGTAATGGTCAACTTCTTAGTTGTCTTCCTAAAAAAAAAATGTCACCTGAAGCAGTAGTATCTGTAACTGCGTTGGTCACCTCCTTTTTTTGAATCATACTGTTTCTTTGTTCTAAGGAAGTATCACTGAACACCTGGGTGAGGGCTTATGTTTCCTCTCATGAAGATTTTTAAGACAACTCATGGCAAAAAATATACTCAAAATGAGCATGAACATCAGTGAGAGAACAATATCTTGCCAAAAAAAAAAAATAAGTGCATTCCACGCATGTTCAGAACAGAATAATTTCTAAATATTTGCGACTTGCCCCTTATGAGTATCTCCTAAACTTGAAGCTGTTGTTAAATTTCCACTTAGATCTTGGAGAGTGAATTTCCCAGTGGATGTAACGCATGATGATTTGGCTGCTCAGCCCCCATTAGTATTGATAGAGCACAACAGGATGCTTAAAATAAACAGGGTCCCCTTGGCCTCCACAAATGCTTCCACACTTAGCAAATAAGTAGCACGTTTAGCTTGGAATCACAGGCATGAAATGGCTTATTGTCAAGTTCCTATAGCACTCAAAGGACCATTCAGAAACTTATCATTTCTCCGTCTTGGCCCTCCTGAGGCAGTGTCCTCTCTACCATATTAAGCTTGCAAGGTTGTGGGTTCTCATGCTTCTGTTATGAGCATCCTCCATGTGACCTTTGCATACTTCAATGGCAGGTTTCACTGCAATGAATTATTAGAAGCTCTATCTTTACCCTTCTCCCTGAATGTTCTCTCCAACATTATGTATCTGGGATAGCCAAATGGCTGCCTTTCCTGGACAACACTGCATGGTTTCCCCTAGATTCAAAAGCAAACTGCTGACTTCTGCTTCTGGCCAAGATGGAGTAACAGACACCAGATTACCCTCCCAGATGAAACAAAAGCAACAACAACAACAAGAACAAAATATATAGCACAGTGGTTTTCAAGACACTGGACATCAGACACTGAAAGATAGTAATCCTTGAGAGATAGAAAACCAAACGAGGTATAATTGTCCAAGCTAACTGCCTGGAGAGAGATCCCAAGCACAGCGCATGGAGCAATAATCAGGCAGAGCCTAGAGGACTCCCTAAATCAAGAAACGAGAGACCAGGAAAATGAAAGCAGAGTTCTCATAGGAGAATACGAGCAAGGAGAATACCTGCACATAGAAAGAACTCCAGAGTTTTGTAGAGGGTCCCTATTCAGTAGTCAGTGCATGTATGTGATGAAACTACCAAAGTCTGGCAATTTTTCCCATGCAGATGTTTGGAAGGAACAGTGTCCAGAACTCACAAAGTGTCAGGTATAGTGCTTGTTCCTAACAGCTAGACTAAAACAAACCAACATTCTTGAGGCATCGAGTTGAGTATATAAGTACCTTGCCTCAGCAGGGGAGGTGGGGGGCAACATTAAATATTGCATTGATCTCACCTAACAAATCTTAAAAGTAAGATCCAAAAGAAATTGAATTTGTAGGTGAAAGCTCTACCACCAAAAAAACCAAAAACAAACACAAAAACAAAACATGTAAGCCAAGATGGCTTCATTGGTGAACTTCACTAAACATTTAAGGAAGAAATAATATCAGTGATACTCAAACTCTTCCAAAAATGGAAAAATAGGGGAAAATTCCCAATTCATCCCTTCAGTCCAACAGTATCCTGACACTGAAATTATAAAAGGTCATTAAAAAAATAAAACTGCAGACCAATATCCCTCATGAACATATATGCATTCTAGACAAAATTTTAGTAAATTAAATTTCATAATATAAAAAAGATACATCAGGACTGTACAAGTTTTATCCTATGAAAACAAGGTTGGTTTAATATTTTAAAATGCCAAATCAATGTAATTTGCCATACTAATAAACTAAAATAAGAAAAACATGTTTTCCCAACATATAAGGAAAAAAGCATTTGACAAAGTCTAACATCCATTCCTGATTAAGGGGGAAAAAATCTCAGCAAATTAAGAGAACTTTATCAATCTGATAATAAAGAGCATCTGTGAAAAAACAATATATATCACCATATATTAAAGTAAAAGACTGAATGCTTCTCTTGTAAAATCAAAAACAGGACAAGTATTTCTATACATGATTTCCAACCTTGTGCTGGAGGTTCTATCTGATGCAATAAAGTAAGAAGAAAAAATAAAAAGCATCCAAATTGAAAAGGGAAAAGTAAAACACCTACAGATGATATAGTTGCCACATAGAATATCTGATGAAATCTGTAAAAAAGCTATTATTACTAATGTGTATAGAAATGTTGCAAGATAAAATATTCAATGCAAAAATCAATTGAATTACCATATATTAGCAGTAAGTAATCTGAAATTTAAATTAAAAAACAACACCATTCAAAAAAAAATCACCGACAATTTAAATACTTAGGGCTAAAGCTGTCAAAGGATATCCAAGACTTGTGCTGTGACTATAGAACATAACTGAAATAAATTAAAGAAGACCTAGATAAATAGAAACATACTGAGTCAGCCACAGGGTATTATTTTTAACATGGTATTTCTTTCAGAATTAATGCATAAATTTAATACAAACCCAATCTAAATATTGGTAGTTCTTATTAGTAGCAATTGACAAACTAATTTGAAAGTCCACATAGAGATACAAAACACACCAAATAAACCAAACAATTCTGAGGAAGGAAAACAAAGTTGGAGGCTTAATGTCACCTTATTTGAAGACCTGTTACCAAGTTACAGAAACCAAAACAGTGTAGTACTAGCAAAAAAAAAAAAAAAAAAAAAAAAAAATAGATCAATGGAACAAAACAGAGTCCAGAAATTGACCTACGGTTATAAAAGCTGCTTTTTTGTTTTAGTTTTAGTTTTAGTTTTGTACCAAAGTGCTAAGGCAACTCAGTGGAGAAAAGGTATAATCTGTTCTATAAATAGTGCTGAAACAATAAGATTTCTATAGGCTTTCAAACAAAATTTAATCCATGCTTTGCACCATATACAAAAATAACTCAGAATGGATCAAAGCCCTAAATGTAAAACCTTCTTTAAAAAAAGCATAAGGAAAAAACCTTTCTGACCTTGGGTTAAGTAATGATTTCTAAGATGCAATACCAGAACACAATCTATAAAAGAAAAAAAATGATACATTGGGCTTCAGCAAAATTTAAAATTTCTCCTCTTTTAAGGGCACTGTTTAGAAAATGAAAAGATGAGCCACAGAGCAGGAAAAAATATTTCAAACCATATATCTGCTCAAGAACTTCAATCCAGAATATGTAAAGAACTCTCAAATTCAAAAATAAGAACTAAAGCCATCCAGTAAAAGTTGTCAACAGATGTGAACATCCATAATACCAAAGAATATATACAATTAGCAAATAAGCATACAAGAAGATGCTGAGCTTTATTAGTCATTAGGGAAATTCAAATGAAAACCACAATAAAATACTACTACATCTTTATTAGGATGACTATAATTCTAATTATATCACAAATGGCTAACAATTACTAGATAATCAAACAATTTGTCTCCTAAGTATTTACTCAAGAAAAATGTAACAGTTGACCACACAAAGTCTTGTTTGTTCTTACAATGAAATACTACTCAACAATTAAAAAGAATGAATCACTGATAAATGCAACAACATGCATAGAATCTCAAAATAATTATGCTGAGGGGCATGTGGGTGGCTCAGTCTGTTAAGCATCTGACTCTTGATTTTAGCTCAGGTTATGATCTCATGGATTTGTGACATGGAGCCCCAGGTCTGGCTCAGTTCTCACAGAGCAGATCATGCTTGGGATTCTCTCTCTTCCTCTCTCACTGCCCCTTCCCCACTTGTTCTCTCTCTCTCTCTCTCTCTCTCTCTCTCTCTCTTTCTCTCTCCCCCAAAATAAATAAATAAATAAACTTAAAAATAATTATGCTGAGTAAAAAATCAGACAAAAGTAAAAATGTACTATATGAGTCCAAATGTATACAGCTGTGGAAAATGCAAATTCAATTATGGGGACAGAAAGATCAGTGGCTGTGTCTGTGGGGAGGTGGAAAAAAGAAGGGATGACTAGATCTTGACAAAATTCACAAGTGAACAGATATATCAAAAATGCTCAGTTTTCATGCTTAAATATGTGCAGTTATTGTATATCAATTATACATCATAAAGCTGCTAAATGTATATAAAAATAGCAAATAATGATTGGTGGAAGAAATAGTCTGAAATGGTAAAATACATCTTCCCACCTATTTGTCCTATATTCAGCTTTGATCTATGCTTTTTCCAATCTCTGCAAACTGACTTGTCCTTGGGAAACATTGCTGGATTTACAACACAAGGAATGTATGCTTTCCCTGACTCAGTTCTGGTGTACATAGAAATAGGAATTCCATAACTGCCTCCCTCATTGTATTACCTCTTTCCCTGTCAACCTGTGCTTTAACTAAAACTGCATTCACTGCTGACATAATATTCAGGCTATTTCTAATAGCTTCTCTGGTGAGCTGAATTGTGTAATGTTCAAGTCCTAACACTACAAACCTGTTCATGTGACATTATTTGGATATAAGACCTTTTCAGAAAGTATCAAATTAAGACAAGGTATTATGTTTTTATTGCTTTCCACAAAATTCGTATGTGAAACCCTAAACCCTAGAATCTCAGAGTGTGAACTTACTTAGAGGCAGGGCCTGTAAAGAAGTGATTTAGAGTAGATCTAAATGCAATCTGATGTTGTCCTAATAAGACGAAATTTGGACACACATAAAGATATGAAGGGCATGCTCATAGAGGAAAAGACATGAGGACACATCAGGAACGTGATCATCTATAAGCCAAGGAGAGAGGCCTCAGATAAAAACAAACTCCTCACAATCCCTAATCATTGGTTATATTGGATTAGCATGATCCTGACATCCAATGAATGGAATCTTTATAAGAGAAAGGAGAGGGAGATTTAAATAGACACACAGAGAGGAAAGCCATCATGTGAAGACAGAAGCAGATACTGGAATGATATGTCCATAAGCCAAAGAACGCTCAAGATTACTGGCAACCACCAGAAGGCAGCAGGAAGATTGGACTAGAGGCACCCTCAGAGTTTCCAGAAGGAACCAACCCTCTCAACGCCTTTAATTTAGAATAGTAGCTTCCAGAACTCTGAGAAGATACATTTCCATTGTGTTAAGCCACCCAGTTTGTGGTAATGTGTTATGCCAGCCATAGAAAACTAATACAGCCTCCAGGAAACCCCTTTTTTTTCTTTCAGTCCTAGAAACTGATTCTTGATATTTGCAAATCGTATATCTGATAGAAAGTTAATATCCAAAATATATAAAGAACTCATACAATTCAATTATAAGAAAACCTCCAAGGGCTCCTGACTTAGGCTTAGGTCAGGTCGTGATCTCGTGATTTGTGAGTTCAAGCCCTTCATAGCGCTCTCTGCTGTCAGTGCCAAGCCTGCTTCAGATCCTCTGTCCTCCTCTCTCTCTGCCCATCTGTAGCTCTCTCTCTCTCTCTCTCTCTCTCTCTCTCTCTCTCAAAAATAAATAAACATTAAAGAAGTATAGGCTTCCATTTGTAATATACTAAGTCATAGACATATAATGTACAGCATGGGGAGTACAGTCAATAATTTTGTATTACCACTCTATGGTGACAGATGGTAACTAGATATCGTGGTGATCATTTTGAAATGTATACAAATGTCCAATCATTATGTTGTACACCTGAAGTCAATATAATATTGTATGTCAATTCTACTTAAATAAAAAAAAGAAACTACATTTCCCTATTTCCTATTTTAATTGGGCACCAGCTATGCACTGCATTTGCCAGCCTTTTTACAGTAGCTCTGGTCATATGACTAAGTTTGAGCCAATGGGATATAAGCACAACAGGTGTAGATTGCTTGCCCTACTTTTTCCTTCCTCCTTACTAACTGGGGATTGGTGAAAATTGGAACAATCATGGAGACCAAGGTTGGAGATGACAGAGCAACTGTGGGGCCTTAGCCTATTTATTTCTGAATTGTCAAGTGAGAGAGAAGTAGAATTCTATCTTCGTTCAGCCATTGTATTTGAGGGCGGCCTGTTCCCCAGTAATTACCACTCATCTCATAATTACCATTTTATCTGTCTTACACCACCAGCTCCTAGAAACAAACATTTGTTGTGAATTTTCCTAAACCACGTAGCATAATTTCATGTATAAACAGATCTTGCTTCTTTATTTTATCATTAAAAACATTTATAAAATGTGATTGTAGGACTGCTTCAGCTTGTGAAATTAAGAAGTCCAATTCAATAAATGTCAATGAGTATAAATCAAGTGAAATAGTACCACTCAGACCACACTGCCTTGTTTCTCAGCCACAGTAAATGGCAAAAGCTGGGGAAGTTGGCCATGTCTGTAGAAGGACAAGAGCAATGTAATATTGAATGTACTGGCAACATCATAGAGTGCCAGTGGACAAGAGTGTACTAGGGAAGGACAACTCTATATGAAGATATAGGCTATGTGCCTTACATCTGTGCTGTTCCTGATGGTGGCATTTGCTTATTTTATAATGTGGCACATTTAAACTGATACTACAATGAGGGGAGCAAGCCTCAGTAAGACTTGAGAACACAGAAAGAAGAGAGAATATGTTTGCCTACCTGTAGTCTACACTTTCCTGGGAAGAACAGAGAAACTAAGAAGAGAGAAAAGTTTTTCAGAGACTAGTTCTCTAAAAGAAAATAATGAATAGGGCCTACAAAGTTAGAAAAAATCACTCCAGATACAATTGCTTCTGGTGGCAGGAAGTGTTAATGAGGCATTTAACATTTGGACTTCACTTAATAGCTGAGGCTAAGTTGAGACAGACTAGTCTGAACCATGTAGATAGGAGGAGGACAATAAAGTAAATGGTTAGAAACAGAACTTTATCACAGTTAAGTGACAACAATACCCTTTTGTGCTTAGCTGGATTGTTATCTTTTTTCTCCCTCTCTTTTACTTGCGTGTATGGCATTGTGTGGTTTATATTTAGAACATGTACTCAACTATTTTCTATTTTGTTGCTCTAAAATTTTCCATTTCTTTATAATTATATACCCAGGGTGCAGTGTGACATTCTTGTTTTCCTATACAAAAACAGGCTAAATTCCTAGCCTTGTGATGTCCTAAAGAGGCGTCAGAACAGCCTGGAAGTCTTATAAGCCACAGGGGTTGGCCCTGCCCCCAGAGTTTTGGATTAATTGAGTCTGGAGTGTGTCCATAAAATCTGCATTTCTTATAATTTCCCTGATGCTGTTTATGGTGCTGATCTGGGAATTAAACTTTGAGACCAACTAGATTAGTGAATTAGGGAAAATAGGCTGAATCTTATGTTTGGGTAGATGGTGGAATCACAATGAGTATATTATATGGTGTTATTACTTTATTCAACAAGATATCCTGAAAATTTTCCTATGACATTAAGTAGTTTTTGAAAATAGGTAGGAGTAATTGTAGAATGGTTGTATGTTGATAGGAGTGATCCAGGAAAAGGAGAAGACTGATAATATGAGAGATAGCTGAATATTGTCTCTGATTTGGTAAAAGGAGATGGCTTCTGTGCACCAGTAATGGGTTAGTTCAGACTTTCTGTCACCAACTGCCTTCCTCTACATCTCTCTCTTTGCCCCCACCACACTGACACTGTTCTTGTCAAGGTCACTAATGACCTCCACATTGCTTGGTCTTGTCAAAGTCATTTCTAATGACCTCCACATTGCCAGCCAAGGTTGAGCCCTCACCACACGTGACATAGCTTCATTTTTCCTTTACAGCACACTTTCTTTCCTTAGCTTCCAGGATACCATAATCTCCTATTTTTGTTTTTGTTTTTTTTTCCCCTTCTTTCACAAGGACTACTCCCTCTTACCTCTTTTCCTGGTTCCTCTGCCTCTCCTACTTTCCCAGTGGTGGAATTCTTGAGGCTCAAACTTTGGGTAGCTGCTCTTTTGTTTCTGTGCTTCGTGTTATGATCTCATTCAGGTTTACAGCTTTAAATATATATATGCTAATGACTCCCAAATGTGTCAATCCTGAGAAACTTCTACCTTAAACTGCACACTCACATAACCAACTATTTTTCAACAACTCTACTTGAATGGCTAACAGGTGTCTCAAAGTCAATATGTTGAACACTGACTCCTGGTCTTCTCTAGCCAATGTTTCCCATTTATGTTAATGGCAATGCCATTCCTTCAGATGCTCAGACCAAAAACCTTTAGGCCAACTTGACTCCTGTCTTTCACTTATGGCTACCAACTGATCCTTTAGGAAATCCTATTGCATTTTCCTTCAAACTAACCATCACATCTCTCTTACCACCTTTACTGTTTCTACCATTAGCTCTTTCTTGAATTATTGAAAATAATCTCCCCATAAGTCTCTCACTGTTTCTGTTCTTGTCCCCCTGAAGTCTAAACACAATAGATAAGAAAGAACAATCCTTTGAAAACATATCAGTTCATGTCATGCCTCTGCTCAGAAGTTGCCAATGTATTTCCATTCACCTAGAATAAAAGCAGAAGTCTCTACAGTGGCCTACGAAACCCTACTCTTAGGTGAGTACCTTCCTTCCCCTCCTTCCTGCCTTACCTGTGTCTTCATTGCCCCCCATACTTGCATGTGCTCCACACTGGCTTCCTAACTGTTCTTCAACACACTAGACAATCTCCCATTTCACAGCCTTTGTAGTCTTTTTTACATCTATGGAATCTTCTTCCCCACCCCACCCCCCCACCCAGAGATGTCTACAAAGCTTACTCCATTGTTATCTTCATTTATTTGTTCAAATAATACCTTCAAAGTGAGGCCAACTGTAATAATCCACCACCTCAATCTTTGTCACTTGCCATCACCTACTCATCTGTATTTTTCTTCTTAGCACTTACTGTCTTTCAGCATTTGTTATAATTTATTTATGTTATGCTTTTTATCTATTTTCTCTCTACAAAAATGTAAGATCCCAACGGCAGGGATTTTTGTTGTTTGGCTAAGTAATGCATTACCAGGGTTTAGAACCATTTCTAAAATATGGACAGTCCTCAGTAGATTTTTGATGAATAAATGAAACATGTGACTTCATAGTTTTCATCATATTTACTAGATATAACCTTTTTCTAAGGCTGGGCATTTAGGTTATTTCCACTGTTTTGTTGTTTTATAGAACTGCAAAAAATAGCCTTTCATAAAAACCTTTTATTAGTTATATTTTAACCACCCTAGGATATAATCCTATAAATGGTAACTCCAGGAAAAATGGCATAGGTATTTTAATACCTTTGTTGCATGCAGCCAAACTGCTTTTCAGCTTATATCTCCAACAGTAGTGTTTAAGCATACCCACTGCGAAGGTAGAGAGTGAACATTTTTCTAACTTTTGCCAATTTTGTGAGGCAAAAAAAAGGCACATCAACTATAATTAATTTGAATTTCTTTGCTGAAAAACTATCAGATGATTTTGTTATATTGCTTGATCATTAACAGTTTAACTAGCTTTTCAGTCTTTGCTTATTTTGTTATTGAAATATTTATGTTTTCCCTATTGATTTTTGAAGTTCATTAGATAGTAAAGATATTAAGAATTTGTTGTACAGTTAGAAATCGTTACCTACTTTGTTTGATTTTACATTTTTGTTTGGCATACAGAAATATTTAATTTTAATGTTACCTAATTCATTAGTCTTTCCTCCCATATTATCTCAATGCATTTGTACATAGACAGACCTTCTCTGTCCAGTTAATCCCGTGGAGATTTAGTTATATTCACTTCAAATCTTGATGATTTTATATTTTACTTGTTGCTCTGTAGTCTAATTATAATGCATTTTGAAGTTGGAATCTATATAGATTTTTTACTATTAGAAAAATCTACACTACTTATGGAATATCCCTTTCTTAACTAACTGATTTCTGAAATTGTTATATTCATGCAAAAACATTTTATATTTCATAACAGTATTTCTGGGCAATCAATTATGTTACATATAGCAATCTATTGATTTTTATTCCAGAATCCTACAATTTATATTATTATAGTTTTGTGAAAAGATTTCAAATAAGCAGAGCTATGTTACTCTCCCATGGCCCTGGTCTACTAAATCTGGTGAACAGGCTTGCACTGTTTGGCTTGCCTTGGCTTACCTTGCCAAAGTTGACAGGTCAATGTGGTCCCCACAGGGTATCTCCCTGAAACACCTGGCTCTGGTGGCTGGAGGAGGGCATTGTTTTTCTGGGCCTCATGAAACTGAATTAATCAGAAAGATAATTCTTGGCAGACGACCACCCCCAGGGAACTGTACAGATAGCAGACTGAAACACATCTCCAGTCTTCCAGTGAGCTCTCCTTCAAGAATAGATGAGATAACGGTTTTACCTAATATATAGAAACAAACACTGAGAGTCAAGAAAAATGAGAAAATAAGAATATATTCCAAGTGAAAGAATAAGATAAAACTCTGGGGGAAGAGAGGGAAACTAATGAAACAGAAATAAGTACTTTATCTGATAGACAGTTCAAAGTAATGGTCATAAAGATGCTCACCAATATCACAATAGGAATGGATTAACACAGAGAGAACATCAAAAAAGGGATAGAAAATATAAGAGAGTATCAGACAAAAGTCACAGAGCTGAAGAATACAGTAATTAAACTGAAAAAATACACTAGAGGGTTCCACAGCAGACTAGATGAAGCACAAGAAAAGATCAGTGACATGGAATATAGGAGAGTGAAACTCACCCAAACACAGCAGCAAAAAGAAAATAGAAAGAAAGAAAGAAAGAAAGAAAGAAAGAAAGAAAGAAAGAAAGAAAAAAAGAAAGAAAGAAAGAAAGAAAAGATAATTGTAAAAAGTGAAGATAGCTTAAGGGACCTGTAGGGCAATGTTTATTGGAACAGAATATATGTAATAAACAAAGGCTGTAACAACTCTAATGAAGATAAACATTACATAATGATAAAGCAGTCAATACAGTAAGAAGGTATGATATTTGTAAATATGCACCCAACATTACTATGTTAAAACAAATATTAACTGACATAAAGGGTAAAATGTACAGCAATAAAATAATAGTAGGGGACTTTAATACCCAGCTTACATCAAAGTATAGATCATCTAGAAGGAAATCAATAAGGAAACATCAACCTTATACAAAACATTAGACCAGATGGACTTGATAGATATACAGAGAGCATTCTATCCCACACCAGCAGAATATACATTCTTCTCAAGTGTACATGGGACATTCTCCAGGATAGATTTGTATTATGCCATGAGACAAATTTCAATAAATTTAAGAAGACTGAAATCATATCAAGCATATTTTAAGACCATGACGGTATGAAGATGGGAAGTGCGCGCGCGCACACACACACACACACACACACACTGGAAAAATCACAAATATTTGGAGAATAAACAACATGCTACTGAACAACCAATGGGTCAACAAGAAATCAAAGGAGAAAACAAAAAATATCTGGAGACAAATTAAAATGAAATTGCAATATACTAAAATCTATGGGATACAGCAAAAGCAGTTCATAGTTCATAGAGGGAAGTTCATAGCAATGCAGGCCTACCTCAAGTAATGAGAAATATCTCAAACAATTTAACTTTACCCTAAAATGACTGGGAAAATAGAGGAGAAAATGAAGCCTGAAGGTTAATAGAATGAAGTAAATAATAAAGATCTGAAACAGAATAAATGAAATAGAGACAAAAAACAGCAGAAAGATCAATGAAACTAAAAGCTGTTTCTTTAAAAAGATAAACAAACTGATAAATCTTAGCTCGACTCAGTAAGAAAAAAGAGAGATGATTCAAATCAATAAAATCAGGAATAAAAGAGGGGAAGTTGCTGCTGATACAAAAATAATATAAAGGATCATAGGAGACTACTGTGATCAATTATATGCTAATAGGGGTTCCTGGGACTCAGTCGGATAATTGTCTGACTCCTGATTTCAGCTCAGATCATGATCTCAAGGTTCATGAGATTGAGCCCAGCATCCTCAGTGACAGTGCAAAGCCTGCCTGAGATTCTCTCTCTCCTCTCTCTTTGCCCTTCTCCCCTCTCAAAATAAATAAACACTAAAAAAATATATGCCAACAAACTGGACAAGCTAGAAGAAATGACTAAACTCCTAGAAACATACAGTCTTTCAAGACTGGATCATGAGAAATAAAAATCTAAGTAGACTAATTACCAACAAGGAGATTGGATCAGTAATCAAAACTTCCCAACAAACCAAAGTTCAGGACCTGATAGCATCACTGGTGAATTTTACCAAACATTCAAAGAATATTTAATACCTATTGTTCTCAAACTCTCCCAAAAAATTGAAGAGGAAGAAATGCTTCCAAACTCATTTTATGAGTTTAGTGTTACCCTGATACCAAACCAGACAAGGACACCACAAAAAAAAAAAAAAAGAAGAAGAAGAAGAAGAAGAAGAAATATATAGATCAACATAGATAAACAGAGATGCAGAAATCCTCAACAAAATATTAGCAAACTGAACTCAACAGTGCATTAAGATGATAATATACCATGATTAAGTGGAATTTATTCCAGGGATGCAAGGAGAATGCACCATTTGCCAATCAATCAACATGATATACCACATTCGCAAAATGAAGGACAAAAATCACATGATCATCTCAATAAGTGCAGAAAAAGAATTTGACAAAATTCAACATCCATGTATTATAAAAGCTGCCAATGAAGCAGGAATAGAGGGAATGTACCTCAACATAATAAAGGCCATATAAGGCAAGTTCATCGCTAACATCATACTCAATGGCGAAAAACCAAAAGCTTTTTTCCTAAGATCAGGAGCACAACAAATATGCCTACTCTCACTACTATTCAATTTAGTTTTGAAAATCCTGGCCAGAGCAATTAGGGAAGAGACAATAAATAAAAGACATTGAATTTGGAAAGAAATAAGTAAAACTCTCACTATTTATTGAAAACATTTTATGTATAGAAAATTGCAAAAACCACCAAAAATACTGCTAAAACTATGTTTTATGGAACCAAACAAATTCCTGAATAGTCAAGCAATCTTGAGAATGAAGAACAAAGCTGGAGGCATCATGCTTCTTAATTTCAAACTATAGTACAAAGCTATAGAATCAAAACAGTTTGGTATTGATGTAAAAACAGACATATAGATCAAAAGAACAAAATATACAGAAATAAACTGTTGCATATATGGTCAATTAAGTTACAACAAAAGAGACAAGAATATACAATGGAGGAAGGACCAGCTCTTCAATAAATGGTGCTGGGAAAACTGTACAGTCACATGGAAAAGAATAAAACTGGACCACTTTCTTATACCATACACTAAAATTAACTTGAGATGGATTAGACTTGGATATAATACCAGAAACCAGAAACCCCCTAGAAGAAAACATAGATGGTAAAGTTCTTAACATCACTCTCAGCAATATTTTTTTTAAATCTGACTCCAAAGGCAATAGCAACAAAATCAAAACTAAATAAATGGAAATATATCAAACCAAAAAGCTTCTGCATAGCAGAGGAAACCATCAACAAAATAAAAAGGCAACCTACTGAATGGAAGAAAGTATTTGCAAATCCTGTATATGATAAGGGGTTAATCTCCAAAATATATAAGGAACTCAAACAACTCAATAGCTAAACAAACAAACAAACAAACAAACATAATTAATTAATCAAAAGTGGACAAAAGAGCTTGGATAGACATTTTACCAAAGAATACATATAAATGGCCAAAAGGCACATGAAAAGATGCTCAGCATCCTTGATAATCAGGGCAATGCATCTCATACCTGTCAGAATGGCTATTATTTAAAAGATAGGAAATGCCAAGTGTTGGTGAGGGTGTGGAAAAAAAGGAACCTTTGTGCACTGTTGGTGGCCATGTAAATCAGTGCGACAGCTATGGAAAACAGTATGGAGGCGCCTCAGAAAATTTAAAATAAAACTATCAGATAATCTAGTAATTCTACTTCTGGATATTCATCTGAATAAAATGAAAACATTAATTTTAAAAGGTATAGATGCATCTTCATGTTCATTGAGGCATTATTCACAATAGCCAAGACATGGAAACAACCTAAGTGTCCATGGATAAATGACTAGATAAAAAAGATGCGGTATATATATACATAATGGAATACTGCTCATCCATAAAAAAGAATCTTGCCATGTGCAACAAAAAGGATGGTCCTTGAGAGAATTAGGCTTAGTGAAAGTCAGACAGAGAAAACCAAATACAATGTGACTTCACTTACATGCAGAACGTATAAAAACAAACAAATGTGAAAAAAAACCCAAATAGATACAGAAAACAGATTGGTGGTGTCCAGAAGGGTGAATAAGGAGTTGAGGAAATGGGAGAAGGATGTCAAACAGTACAAATTTCCAGTCATAAAATAAGTCATGGAGATGTAATACATAGCATGGCAAAAGCAGTCAATGGTTTCGTATTGCATGTAATGAAACTTTACATGGTGATGGGGAAACTGGATAATGTGGTCATCATTTGCAGTGTATACAAATATCAGAACATGTTGTACACATGAAACTGATACAATGTTATATGTCAATTATACATCAATAAGAAAATAAAATAGAAGAGGCAGGGCCATTCCCCATGCCCTCCGTTTGATTTCTCTGTTGGGGTTTTCTTAGCTATGGCTAAAAGTTAATATTATTCTTCCCTAACTCCTATACCAACAAAACAAAACAAGACAATTAATGTTTTCTTGGAATTGCCTTAAAACCAGAAAGTCTCTTAGGAAAAACTGGCACCACAATAGTACTCAGTCCTCTTGACAGAAATACAGTTCATTTCTCCTTGTTTTGTTTGTTTGTTGTTGTTTGCCATTTGATTCTATTACATGTCTCTTAATACACATATCTTCAGAACTCTGTAAACACTCTTCCCTTGTTTTGGAAAAGGGGGCCTAGGTTCTAACCCCAACTCCACCACTTGATCACTGTGTGACCTTGGACAAGATCCTTGACTTTCCTTCTAAATCTATAAATCCAACTGTGAAATGGAGTTTTATCAGTGTCTACTGATTAGAAGGTTTTAAAGATTAAATAGGAAAATTATGTTAAAAACATTTTGTGTGAAATTAAATAAGCACTCACTAAATACTGGCTTTCAAAAATCAGCACATGTTTATTGGTAGCATTTTTACCTTTTCAAGAAAAGGCGTGAAGGTCATTGGAGAAGCAGTGGCTGATAAATCAGGTGTTCAAAGAATACACTGACTCTGGTGAAGGAGAGATCAGATCTGATGTTGGGGAATCTGCCTCTTAAAGTAATCTTCTGATGCTTGAAGTGGATGAAGAGTGAAAGGACAGCCCTGGCTTAGGAAGAAGGTGTTGAGTATCTACAGGCATCTGAGAGGAGACCTCATGAACATGTGGGAAAAAGAGCTAGGTCCTCCCCAAGTGGGCCAGGCTTATAAATGCAGACCCCATGCAGTCCTATATGATCCCAAGCTCAGAGGCCCTGGTGTTTGGTTTTTGCTCTGCCACTGAAGTGCTTGATTTTTTTTTTTAATTTAAATTCAGGTTAGCTAACATACAGTGTAGTTTTGGCTTCAGGAGTAGAACCCAGTGATTTATCTCTTACATGGGATACCCAGCGCTCATTCCAAAAAGTGCCTTCCTTAATGCTCATCACCCATTTAACCCATTCCTCCAATGGAAAAAAAGACAGTCTCTTCAGCAAATGGTGCTGGGAAAACTGGGTAGTGACATACACAAGAATGAAACTGGACCACTTTCTTATACCATACACAAAAATAAATGCTTTATAACTTTTCATCAGGAGTACCACATATTCATTCTTCCCTGGACCCCACACATGATTAGCTGTCCTATCTCCACCCCTTCCATGTCTTCCCTAGCCTTCCATCTGATGGGGTGGGGATAGCCCTGTGTTTGTCTAGGCCTTTATCACCAAGGACCCTCCTGACACCCCATTAAATTAGGAAATAAAAAGGCACTCAGCAGTGTATTTGCTGTAAATAGGGAGGAAGAGCTGGAGAATATACTTTTTCAGGAATGTGAGTATTGAACATTGGCATACAATTACAATATAGGCCATAATTTACAATCTAACTGTATACTCAGCTATTAAAAAAAGGATAAAAAGTGAGAGAGATGGGAATGTCAGAAGCCCAATTCTTGCCCATGATTCTGAACCCGTACTTCATGGCAAAACTAACCAATCTGCTGAGTTGTTCTGTCTTTCCTTCCCATCCACCATACCCAGATGCTTCTCTGGCAATGAATCATTTTCTTCTAAGAAGTGGATGAGAGTGCATAGAGGTAGTGATTGGAGAAAAAGAGGAACAACATATATTGAGTGTCTATCCTATGCCAAGTGTTAAAGGAGGGGCTTTGTATAGAGTTTCTCATGTATTCCTCATGATGGCCCTGTGAGTGGGTAGTATTATCTCCAATTCACAGATAAAGAAACTGGGGCACATGAATTAACCAATTTGACCAAGTCACACATAAAATAAATTGCAAAAAAAAGTATAATAATCCCAGGTCTGTCTGTCACCAAATGCCTTTTTGTTTCTAGTGTATTATACCGTCCACCAACTGGAAACTGAGACAGATGAAGAAATATTTCATTACTACATTCCAAGCACTGTTCTAAATGCATTACATGTTTTAGCTCATTCAATTCTCACATTGAGATGGGCTCAGAAAGTTTAAGTAAATTCCATAAGGACTTGTAGCTGTTAAGTGTCAGAACCAGGATTCAAACCTAAACAGTCTGTCTTCAAATCCAAAACCCTTGGCTAACCCAAGATGCTACTTTTTCTAAAAAGAAAAAAAAATGGAGCTAGGAGAATGGCAAACTTGATGATTGAATTAGATGGAATATGGAAAAGGTTAAGGGTGAATTTCAGGTTCTATGTTTGAGTACCTGAGAGAAAGATGGTGTCATTATAGAAATGTGAAATATAGAAAAAGACAAGGTGCAGGTTTCAGGGGAATGATTGGGACATCACTTTTGGACATGCTGGGTTTGGGGTGCTTGGAAGACATCCATAAGGATTCTATACAATATTAGCACCTTCCTTACAGGGTTGCTGTGGAGACTGAATGAGTACATACATGCAGGGTACTTAGAATGGTACCCGGCAGAGTTAGTGCTAGGTAAGTGTTTGCTATTATTATGGCCCAGTACACAACTGGGTCATTGCAGAGCTAAGAAGATTATTATGACCCAGTAAGCAATTGGGTCAAATGGAGCTAAGAAGAGAGATTTCAGCTAGAGATATAAACTCAAGAGTGGAACTTATAGATAATAACAGAGGTTATGGGGAAAAAGGAGATCTCTTAAAGAGAAAAGATAGAATAAGAAGAAAAAAATCTATAGTAAGCATGCATCTTGATAGACACAGAAATCATCTTTGGGATTTTGGAAGTTACAGAAGTTTTAATGAAAGGGAAACATTTCTTTATATCCGTAATAAAATGTTGAGTCTCTGACCAAGAAAGACAGTTCCTTAGATGGTAACCAATATAATCTTTAACAACAGTTGAAATAAAATTAAATCAGATTCCTAGAGAAAGGGGACTACAGCTAACCAAACTGCTCTGTTCATCACCAAAGTTTGTGCCCAGTGTTAACATACAGTGAGGATTTCTCAGCCCTTCAATTAGCTTCCAACCCAAATGTGGTATCCCAGTTTTATGTGGTCAAGAGTCTTGGTCTTCAAGGGCTGTGAACATACACGCGCGCGCACACACACACACACACACGTATGTATACATGTGCTCAGTACATTTGATTGCTGCTTTCACCAGTGATCCTGGAGGACTCCCCCTGATCTCCGAGACTCAATATCGACTTCCGGCAGGAAGTCTTTTGTGCCATTCACCTGGGCTTGATGTCTTTCATGGTTCTCTACTCTTGCCTCTATCATAGAACTCATCCACTGAATTGGAACTTTCTACTTTTCTATCTGACTATAAGCTTATATAAATCAGATTTTATTTATAGTTTTAGGCCCTACCATAATGCTTGACTATCATATGTGCTCAAAGACTCTCATGTTAAAACTTTATTCATGGAAAGTGCATTTTTAATTTCAGCATCTTCTGCATTGTCTAGCCCCACTTCTGTTCCTAGATGACACTTAGAAACTCCGTGAGGATTCAGTACTCTGAATCCCTCCTTGTCTAAGATGGGAGATAGGGTATAATTTATAAACATTACACTACACACATTTTAAGTGTATCAGCCAATGAATTTTAACAATCATATATACTTGCATAACTGCCATGATAATCAAGGTATAGGTTTGGTGGCAAATTAAAGGCAAAAATAAAGACATTGCAGGTGGAAAGTATATTGGCAGAGTCAGGAAGTTGAACTTGGGATTATTGTTTGGAGCAGAGCTTTGAGGTGTGAATGATGAGCCGAGAATGGGAGGAGACAGGAATGCAGATTTCCCACACAAGTGGGGAATATTGGTGATGTCACATGAGCTTCCTGGCATTTTGTCTATGTCCAGGAAAGGCTAAAGTTACTCATGGGCTCTGGACCCCTACCATCTATAGTTAGTTGGCCACATAAAGCAGCATAGACATCTAGAGCTCTCTTGAGAGTTGAAGTCACTTGGCCACTCTGGCTGGTTCTTGCCTCCTTCAACTCTGAAGTATGCTGTTTTAGACCTCGTCTTACCGTCTCCTGTCTCAAACCTGTCAGATCCTGCCCTTTCTGCCTTGCCACCATCTTGTGTTCCAGTCCGGTCATCTTCATGAAAGAAGAGAGAAACGTTCAGGACAGAATGGTAGCAGAAAGAACCTGTATTTCCCTTTTGCTTATAATCTCAATAATGACCGTCAATAATATGCCTATAACTTTTGATTTCCCCAAAACTATTAATAGCCTACTATTGACTGGAAGCCTTATTGATACATAAACAGTTTATTAACATGCATTTTGTAGGTTATATGTATTCATACAATAAAGTAAGTTAAAGAAAAGAAAATGTTATTAAGGAAATCATAAGGAAAAGAAAATACCTTTACAGTATGTACTATAAAAAATCTGCATATTAGTGGACCCGTATAGTTCAAAACCATGTTGTTCAAGGGTAACTGTAATTTCAAAGTGTAATCTAGTGGCTGCTTAGTTGACTTCAAAAGAGTTCAGCAAATAGGTTTTTTTTTTTTTCTCAAAACAACTCACATTAAAAGAGGGAGTCCAGGGGCACCTGGGTGGCTCAGTTGGTTAAGCATCTGACTCTTGGTTTCAGCGCAGGTCATGATCTCAAGGCTTCACAGGTTCAAGCCCAGCATGGGGCAG
This sequence comes from Cryptoprocta ferox, assembly GCA_028646485.1. Taxonomy (NCBI): domain Eukaryota; kingdom Metazoa; phylum Chordata; class Mammalia; order Carnivora; family Eupleridae; genus Cryptoprocta; species Cryptoprocta ferox. The sequence goes on from CM053575.1 coordinate 80,101,172, forward strand.
TGCCAAGACTGCTTGAGATACTCTTTCTTTCCCTCTCTCTCTGTCCCTCCCCAACTGGTGCTGCCTCTGTATCTCTAAAAATCAATAAATAAACTTAAAAAAAGAGGGAGTCCACATCAGCCTTAACACTTTTCAGAGTCACATTCCATCTGTATTTATAAATCTATCAGATACAGTGATCTGAAACAAGAGACCAGGCTACCCTTCGTGGAGGATGCCATAATCATTCTCTCAGATTTTCCTCAGTAAGTTAAATCTTGACTACAGTTTAAGAAATAAGCAGAACTTAATAAAAGAAATGTTTTCAGCAGGAATATTTGGCACTGGGCTGAGTGAAGGTTTAGGGACATTGGTTCTGATTCTGATGTGGGCTGGCTATGTGAACCCTGGAATATGAGTTTCCTTCACGAATCTGATTCTTCATTCTCTTCTATAGAATTATTATCTAAATCTTTAGGATTTTTTTTTACAAATGAGGAATACTTGTTCTTTAAAGGAAAATATTTTATCATCTGCAAAATGGGGATAATTATAGCATCTGCCTCCTAGTATTGTTATGAGGGTTAAATTAGTTAATTCATATAAAGCAATTAGAGCAGAGCTTGCATGTAGTATAAGGGCTCAATAACAGCCATGATGCTGCTGCTGCTAATGATAATGATTACAAGAAAATAAGGGGCTTCTCCAAGGACCAACAACAAAGAGAGAACTTAAAATAGAAGGGTGAGGGTAGGGTCTGATGCTCAGGCTGCCTGGGGCTGGGGGAAGGACAGTTAAGCCTCTGGTGTTAAAAGTAAGTGGCAGAGTCTTAACAGGAACTTGGGCACTTAGGCTGGGAACTGGATGGCATTTCCATGGATGGCTGTCATCCTTGGAAGCCTCCAAATGTTGGATTAGGAAAACAATTTCAAAATTTGCATGAAGATTGTAAATAACCTTGGTCTGTCCTGACCTGGGCTCTGATTGGAACAATCATGTGTGTCCAGAGAATTTGTAATTCCAGGTGTGTGCTGAGAGTGGTTTTGGGTTTAGATCCATGCTTCCCATGCTGATTACTCCAAGGACACCCGACAGAAGCAAACACAACTGCTCTGGCCCCAGGCCACAAGGAGTTCCATTGCCACATGAAGCTGTGCTCATAATCCAGAATTACCAAACATTCAAGGAAACAGCCACACCCTCTGAGCCCCCTAGAACTTCAGGAATCAAATAATAGAGGCTATGGCATAATTCAGCTCAAAATACTTTTAAAAAGCAGGATTCAAACACATAGGAAATTATAAAGCATTCAAAAAATGGTGCCTTAAAATATAGAGCTTTTAGAAACAAAAAATGAGGTCATGAATGTAAACCTCAATGAATGGGTAAGCATTATCAGAGAAGAGAAAATTGCCAAAATGAGAGATAAATCTGAGGAAGTCCCCAGAATCATAGAAAGGGAAAATATAGGAAATAGCAAACATGAGTGAGAAGACCCAATACATGCCTAATAGGAGCTTATGAAAGAGAGAGACCAGAAATAATATTTGAAGAGATAATGCGAGGTTAACAATTCTCCAAAGTTACTAAAGGACCTAAGCACCAAAAACATTCAGCCAATAAGTCAAACAGTCACAAGTGCAGAAGTCTCAAAGAAGCCACAGTGGTAAAGCCAGCCAGACTCTCAGAACTGCCCTGTAGCCGCAGCGGCATCCCAGAGTGGTGTCTAAGAGACTGAGAAACACAGGCTGAATGGCTCCGGACTGAGTGTGCATTTTCAAGTTGATTCCAAAATGCCAATGACTGTGATCTGTGTGTTTTCCACATTCCTTGCCATTTTACCCTGTATCCTCATCCTGAAATGAAATCTGAGAAATTAGCAAGTCCGGAGTCCGACAACTAACTGGCCAGTCACTGTGCTCTCAGCTTGCTTCCTCTAATACCCACCATTCTCCTTTACTGTGAACAGACTGTCTGTTGCTTTTCTCCACACACTCAAGGCTATTCCACTAACGTTTTCAGGTTCTTGTCTTCAGTGCCAGGGGCAAGGTGACATTCCTTAAGATTTATTATTATTGTTTTCCATAACCTGAGGAATGTCAGTCCTCTAAAAGCCTCTGCACCATGTTGATTTTTTAAGTTAACTCTGACTTAGCATAGATTTATTGGTGAGGTTTGTGGTTTGCCTTGTGTGTGTGTGCATGCACACACGTGTTTGAGGCACAAAGGGGAAAGGAGAGAGAAACCCAATATTTATTTATCTTTAATATGTGCTGTCTCCTGAACTAAGTGCTATCATATATGCCTATTCTCCCCATTCTCAGAGCAATCAGATATGGAGAGTATTATCAAGCTTGTTTATCACTCAAGGAGGAAGTCTCTGAGAAGTTAGGTAACAGGAAGGGTCACTTTCCTGGGAGTCTAATTCCATGGGAAAGAAAAGGGTAACAGCAAGATAAAGAGAAAACAATATGCTGGGAAGATTCTAAATCCAAAAAGAAATTGAAGCCCTATGTTGTGTGGTATGATCCAGATGTGAGGAGCAAATGGGAGGTCCCAGCAGGTGACTGTGCATTTAACCCACGTCTCTCAGACAGCCTTGACCCAAGAAACATTAAGACTCTTACACAGAGCCTTTTAGGCTCCCTCCACATTCATCCTCAGGGCTGTTTTTTTGGGCTTGCATTCCACTTCCCTTCCAAAGCCCCTGAGTTCCCCTCCTCAGTGGGTCTGGTGTTGTGCCCTATCATTCCCTCTAGCCTCACAGTGATGGTGAACACCTGACACAATACCGACACTCAATTCTGCTCAGGAAATTTGCCTGTTTGCTCTGAGGATAAAAGTTCTTTTTGGTCCAAATAGTATTAGCCACTCTACCTGAAGAGTAGCAACTTTCTCCTTGATTTTGGATTATCATAGATGTATTATATCAACAACATTTTGTTTTGGGAAACGTGTTTGTTGGAAGGTTAATTTGATGTGCACCTGTCTGGGCCACAAATTCAGCTTTCCTAATGAACTTCATTCAACCCTCCCATCCAAGAGGGCTCATAAACTTCAGCTTCTGTCAATCTCAGGGAAAGGAGGAACAGATAGTACAGCTGTGCAACTGCACAGACCTTGGGTGGGACATGTAAGCTCTCTGAGCCTGTGTCCTCATCTGGAAATGGGGATAATAATCTTATCCATTGTATTGCCCCGAGCATTAAGCGGGAAACATCCATGTAAGCAACGCAGTTACAGTCAATGCTTAAACATTTTGGATTCTCCATCCTGATCTGTGGGATCCCCCTTCGTTCTCAAGGGGGTATGCCTATTAGGCTACGCAAAGACACTGTCCATGGCTTTGCCACCTATGAAATAGAAAATCTCATATTTCAAAGGACAAGGAGCTTGAAAAGATCTGGTGTGAAATAGCAGGAAGAGCCTGAGCTCTTGAATCAAAACCTACTTCATTTACTGGCAAGTCATATAACTTCTCTGAATTGTATTTGTAAAGTGCTAATATGTACCTCGTAGGGTTGCTCTACAGATTCAATAAGACATTGTATATGAAAATGCATGTAGACACACACAATCATTCTTTTAGGAAGGTCTCAGGCTAACCCAATTTGATTTTTACCTTCATCTCTGGGGGTGATAGGTGGGCAACCGTACTACAATAAATGCTAAACCAGAGGTGTGTCTGCAGTACCACAGGGACCCTGGCTTTTCATACAAGTCCAGCACATATCTTGTCAGTAGGATCACAGAGATTTTTTTTTAAACAAAATCCTTGGCCTGACCATGCCTCATAACATTTTAAGGTGAAAATGTCCCAGACAACACATTTGGCATTTCCTCCAGCAGACAGCTCTCTGCTCCACCCTCCATGGCTGAATCTGAAATAGGCACTTCCTGCACCTCAGCCCCTCTACTACTGGCCCCTGGTGGCAGCAGCTTGCAACTTTATGGATCTTTTCCTCCCAGGCTCCCCGTGCTGCCTATACACTGGGGAGAATCTCCTCAGCTTTATCCAGTGGTGCATATTGTATTATTTGCTTTCACTTCTCTCCCTGAGGCAGGCAGTTTCTTTTCAGGCTCTTGATCTCTATATTGTCTGCCTGGCTGATTTTTCCTGTCAATTCATGCCCCATCCAATCCAGAGTGAGTGATCTTCTAGACAAATCTGGTCCTATCCCTCCTTGTTTAAAAGCATTTAGTGGTTTCCACTGCCCTTCAGGAAAGCTCATGATGCTTTGCATGAAATAAATACACTCCTTCTGTGATACCTTCTTTGCCCACATAGCCAGTCTCAGATCTGGAGCCCCTTAGTTCAGGAGTGCTGTGTGGCCCTGCTACTTATCCAGCGTGGGAGTATTCCTGAGAGTGTCTCCCACTTGAAGGCCCTTTCCTGCCCTCAATTCAATGGCTAACTCCTTGAAAACCCAGTGCAGAAGTCACTTTCTCAACCAGAACCTTCTCTAGCAACCCAATGCCTCCTTTCCAAGTTCGGTGCCTGCCTGCAGCCTCTGTTCTCAACTCTCTGACATGTCTTCCCAGTTTTGTGCTGCCAGACCTAAGCACCACATTTTTAGCTTTTGTTTTAAAAATCTTCATAGCCCCAGGATAGAATCCAGTGCCTGGCACATGGAACTTGCTCGATGAATGTTGAATGAAAAACTTTATCTAGCTCAGGAACCAGAAAAATGGCAAATGCTGCAAGAGTAACAAAAAAAGCATAATTACTTACATTTGCATACTACTAATAATGGTAGTCATGGAGCATTTATTATATGCAAGGCACCATTAAGTGCCATAAATTCATTTTCTCAGTCAATAGCCAGTGAGCTTCCCCCTTATGCTATCTCATTTAATCTTTACAACAAACCTGGTGAATGGGAGGAGAGCAGGAATTAAATCTGAATCTCAGATGAAAAAACGGAGGCTGGAAGGGGTTGATGGCCAGGCATCTGAGGCTAATGCGAGAGCCAGGGCTTTAGCCTCGTTTCTGCAACCTCTCTCCCAGTGACATGAGTCTGCTATCCCTTATTAATACTCTGCCACCTCTTCCTGACAGAGGCAGGTCCCAGGAGACAGAGCCAAACACAGAAATGTGCTTTGCCTGCAGACCCAGGCTGTAAAAGCAATCACAGCCTCTTCCCTCCCGCCTCCAGTTCCTAATCAATTATGGAGGAAATGACAATGAAGAGAGCGGAGAGAGAGAGATTCAGGAGTGACTGCAGTTCATTGAAAAGATACCGGAGGCTTTGTTTCTGCAGTCACAATGCCCGGCTGGGAGCACCAGGGCAAATAGATGTAGGGTTTGGTAGATGACATGGAGACAAAGGAAAAATGACAAACCAAGTGAATTAGTGAAGGTGAAATAAACGGTGCTCAGCAACAGATGGGGCTGATGCTGGGTAATTTTCTCCTGTCACCTCCCCTCAGGTAATAGATAATCCCACAGCTGCTGGAGTTTCTGAGGAGGCAGGCGCAGAGTCTCAGTACCCTTCCTGTTTGGAAACCGTGCCCCCCATCCCTTAACCTGTCTCAATGATAAAAATCTTAAGAGCCAAACTTTTTGCAAGACTTATAGTGGCGATTTAACTCAGTCCCAGCTAAGGTTGCTATCTGTCAGGCTGTCACGGTGACAGGCAGATTTGTAAATGCTCTGGCTCCAGTGTCAGGTTGAAGGTGACATTTTTCAGCTGGAGATATTTTTCCCCATCCCTCACTGAGACAGAACGTCTCAGAATTAGGAAAGCAACCCCCTGAATAAGCTTCTCTCCCACTCACCATCACCCTGACTGGGGCCGTTGACCTCTGAGCTCTGAAATTGTCGCTCAGTTCCCCAGACCCACCTCTGCCCTGACCCAGCACACACAAAAGAGAGTGATTTTCTGTAAGGCCATGCCCCCAGTCCCACACCCTCTCCCTGTTCTGTCCCCAGGCTTCACCTGACTTTCCCTTATAATGATTTGTCTTGGCTGATGGTCGCTTTGCCATTACCATTATAAATACTTACCAAGATTAATTAAGCACAATATAAAAACCCAGAATCTCAACTAAATTCATTTAATGACCTGCCATGCTATTTCTTGGCTGAAGCATCTAAAACTAACCCCGAATGCTCAGTGACATTCTTCCCTTTCTTTTCTTCCTGGAATCACAAAGGCTTAATCAAGTTTCTGTTTTAACCTCTCTTTTTCTAGGATTTTATTCTCAGTGTATTAACCCTGAAGGCGTAGCACCGATTGGGGGGATTTGGTTCCTTAGCTTCCTGCCTCGTTGTCTGGATTTATCTGACCTCTTTCGGGAAGGCAGTTTCTGCTCTGATACCACATCAAAGCTCAGCTAAGAGTTTTATTTGTCCCCATTTCTTGGCTCAGATGCCAACATGGAGATTCTCATTCTCTTTTCCTCTGTCTCATTCCTCTTTCTGTCTCTCTGTTTCTTTAAGGAGGAACTAGTGTTGTGCCTTACCACAGGTCTGCATGGGGCAGGTGGTCCCAGCACCACCCAGGGTGTGCATGGAGGACCCCTCTAACAGCCACATGCCAAGAGGGGTCCCAGGGCATTCCAGGGGAAGGTCTCAAAGGTGAGCAAGGAAGGAAGAGGGAAACAACTAGGTGGTACAGAACTGCAGAAACATATCCTGTGACTCGCCACCCCAATTCTCCTTCCTTCCTTCCTTCTTTCCATCTTCCCTTCCTTCCTTCCTCCCTTCCTTCCTCCCCCTTCCCTCCTGTTTCACATTCTGTTTGTTTAGGGGTGTGAAGCCTTTTATCACAGCTCCCACAGGACACCCTGTGACCTGGCCTGGCGTTGCTTCAGCCTTCCCTTCCTTCTGGACCAGAGGACGGGATGGTACCCACGCTACCATCAATCTCGGTATTTGAATTAGACGAAATGCTCAAGCATCTTTATCTTTAATGCCTTCATTTAAAAACAAAAATGTATTATATCTAACCTATACAGTCGCGCTTTTTTTGAGTCATGAGCAAGATAGCATATAAAAAGCTGGTAAGACACAGTGAAAGCTTGGTGAGTGTTGGCTCACCCCTGCCCCAGCCTGCAGCGGCTTCCTTAAGATCAGCCAAGTTCACACTAGAACAGTTCAACGAGCTCCACCTAGTGGTGCGGGGAGTGCACTGAGCATGCTGTTTGCGTCCACAGTACCCAAAGCAGGTGCCCCAGCCTCCTGGGCTTGAGGTCTTTATACTGCCCCCACTCTGGGAGCTTACCTTAAGGGAGGAGTGGAAAGGGAAGAGGATAAAGAGAAGACAGTGAGAGGCCAGAACGGAGGAAGACTTCCAGAGAAAGGAAGGCAGATAAGAGTAACATGCCAGGCGGGTGCTGGCTGACACGTATCCCCGCAGTAAATCCAGGAAGGATGCAGATAGGAGGGGATGGGCATACCTGTCGGCGCAGGGCCAGGCAGGACCCCCTCCCCCGAGTTCCGCGGCAAATGAGTCTTTGTAGACCCCGCAGCAGGAGAGGAGCGTCCACGCAGGATGCACCCACCTCCCTTGGTGCCAGAGCTGCCCCAGCAGCCCCTGAAAACACAGGTAGCAGGAGGCTTGAATGGGAGGCTTTGCACACGCCAGGAGAAACCAGAAAAGGCACAGAGGCCTTCTTCCCCCAGGCCACTTGGCAGAAGGGCTACTACTGTGCCTTCGGATGTGAACCGAGTTCTGTAAAGGTTAGAGATGGAAGGAAAAGCGCTCCTGTCGCTGGGAGAGGAGAGGAGGTAGAGTCGAGTCAAGACTGGTGGGTGCATCGGGTGCACTGGCTGGGCACTGATGCCAGGCGGGGTAGATGAACCCTCCAGAAGGAGCCAAATGTTTGTGGGAGGAGAGATGGACAGCTCTCTGGGGACAGTGGGGAGAGTGAGGGGCAGGTGCAGATTCACCCCTACCCATCTTAGCCCTTCAGCTCAGCTCCAGACTTGCACCACCTTTGAGAAAACCTTAGTATTCAGCTCCTGTGACCTTCCCTTACCTCTCCAGGGGGAAATCTGAGTATTTCTTCTGTTAAATACTCCCTGGCTGAGTTCCATCAAAGGGAGATTCCATTTCCCTTTGGCCCCTCATGGTAAACATTCTAGAAAGATCTCATTGCTTCTCTCCACATTCCCACTTAGTAGATATTTTATGTGCTTCCTTTCCTTCCCTCATCCCCTCACAGCCTTGGTCCCAACCCCTGGACTGACCAGTGAGGGAGGATGAGGAATATAGCCTGTCCCTCTGGCTCTCGCCAAAGGAGAGAAGTGGGCAGTTAGCCCAGACAATGCATAGTTTGTGCTGGGACAGGTGTCTCCAGGTTGGCCCTGAGGTTAGAGTACAGGGGTCTCGGCTGGCCTGGTCAGTCTGTGGGACACCCCTGCAGTCTATCTGTGAGCAAGCAGGACATAGCCAGCAACTTCCCTGCCTCTTTGCCTGCTCAGCTGGCTCTCTTGCATCCTATGGAGGCTCTGGGCACCTCTGCAGGTGTCTTGGCATCTGAGCGTGGAGCCCAGAAACTCAGAGGGTGTCAGGTGGGTGGGATCAGGAAGGCTGGGCCCCAAAGGACCCCTTCAGGTAGGGCTCATTGCCAGTGATGTTGGGATTGTCCCCCAAAACATCCTTTCCTCAGTGTTTAAAATTATACTCACTCCCAGCTCCTTGGGCCTGGGGTATCTACCCTGGGAGAAGAGTTCTTCATTATGTTACCACTATTTTTGCTTTTTATGTGATTGATTTTTTTATTGGTGGAAGGGGATGGTCACTGCCATCTCTATTAGGCAGTTCATTTATTGCATATATCTTTTAAAGTTTTCATTCAGCTTGTGAAATATGTTCTTTCAGAGCCAATTGGCTCCAGTCTGGAGGCTTGTGTGTCCTGTCCATCCCCTCAGGTACTGGGGTAGACACTCTCCCTACCATGTGCATTCTTCTGGGAGAATGCTTATTCCTCGATTTCCCAGGACTTGGGCAGTTCTGTTTGTCTTCCTGATGAAATGTGTGTGAATATGTGAACGGGATCAGAGTGTGTGGGGAAGTCCTCATTACATTGTATGTTTTCCCTCGTCCCTAATCTGGGACCCAGTCTTCTCTTTGCTGGTCCCATGTGCTCCTGTACACAGTCCTACAAAATATGGGCTCAGGGACAGATGTGTGCGAGGGGAGAGAAGCCTCAAACCCTGAGTGTGGAGAGAGTTCCCTTCACTGTGGACTTCTGCAGCATGAGTTCCAGATTGCAAGACCACCAGGTTAATGTACTGTTGAATTTCATCTTGTGCAAACCAGGGAGCCAACCGTGTCAATGCAAATACTTCTGTCCCAGGTGATAGGCATGTGACCAATAATAATCGGTACTTACTATCAAAGCAAAAAATTCTTTTTCACTGCTCAGTCCTTCTAGAGTGCTGGCAGGTGTGATACTGGGAGGGATGGTCTGGGCCATGGTGCCAGCTGCCCAAAGGAAGGGTAGACACAGCCTTGTCCAAGCCCTTGGAGGTGTTCTGTCCAAGCCTGGGGGAGGAGGCAATGAGGATCAGGGGAGGAAGACTGGACAGGGCTACCCAGAATTCATGTCACTGTCACCTTTGTTGGCCTCCTGATGGCTGCTCTGGGCATGTCTGCATGTTTATTCCATATACATTTCATCACTGGAACACTGGGAGGCAATAGGAGGCAGTCTTTCTTTATTGTTCATTGCACTGAGGACACACGAGAACCATGGTATCTTCCCAGGGAGCATTTTTCCAGGCTGTCAGGTCTTAATGGGAGATTCTAGTGGTTTATGCATATGCAACAGCCCAGACTAGTGGTTGGAAGCATGGGCTGGATTGAGACCTGGCTCTGCCCAAACCAGTAACCACTTGCAACTTCTCTGTGCCTTAGTCTCCTCATCTGCAAAATAGGGGTAACAATGGCACTCACTTCCAAGGATGGTTGTGAGGAAAGGGATTAAATGATGAATATAAGTAACATTAGCACAGCATCCACAAAGAGCCAGCACTCAGTAGCTAGTGGCTATTTTGAGGTAGTATTCTGTTATCTTTTATGATAGGAAGGAAAACAAGAGTACAACATGCTGGTAATGTAATAATTTCTCTATTTTTCCTGCCTCATCTCTTTATTGTAACAAATAGTGGGTGACCCGAGGAAGGCAAGGTGGCTAAATCATGGAATTACAGGCAAGTGTCCTGGAAGAAGATGAACATGTCATCTAAAGGAGAGGAACTGATTTCTGAACCAGCCTTCTCAAAATACAAGCAGGCAAGCCCACCAACCTTGCCTGGAAGAAGACAGAGGAGAAATGAGGAGCTGAGGCTCCCTTGTGATGAGGCCCCAATCCCCTCCCTGCTCAGGGCCTCGCCCCATCCCATCCCTCCCAGGAGGGTGCCACCGCCAGACCAGCCACTCCTTATGGACTTAGCCTCCCCCTGTCCTCAGAAAGGACCTGAGCTTTCACAGGAAACAGACTAAAAGCAACATTTGCCAGGAAACTGAATTCCATGAGATAAATCTCCTAAGTGTGGCCTGGGGACTGAGCTAGCCTTTGAATTAAGGCCCAGAAAGTTAGAAAAGAGTTATTGTCCTGGGCTGAGATTGGAAGGGACATATATTCACATCCACCTGCTCCTTCATCTGCTCCTTTTCCTGTCCTTCCAGTCCCTCCTGAGCCACCCAGTAGGAGTTACTGGGTTTCTGATGGCTCAGGCTACACTGGGGAGGTCAAAGTAGCAGCAGGACAGCCCCCCTCTCCCCTGTGTCCCTGCCTACTCTGGCCTGGGATTCCCTCTCACCCCCACGTGGAGCCAAAGGCTGTGGCAGAGGAGGAAGGCTCAGCCTTCCCAAGAAGAGAGGTTGGCTCAGGGTCAGAAGGCCACCTGTGGTGTGTCCCTTCCTTTCTGTGACACCACGGCTTTCTGGGGATTTTCCTTAACAAACGTCCAATGTATATACCAGCATTTGCTCTTACTGCCAGGTACCCTTGCATTAAATTAAAACTAACTAAATATATTTGGAAAAAAAAATACAACTAAATAAATAAATAAATAAATAGCGTCTTACAGTGTTCATGAGTGGTCTGGAAATCCTATAGTAACACTTCTCAATAGAAGGGTTCAGAGGCCTTTGAGATTGGGTGAGACCATCTCAGATGAGTCTGTGACACTAATAGCCATATATTTTGATTGCAAATGGTGTCGCATTGCCTGATGGCATGATTGGACATTTGATCATCACATTCAGGGTGTGGCTGGGACCTTCTGCACAAGCCACACAGCCACCCCAGGAAAAGCAATATCAAGTTCAACTCAAACATGAATTGTGCACATACCTGCTATTGGCTAGATACTGGGGAGACAAAGGTAAGCACTGCCCCTGCTGTAAGGAACCCCTAAGAGAACCAGGAGTGGGCGAGGATGTACCCACCCCACACCACATAATACCCACTTTACACCACTCGCACCCCCAAGAGATGTGGGTGGAAAAGAGGAGCCTTTGCCTCTGGGGTTTTGGAGCTCAACTCACAGACTCCTCCTAAAGAGAAATGAAACATTCATTCACATTCTGATGTGCTTTAAAAGCATTTTTCATGGCTTTAAAAATAATCATTAACATGCAGTTTTCTGATTTAATGATGTGAGTTACCCATCCTTCTTCCAACCCTCCCTGTATGGTTGGTTTTGCAAATCATTTTAGGATATGCAGCTAGGGGCACGCAGAGAGAAAACAAGGCAGGTGGCTTCACCTCCCTGCATAGAGTCTGCGGAGAAGAGCCCTCCCGGTTCAAGGAGCCCTGTTACTTCGCTGAGAGCAGGCAGCTTAGGCTGCGGGGGGAGCGCAGGAGTGCCCTCCCGTGGTCATCCTCCGGAGCTGCAGGCACAGCCGCCAGCCCCGCATCTGCAGGCTTCCCTGTCCAGATGTGCGAACTGACTGGCAGTGCACGTCCTAACCCTTTGGGGTTTATTAGCCTTCTGTAATGTCAGTGCAATAATAGCCCCGGGGAGGCCATTACACCACTATTTCCATCCAGAGGAAGGCTATTCCATCAACTGCTCCAGAGGCCTGCTTGGTAAATGAGTTTTCTTTTAAAAATACATTCACTTGATTGCTTTGCTAGAGCACATTCAGCACCAGGGGACGTGTGGGGCGGAAGGACACATGAGGGGCTTGGAACCACCCAAGGATCAACAGCAGAGGCCAGGGGGATGGGCAGCTCACAACCCTTCTGCTATCTGACTCAGCGTGGCCCCACCTCCCTGGGGTCCTTTGTCCCTCTCTCCCGGGTGACACTTAGGTCCAGTTGTTTTGCTCCCTGAGAAGGGTCCTCAGCCATTTATCGCTGTGTTCACACATTCCATCCCCTCACTGCAGTGCCCGGGACAGGCTTTGCAGATGCTTGTGGAACATTAATTCCAGTGAATTGTGCTGTCCCCGCTCTGCAGTCACTCTTAGCAAGACAAGGAAGATAGGTAAGTGCTGATTCCAGGCTGGATGCCCTCGAAAGTCCCTCACCCCGTGACCAGCCTGGTGAAGGGTCTGGGAACAGAGAACTCCAACAGGACCTGGAGGTCCTGGCCGCAGAGGGAGACAAACTCTTGCCCTCCATGAAGCCCTCATTAGGGTCACTGAGCGATGGAGCCGGCCATGCGCCTGCTGCAGATCCAGGCAGAGGGCAGATATCTCTGTGGGCAGACACATCATATTCAAACGATTGCGGTGGGAGGGGGGCGGGGGAGAGCGTTTGGACACCTGGCTCCCAGCAGATCAGTGCTTCAGCTTTATTAACTACAGTATTTCACATTTTGTCATGTTTCATGTGGTGTCTCCTGGAACACTGGCTTAAATTGTTTGTCATTTTACCAGAATGGGGAGGTCATAAAAAAAATAGGGGCACATGGAGACTGAGACCCCATCGGCCCCACAGTGGCTGGTCTGTAGTAGGAAGTCTCCCAATTCAGGGTCTCCTCCACAGTTCACCCACCGATGAAGCCTGGGGATCCTGTCAGGGCCCCGTAGCTGTGGATATCTCACTTAGGTGTGCCCTGGCTGGTCAGGCCAGGGTATAATTGTTTCTAATTAGCATTTCCCACAGATGGAACATCCCCCAACCCCCAGACTATAGCTAAGTGGTTCTCATAAGAGCACCGAAATTATTTTCTACCTTTGAAAACATCAAAGGAAATCAAAGGAAATTAGTTCATTCTCATCTGTGTCTCTCAGCCAGCCTCACTGTGGTGTCTGGAGGGGCCCAGCCATTAGAGGTAAAGAGAGAGGTCTCTGAAGCAGATAATCCCTGAGCAAGTCCTCAGACCTGGCCTGCTCTCAGATGCCTCCTCAGAAACTGTGGCCTGCCTTTGGTCCTGCATGCGGCTCTTCCTGCTTGGGTCTGTCATTAGGGCCCTGGATATTTAACACTTATGTGTGTTCCTTCCCTCTCCCTTGTGAAAAAGAAATCCTGGGGGACAAGACTGAGTCTAGACTTCTTTGTAAACATCCAGGACCAAGCACAGTATTACTTATACAGCACAATATCATAGGATCTCAGAGTTGGAAAACACCCTTCTCGTTATGATGGTTAGATTCACAAAATTTACTTATTAAGTGCCTTCCTTGTGCCAATGTTCTAGGCACTGTGGATGGAGACGCAAAAGGTGTCCCTGGTCATATGGAACTTTAATTGTAGTGGGGGAGAGATTAACACTAAACATATGAACAAGTAAATACATAATATGTCTGGTTTTATAAATGGCTTAGAAGAATGGTAAGCCAACGTAAGCAGATAGCATGGTATGGCGGTGATTCTACTATGTAGGGTGATGGAGAGACATTTCCGAGAAAGTGGCATTTGATGAGACACTTGAAAGAAGTGAGGAAATAGTCCACTCGATATATGAGGGTGGAGCATTGCAAATAGACAAGTAGCAAGTGCAAATGTCCTGAGGCCAGAGTGTGCTTGGTGTGTAAGAGGAACAGCCAGGAGATGAACAGGGTTGCAGTGGAATGAATGGAGGAGGATAAGAAATGAGGTCAGAGAGGGGTGCCTGTGTGGCTCAGTTGGTTAAGTGTCTGACTTCGACTCAGGTCATGATCTCACGGTCTGTGGGTTTGAGCCCCACGTCAGGCTCTATGCTGACAGCTCAGAGCCTGGAACCTGTTTCAGATTCTGTGTCTCCCTCTCTCTCTGCCCACTCCCCCACTCGTGCTCTGTTTCTCTCTGTCTCAAAAATGAATAAACTATTTAAAAAAACTATTAAAAAAAAAGAAATGAGGTCAGAGATATACCAACTGGCAGCAGCACAATTATTATAGTCTGGCTGGTCCTGGGAAATCCAGGAGCTGTGGGCTGCCAGCCCAACTATCCATTCAGTACCAAGCCATCTCCTATAGATGTTGGCTGGGGCCCTCCATCCTGTTGCGAGTGCCCTGAGGAAGAGTGCATTGGAAGGGCTGAGTTTGGTTGGGTGGTCCTAGCCCTTCCCAAGCTGGGGGATCTTCTCAGCTTACCCCAACTTTCAGCTTCTACTTCCTTTGCTCTAAAACAACCATCATAAATCCCTCTTCATGGGGCTGTTGTGAAAATTAAATGAGACACCTATATGAGGTACCAGAGTTCCTACAGCTAAACCTTTTAAGTTTCCTTATAGGTTACCTTACATGTCCTAGAAAGCTCTCTCTTGGGTCGAACTTTCCACTTAAATGGTCCTGGCTTTGGACCCCAAGCAACACAAAGCAGGTCCTCCTTCTGGTCTCAGCCAGCATTCTGCAGATATCAGCTTTCTTGCTAGTCCTCATGGGGAGCTCAGTAAGCTCAATAAGGACTGAAAGTCATTCTGGAGTTTCCCCACAGTCCAGCAACTCCGTCCCTCAGATCTCCTTCCCACCTCAAAATCTCTTTTCCCTCCTACGCGGCTAGGGACACTGAGTCCCAGAGAGATAGATGCGTGGCATATTACCCCCTCCCAGGTCATCACCTGGGCTGAGCCTCAACCGCTGTCCCCAGATGCCTCCCTGGCCTCTGGGAACATGGGATGTTGGGACACTCACACTCCTGAGCAAAATGAGCGTTGAGATGCAGGAGGCAGGAAGAAGAGACACAAGTGGGAAGGCTGCAGAGCTCCATCCTGAGCTAAGCCCAATGATCCCTCCTCAGGCCCAAAGTTAAACAAACACCCAGCACAAGAAAGCCGGTGTATCTGCCAGAGGACAGGAGACTGGCCCAGACTCACTGTGAGTGGAGGCCATGCCCACTGTCCTGCTCCCTGTTAGGGCCCTAGGAGCTGTGGCCCAGGCTGGTGACGGCCTGTAAGGAGATGCTGCCAACTACTCAAAGGCTGTGGGGAGAGTTTCCTATGCAGTAAACACTGGGCTGTGCTTTCTCTGGAAGACTGGGGAGCCCTGCCACCCTGCAATTTTCAAGTGGTAAGTGGTGAGTGTAGTCCTCTGATCCCCGAGTTGTCTCCAGTCACTCAGCCAGTAAGACCTTCTGTGGACCCTCTGTGGACCACTCTGGAAAGGTTGGTGCCACTGCCATCACGTCATGCTCATGGTCTACACCACCATCGCCTCATGCCTCTTTCTATGCCGGGCATTGGGGTCAGTGCGCACACACACAGGCTCACTTCCAAGTTCTATTGATGGCAAACAGGCAGTAGGCAAGGTTAAGTTAATTCTCATGCTGTGTCACACAGCCATCAGGTAGTGGGGTTGTAGTTAGGACCCAGTGCCCTTGAACCCCACGGCAAGAGAGGATCTGTTCAGTTACAAGAAACTCCATTTACCATGGTCTTCCCTTTATCAGTGACCCTTCTAAAGTCCCCACGCTCCCAGTGAATTCTTTCCTTACCAGCAATGGCACCAGGATTAGGCAGATCCTGGGAAAAAGCTGGCCCAGAATGATCAGCTTCCAGGACAGTGGATGGAGACTCTAGAGATTCTGGCCCACAGGACGTTCCTCTAAAGCACCCATCTTTACTGTGGCTGCTTCTGTGACCCCCGAAAATGCTACACCGTCCCCCTTGGGATCTGCCCACCTCCCCTCAGAGCCCAATCATGCCCTCTCCATAGTAACAGTGATATTATTTTTTGATTCATGCTCCAAATGGGCCCCAGGTAGGTTGGCTACAAACCTGTTGACAAAGTGACCCTTTGACAGCTTGGGCACATTTCTGCAATCCTAACAGAGAGCTATCAAACCCACCCTACCATGTGAAAATATGTGCCACTGACCCTGTCAGTACCCCTCCCCCACTTTCACCTCTGGTTTTTGCTCTTAAGATATTTACCTCCTCAGACTTCCTTTGGAGCCTGAGCTGTTTCTCATCCCTTCCTGGGAAGGAGGTTATCTACCGGTGCTGGAGGGCACAGGTCCTATCACCTCCTCCCTCTGCACTCTGTGCGGCACCCAAGACAAGGACTAACCTGTCAGTGCATCTTCTGTGACAAAACACGTTCTGGGTGCTTTTCCTGTCTTTCCTCAGAGGAGCAGAGAAGAGGGAGATGGAGTCAGGGAGCTGCTGAAGCCCAGGGGGCAATGTGGCTAGTGCAGGCGCTGTTAGCATCTCCGTTCGATTAGGAAGAAACGTGCAGACCTTCTGGTTGGGTTTAGCAGGAAGGAAGAGAAGTTGTACTTTGCGAGCAAAAGTTCCCTTATAATGAGGTATAAGAGCTGAGTGTGGGAGTTATTTACACCAGCAGAATTTCTAGAAAGCTCTATGAACCTGTGCCCCTGAGTGTGTGTGTGTGTGTGTGTGTGTGTATGAGAGACAGAGAGAGAGAGAGAGAGAGCACACTTACAGGAAGCGGCTGTTGTGGTATCTATGGCATTTATGTGCCTTTTAAAGTATATTCTATCTCACAGGGCAGGCCTGGCTGGCAGGAAAAAAGCAGAGTGAGCTGTGAGCACAGACGCTTTCTGCACTGACAGCAATAGGTGCTGGGCATGCCCCTTTCTTGGTCTGCAGGGAGCCGGAAAGTATCCAAAACCAGAAGAGGAAGAGAGTGAAGAGCCTTCACTTTTCTGATGTGAGAGATAGCCGATTTCACATACAGCTATCAGAAAGTGAATGATGTCAGGTAACTTTCTTTTGTAGTTACTGAGAGCACATTGGAGCAGAGGTGCCCTCAGACCAAATCTCCTCAGTCAGGACATCAAGAGGAGGTGTGGGGCGGGCCCTGCCTTCTCCAGCCTGGCAGGGCTAAGGGCCTGCAGCATCTGTAGTCGCCACCAGGGGGCACAGTCTGAGCACGACAGTTGGAGAAGAGGGTGTCCTTGCTCTCCTCTGCTTTCACTTTGTTCATACAGTAGGGAGTTAAGACAGAGATCCAGACGCTACAGAGTCAAGACAGCAAGACCAGTAGGGAAGAAACTTCTGGGTTGGTCCTCCACGGTGCTTGCAGAATGTCCTCAAGAGGCAGGGTTCAAAGTGCTTTAAACTGCAATAGTTATTTTATGTATGTAGATTCTTTGATTAGTCCTCACAATAACCTTTGAGACAGGAGTTACCCCATTTTCCAGGTGAGAAAACTGAGGCTACTTGGATATGAAGCATGACAACAGTAATGCATCTATCTCTTAAGAGTCTCATGCTCTACTGACTGAGCTAGCTGGGCAGTTTGCATCTATCTCTTAGTAGCTGACAGAGGAAAGATTTGAAATCAGGAATCTGTTGAAATAATGCAGACTTGAGCCCAGTGTCCTCATGGTTAAAAAGATGTCTGAGTGGTGATCCAACCACTGCCCAAGAAGGCCAGGTAAGAGGTGTCAGTTACTGTGAAGGTCCTGCCTCTAGCACTGGGGTCTGGGCCCTGGGTGATCGCTTTCCAGGTATATCACCTGAGATGGGAAAGATGAGAGAGCTCCACCTTCATACTTTTCATTTACCTTGTCCCTATAGTTACAGTGTACAAGGAGGGAAAACACACATGCACACAACACGCACACACATCCACACACACGTTCATGTTGTTAAGTATTCTCATATCTAACAGCCCAAAGGTGGATCTTCTCTGATTCATTCCAGTGAAATCACAAATGCCAATTTCACAAGCCAGCACAACCCAGGGAGAAGGAAGGCAAGGAGATGTGGTGGCCGAGACAGGGGTGTAAATACCAGAGAAGGATGGAGGGTCAGGCACTCTTGGAATGTCTTCGTCTGGGTTCACATCACGCCGACACCCAGGAAGCTTCATCCTCCCCCGTCCAGGAGGGATTTACTGAAGCTCGATAAAATCTGCCGCTGAATATTGCCATAAAATATATAGGTCCTTCTCAAGCCGCTTCACCCAGAGAATCCTAAACCACTAGATTCCATGACTTTGTTAAAAGAGAGAAAGGAATTAGTCAAAAGCCAGTACCAGCCTTTACCATTCACCTCCCGCATCCCCTGATTCTCCTGTTCCATGAGGCAGTGGTCCTCAAGGGTTAGTCTGCATCAGGATGACCTGGAGGGCTGGCCACACATCTCACAGATTTCTGAGACTCTCCCCTGGGGTTCTGAAGTCAGTCTATCAGGGCCAGAGCCCAAGATTTTTCATTCTTAAGAAGTTTCATGTGATAATGATATTGTAACATATTTACATATGTTACATTGTAACATATTTCTTACAACCTTATTTTGGGAAACTAATTTCCCCAGAAGACATCAGAAAGAAATGGGAATGGTTAGATACAAATAGCAATAGGATTGGCTTACTCAGAGGTATAGACATCAGCTTCTGGAGAGCTAAACACAGGCGCCCCTCTGCACATGCACATGGCAGGCACTGTTAATCAATCATGGCCTTCTTGCTCATTGAACCTTGACTTGGCTTCAGAATCCTTCTCAGCTTATTAATCCAGAAAGCCACTAAAAGCAGCTAGTGTATATATATGGTTTTAATTTTTTTAGGGGTGCCAGGGTGGCTCAGTTGGTTGAGCATCTGGCTTTGGCTCAGGTCATGATCTTGCGGTTCGTGGGTTTGAGCCCCGCATCAGGCTCTGTGCTGACAGCTAGCTCAGAGCCTGGAGCCTGCTTCAGATTCTGTGTCTCCCTCTCTCTCTGACCTTCCCTCTGCTCATGCTGTCTCTCTTTCTCAAAAATAAATAAAACATTAAAAAAATTTAAAAAAATGTTTAGCAATCTCTACACCCAATGTTAGGCTCAAACTCACAACCCCAAGATCAAGAGCCACACACTTCTCCGACTGAGCCAGCCAGATTCCCCTTTGCTATATTTGATGTAGAGTTTGAATTATATTATTTTGGGTATCCCTCCCCATTGCTCATCCTTTCTCTCAGGCATACAACTTCTTCTGAGTATGAGGGACCATCTGGACTTAAGAACAAATGAGGAGATGGAGGCAGAGCCCCAAGGAAATGTGTCCCAATGCAAGAGGGAGCAGATTGAAGAATGTGAAGGAATTGGGCTAACGTTCGTTTGTGAGCAGCTTCATGGAGTCAATGACTGTGCTCCTTAGGGGACCCAGCCCATACGGTGGTGCAGAGCACACATGGGGAGTCTGGACAGGGAGTGGCTGTTCTTCTTGAGCATGTTCTCCAACAATGGAATAGTTCCCATTTTAAAAGCAATTATGTAATGTGACATCTGCAGTAGCTATAATAAAAGGGTGTCAGAGGAAGCCGTGCTCCCGAAGACAGGCACATGTTTGGAGGAGGTGGTCACAGGGGCCCTGGGAACATACTCACTCCTACGATGCAGGCTCAGCCCTGGGAAGCCAACTGCCTTCAGCTTCAAAGGAGAATCAGAGGTCAGCGCTGAAAGGTCAGAAATGGCAGGCGGACAGAGCCAACACCAATCCCACTCCCAAACTGGAAAAGGGACAAGAATACGAAGGGGTCTTGGTAAAGAAAGAGACAAAGAGGAGGAAGGGAGCAATGTCTTTGAAGAACTCTGATATGAAGACATCCGGACAGTCAAATGTCTAGAAATCCCAAAACCACCAGCCAGGTCTTTCATGCAAAGACATGGCTCTGGGAAGAGGTGGGAAGGAGGCGAAGGGTGTCCATTTCACATTCTCCTTTTCCTGGGCCATACTCTTACAAGACTCAGAGACCTTATCCACAGGCCCAAACCACCCTCCTGTTTTCTATGCTGGGCTAGAGAAGGCAGCAGGGATCAGGACTGGATATCAGTGTGTTCTCAGATAGCCAATATCACTTAAAAGTGAGCACAGCCTGCAGGCTGATGTCCCCACCTGAAAATGTCAGGCAGTCTGTCAGCCAACTGCATTGCCTGATATTCCCAAGTTTAATGTTTGGTAATTCCATAAGCCGTGATGGAGCATCGGCTCTGTTGAAACCAACATGGGGACAACCAGTGAGTGCTTAAGGTGTGTGCTACAGGAAGTTGTCCAGAACTTCAGTCTTGGTGTGATCCAGAGCCAAGACTGTTCTGTTTCCCCAAATCCTGGTCTGGCTCTCAGGCAGGAAAAGGGAAAGAGGAAGTTCATTCCAGGTGCCCTGGAAGGTGCAGCACTCCTGAATTCCTTAGAGAGCTCTCCAGACTTACATTTCTCACAAGGTCAGCAAATAAATGTAGTTCAGAAGGTCATCAAGAAATGTGTGGAATCAAAGCTTATTAGTATGCATCTGCATATCAATGAAGAACTCAGGTCCTGATTAAAACATTGATAATTTCCAAATTCAGATAAACCCCTTATTTTAGAGTAGGACCTGCTGACAAGCTCTGTGTCAGATGGCACTATGTCACTGTGCCACCAAAGATGTTTTGAGAAGAATGGCAGGAACACAGCTATCACTCACATACACACACGTACACACAGACAGCAATGCCTCTGCAGGTGTTGGAAATTAGCTTCTTGATTCTGCCATTTCCTATCTGTGTGACTTTGAATAACATAATCTCTCTGAAACTCTGCATCTTAGTCTAGAGATCGTAAGACCTTTTAGAATTAGTATTAGAATTTGCACTTTTCTTGGCAAAGCATTTGACCCCAGCAGGCACTCAGTAAGCTCTGGCCTTCAGGGCCTTTGCAAGCAAGCACCAAGAGGAGGCCCCGTTTGACCCCCAAGAAGAACCTTGAAAGCTACGTGCAACTGCACACTGGCAATTCTACATGGGCAGCCCACTTTCATTTCCTCCATAGCATTTTACAGACGTTTCAATTGCACTGTGCAATTCTAGCTCCAGGCTGCCTCACTGGTATATTAATAATAAATTATAATATAGTGCATTGGTCTAGCACTTTGCTGTAGTTTACTAAGCACTTTTACCTACAATGTGCCACTTAATTATGATTGCCACAGGAAGCCCTCACTTCAGAGAGGAGGAAGTTGAGGTTAACAGGAGGTGGGTGGCTCGCACAAATTCAAATGGCAGAACAGAACTCAAACCTTGGGCATCTGTCCCCTAGCACCTGCCGCCTCTGACGTAAGTCAAGCCAGCCAGGCAGGCCAGGGCTCTGGGGCCTCTGGCCCTCCAGTTCACAGATGTCCTTCTTTTCTGCTAATAATACTCATTAGATATTATGTGCCAGACGCAGAATTATCTGCTGGTGATTTGAGCAGTATTTGGAAAGCACTCAGCACTGCCAGTCTGTCTGTCATCTTCAAAAATGTCAGGCTAAGGCACTGTGGTCAATGAATGCAGGCTAAAGCAACATGACAACTGAATGTAGCTAAGTGCACGGAGTCAGTGGTTGGGGGAAAATGTGAGAAACGACAGTATTTGTACAACTGGAGAAGCTTGAATACAGACTGTACACTAGAAAATAGCATTATATCTATGTTAAATTTCCTGAATTTGATCATTGCGGTGTTATGTAAGAGCATGCCTTGTTCTTAGAAGCCGCATGGCAAATATGGGGGAAAGCTGTTCAATATGCTATTCTTGTTACTGTTTTAAAGGTTTGAAATTAAAAAAAAAAAGTGCACCAGGCAAAAATCTTGAGCAAACATATCTCTGATAACTACTGCGCTGCCTGAAGGCCCATCTTAAAATTTTAATTATGGCAGTCCAGAAAATATGGACTTGTAAGGCCATCTGATTAACTCTTTTTCTATTCACCCCTTCCCCTGTGTTCAGGAACATGCGTACCCTTCTCATGCGTGCACAAGCATGTGCACCCTTCCCCCGTGAGCACGAGCGTTTGCACTCCTCCCCTGTGCCCACGAGAATGTGCACACCCTTCCTTTCCTTTCCTCCTCCCCTGTGCCCACGTGCATGCGTGCACCCTTCCCCTGTGCCCATGAGCATGTGCACACCCTTCTCCTGTGCGCACAAGCATGTGCACACGTACTCACATACACACACCTCTGGTGTGTAAGAGGCAGCCTTTTACTTCTTTTGGCACCTCAGACCTTTACATTTATTTTATGTTGAACTGATTTTTCCCAAATAAGTTAGGTTCACTGTAAAGTTTTTCTTTACAGTATCATATAGAAAACATCGCATTCCTTTCCCGCCAAAGTATTTGAAAATGCTTGTGTGTTCACAAAATACACCTTTGAGTCTGCTGAGTCTCCTGCCAAAACTCAAATTCTCCAGAGGAGAAAGCCAAGGTTTTTCTTTCAAGATGTGGCTGCTAGTCCTCTCAGATAGGGTGACACAAACCAGCTTAGGCAGGTTTCTAAGATTTGAATCAAGGGACCAAATTCCTCCTCTCCCCTTCCCCTTCACTAAATATTTAGGCAATAAACGATCCTTGCAGACAGTGCCTGGACTGCAGACTACCTCTCCTCAGGTGAACCAACCAGACAGAGGTCAGAGGTTTTCCTCTTCTCTAAGGAAAGGACCATTCTCTTTAGGTGCTCAGAGAGACAGGTGCTCTGTCTCAAATTTTGAGTCCTCTTCATAGGAAAGGACACACAACCACAGCCAATATGCAGGTCAGTGTAGCTCCCACTGAATGAAGGTCCAGAATGGAATTTCAGCAGGGGCTTGACTGGCTGGAGGGTTATTACGAGAAATGCATAGGCCTTGGAGCCAGAGGTAGGTGTGAATTGTATCTCCTCCAGCATTCGGTAGCAGTAAGAGCTTGAGTGAGCCACTCAGCCTCCCCAGGCCTCAGAGTCTTCATCTATTAAAATGACATAGGGGTGCCTGGGTGGCTCAGTTGGTTAAGTGCTCAACTTCAGCTAGGTCATGATCTTGCAGTTTATGAGTTCGAGCCCCACGTTGGGCTCTGTGCTGACGGCTCAGAGCCTGGAGCCCGTTTCAAATTCTGTGTCTCCCTCTCTCTCTACCCCACCCCTGCTCACTTTCTGTCTTTCTCTCTCAAAAATAAACATTAATTTTTTTAAATGGCATAATACTGGCGTTCCTGAGTGGCTCATATCACATTCGTGAGGTCAAGCTCCACATTGGGCTCTGCACTGGGTGTGAAGCCTATTTAAAAGTAAATAAATAAATTGGGGAGCATGGGTAGTTCAGTTGGTTAAACATTCGACACTTGATTTCAGCTCAGGTCATGATCTTATACTTTGTGAGCTCGGGCCCCATGTCGGGGTCTGCTGACAGTGCCGAGCCTGCTTGGGATTCTCTCTCTCCCTCTCTCTCTGCCCCTCTCCTGCTCATGTTCTTTCTCTCTCTCTCTCTCTCTCTCTCAAAATAAATTAACTTAAAAAATAATAAAGTGAGGGGCACCTGGGTGGCTCAGTCGGTTAAGCGGCCGACTTCAGCTCTGGTCATGATCTCGCGGTTCGTGGGTTCCAGCTCCGCGTCAGGCTCTGTACTGACAGCTAGCTCAGAGCCTGGAGCCTGTCTTCAGATTCTGTGTCTCCCTCTCTCTCTGACCCTCCCCTGCTTGCGCTCTCTCTCTCTGTCTCTCAAATATAAATTAAAAACATAAAAAAAATAATAAAGTGATATAATACCATCTTCCCTCTATGGCTGCAATGGAAAAGTAGAAGAAATAAGTGTAAAGTTCCATAGCCCTTAGTAGGCACTCATCAAGTACCGATTATTTATTCATGTGGCCACCATTCCAGAAATGTCATGATGCTGCATTTGGCAAAGGTCTACTCAGTGTTTTAGGCTTTGTGGGAAACAAATTAATTTTAATAATAACATCAGTGAAATCAAATCACAGTCAGTAATAAAAATTTAAAAATGTGTTGGGAAAACAACCCCTGATGTATTGGGATAGAGCCAAGACAGCCAGTCAACAAACTGTGGCCACCAGATGAGCTATCTGCAGTTTAATACACTTAATAAAACAGTGTAGCTTCCTGAAATTGCTGTCTTGCTAAACAGAAATATCCCAAGGGTTTAAACAGAAAAGATAAATGACTCTGCTAGCCTTGCACAAAGACTAAAGTATGTATGAGACTGGGGTATCTGGAAGTCCATCTGGCAGCAGGAAGTGGGGTTGGTGGTTGAGGACTGAAGTCTGCTCATATGAGTTAAATATTTGAAAAAATGAGACTCTTGATACAGGGGGTTAATTCAGAAAATGGTACTACTTTTTTTTTTACATGTCCAGCATACTAGGGAGTTTTCTTTTCTAGCAGTAACTGAGTGAACTGTGTTAAGATTCAGTTGAAAGGGAAAATGTAAGACCAAATACTACTAACTGTGAGCCCCACTTTTTGATCCCCAATTCAGAGCCCAGGGTACACTCCTGGGCCTTCTGTGGGTGTACATTTTGGAGGTGGAGTGAGTTTAGGTGCCCAATAATCTACATTCCCAGGGGAAGGTCTTCTTTGTCATCAGTTTTGGAGAGGCAGCCTTACAGTAAGCAGACAGAGAAGTCAGGCTTGGTAATAACAATAGCGGCATTCTTGTCACAGCACATAGGAACAATACGTTCGGTTCTGTTACAGTGAGCTAACACCAGCTTCATCAGAGCTAGAGAAAGACTGTAATAATAGCACTGAATGAGTGTAAATGCAATAAGACAATCCCTTCAAAGAGTTGCCCCACCAGACTAACATCAGTAATTTGCCAGATCTCTGATATTTCAGCATTCCTCAAGGTCTTCTGGGACTTAACAGATTATCTCGGCTGGAAGGAATCAGAAGCATCGTCCATTTCAAGTTTATCACTTTACAGGTGATAAAAACTGAGACCCACAAAGGTTATGTAGCTGATAAGTCACAAAGACTAAACCATGGATCTAGTTTTATTCCTCCTCTATCTACCTCTTCCCTTCTAGAGTGCCAACCAACCCTAGGAGAGACCAAAAAACATTCCCTGTGTAGATAAGGGAGACTTATTAACTGCTCTCTTTTGCAATCAGCTGTAATGCATTTTCTGGTTTTAATTCAGGCAGTGCCCAAACTCTTCAACATGCCTGCTTCTTCGGGAAACAGAAAATGGGATTTGGCATTGTTTCTCATGGCCGCAAGAGGGCGCCAGTACCCCATGCTAGGACCCTTCTTCCAGGCTTACCTGATCACCCATACAGCGTGCGTATATTTATTTTCAATGAGGTCAGGAGTATCAAGGTTGTAAAATAACATATTTTCACTTGTTTTCTTCCTACATCTCAAACATAGCTTTTCTGAAGTCAATTATCTCCCTGAGTCGCTATTCTACCCAGCCCCTTCCTCTTCGCATTGCCTTTCAACACATCAGAGTCTGACACCAACAGACTGAGAAATGGACGTGGGGGGAGGGGAGCAAAAAGGCAACTTTTTTTCCCCTCACTGGAAATATGAAATCCCTGTCTCCCTCTTTTGGCATTTTGATTTAAAAGGCAGTTTGCGAATGTAGGGCCTCTGGTCTCCAGTGCCATAAGGGACAGCACACAGAGGGTGTGGGACTGTGATACTATCCCTGGGGAGTTTCCCGTGAGGGCTGGGAACCACTAGCACAAGTCCTTGCGGTATCATTTCTCCAGTACTGCTTCCGGTGAAGGATGCAAGAACATTTCTGTGAAGGTCTCCATAGAGGAGAAAATGAGGGCTGCGAGTGGGCACCCCAAAAGGGTACCCTGTCAATATCTGGGTGCTGTATTTAAATGGAGCCTTTGTCCACAGGTGGAAGACTAGGATGACAAAAGGATAGGAAGAAAGGACATGCACGTTCACACGCGCGCACACACACACACACACACACACACCAGGAACAAGTTTTGCAGCATCTACAAAGTGCAGAGCTGGAGCCTGGCAGAAGCCCGTGAGTGGCATTTGATCCAAAAAACCCTGCGCTGCTTTCAGGGCTCAATCCTCCCGGGGTCCCCTAGAGCTCACATCCTATAGGTCAACTGCAAGCCCCGCCCAGTCAGTCATGAGTGCCTTCTCCAGCAGTACCACCTGCAGGCAGTCAGGAAGGATTGTGAGTCACCTTCTGATGTCATTGCTGCCTTCACAATTCACCGCCAAAAATACAGTGGGTTTCTCTCCCTCTGTCCCACCCTTCTCTTCTGTTATATTTATTTTATTATTTTAATGTTTATTTTTGAGAGAGTGCAAGCAGAGGAGGGGCAGAGGAGTCGGGGGACAGAGGATCCCAAGCAGGCTCTGTGCTGACAGGCTGACAGCAGCGAGCCCATGGGGGGCTTGAATTCATGAACTGTGAGATCATGCCCTGAACCAAAGTCCATTGCTTAACCCACTAAGCCACCCAGGTGCCCCCTGTCTAAATTTATTTTTATATAGTTTAGGCTTCTGACAAATAACACAGTAGCTTCTTACCCCAAAGTATGGTGATCTTCACTGTTCTAAGCAAAAAGTTTATCACAAAGCCTTACTTTTAGGGGCTGGGAAGAAGCAGTCAGAGTTAGTTTGTGAGTATTTCAATTCTATAAACCTGTACTAAGCCCTGTGATGAAACCTAAGGGACATCATGTCCCTTTCCTGTAAGCACTGGTAGTCTACACCGCCATCTGATTACCATCCTCATAGAGCTGGAGGGAACAAAGACAGGTGCCCAGCCCTGTCAGGGTCCTGGAGGAGGCCTGAGAAGCAGCAGCTCAGAAGAGAAGGAGCAGAAATCCTAGGAAGACCAGACTGAACAGCTTTAGCAAAGATGTGTCACAGTGGGAGTCCTTGGTGCTTGATGGCAGTGGGGAACACAAGCTGTCTGGGGTGCCCAGTGCACCCAGTGTGGTTTCCTCAGGGTTGCCAAGCCTCGTGGCACTCAGGCCAAATTTGGCATATTTGCCTGTCTTGTTAAGAAGCCTCGGGCTTTAAAATAAATGCTGAAAGCCTTTTGATGAGGTGCATTTGCTCTAGGCTGCCACCACCTGCCATCTACCCTCCACCTCTGCCTGGGTGGGCTTTGCCCATCCACGTCCCCTGCTTGGCTCCTGAAGGTCTTGAGGACTGTGTGCTGTTTTCAGGCCTTCCAAATGGAGGGCACAGAGAGTGTCCTCTTGCTATCATGCTCCCAGGGCTGCTGATGATGAGGGAAGAGGCGAGGCTCCTGTGCCAGAAACACTCAGACAATCTCCTCCTCCCTCTGCCAAAAGGCCTGTCATCCAGGACGCATGGTGTCAGGGAGTCTGGTCCACTCCAAAAACAGACAATTTGTTTAGAAAGAAAGACAGGAATCGGGGCATGTGAGTGAAGCATGGGAAGTGTCCAGCACACGCCCTCACCATCTGCTGCAAGTGCAGGTGCCGGCAGGGAGCAGCCCAGCCAGCCCAGGGCTTCAAGGATGGGGGTGCCTCTGCCACCGCCACTGTCAAAGTTCACCAGACTCAACTTGGCCTTGACCTTCAAAGGGGCCTCAGCTCCCAACCAAGAAATATCATTGCCTCCACCAGGCTCCTAGGTCCTCATTCTGGAGCAAGCTCCGGGGTCACAGTTCTCTTTGGCATGTTTTGTCCTGCATTTGGTCAACTGTGGTTGACTGGCACTTCGTCAACCGTGGGTGACCTGCAAATTTGCACCAGGCCTTACCTTCATACATCTCTGACCCTTGGCTATTTTCACAGAGCTCCAAGCCATTTGCCAGCTCTGCTAAGTCACAGGTAGGCTCAGTCCGGTGAGGGTCCCCAGGGAGAGGGGAGGGTCCTGCCGGGTCCCATCCCACTGCACCACCAGACACAGAGTTAGCATTGATTTAACCACATTCTCTGCAAAGCCCAGAACTAATAAGGCAAGTGCAAGCAGGAGCTATGAATTAATCCCCTTGAATATTCAGGTAATTTAGATGGAAGGAGACAGGTGCTGCTGGTCCTCCATAAATAAATTGTGCAGTGATGGGCTGGGGGTGGGGGTTAGAATAGAAGCCAGATATAGCCCTGGGGAGCAGAGGAGGTGGGACTGGCCTTCCAAGCTGATTATGGCTCTACCCAAGGGGGAAAGAGATGGCTCCTTGACAGCCATAAAGTTACTGAGTGGAGAGCATACCTAGAAAGGCAAGAAGCCAAGAACCACCTAGCATATTCTTGAGCCAAGCCTTCTGTGGAGGAATTCCTGGTACTTTTATGTAGAGAGCAAGCAGGGGGGACAGCAAGGGTAAGAAGAAGGTGATGAAGGGGAGAAAGCAAGGGGAATAGAGGTGAGAAAGGCACAGGAGGAGGAAGAGAGGGACCTATCAGATGAGGGTGAGGAGGGGAGGGAGGGGCACCTAATGGAGAGAGTTGAAAGGGAAGGAGCTGAGGCCTTGGCATGGACTATGCCTCCCAGTCCTTGGCATCTAGGATCTAGCTGGTCTACATTACACAGCCTTCAGGGAAGGGACTGAGGGGGACCACAACCCACAGGAAGGCTGTCCCACTCCTCACACTGAGTGGCTGGGTCTCATTCACCTAGGTCTTTAAAAAAATATTTATTTATTTATTTATTTATTTATTTATTTTATTTTATTTTTTAGAGAGGAGAGCAGGAGAGGGCAGAGGAAGAGAAAATCTTAAACAGACTTGGTACTCCATGTGGAGCCTGACACAGGCTCAGTCCCACGATGCTGGGATTATGACCTGAGCCAAAATCAAGAGTTAGACAGTCACCCAACTGAGCCACCTAGGCACCCCATGACTCACCTACTTCTCCAGTGGCTCAAGTCCTACATCAGAGCCTACATCCCAACATCCCTCCACCTTCCCTGGGAAAAGCAATGGTCAAGTATGAAGAGTAGGCTGTGCCGCTGGCCAGCTCTGCAACAGAACAGTGACACCTCCCTGCCCTGCAGGTCCATCCATCCATGTTGTCCCAAAGGGCAGGATTGCCTTCTTTGTTAAGACTGAGTAATATCGTATTGCAAGTCTACCCACCACATCTTTATCTAGTCATCCATCTATGGACACTTATGTTATTTCTACACCTTGGCTGTTATGAATAGTGCTTCTATGAACATTAGGCTAAGTGGAAAAAGCCTGACAAAGAAAGACAATTCCTGCATGGTCACTTGTAAGTGATATCTAAAAGAGTTCAAACTCCTGCAAGCAGAAAGCAGAATGGTGGGGGAAATGGGAGATGTTGGCCAAAGAGTACAAAATTTCAGTTACACAAAATGAATAAGTTCTGGAGACATATGAACAGCAAGGTGACTGTGGTTAATGATATTGTATACTTCCAATCTGCCAAGAGGATGGATCTTAAGTATTCTCACCACACACAAAGAAAGAAAATGGTAACTACGGGAGATGATGGCTATGTTAATTACCTTGATTCTGGGGATTATTTCACAATGTATTCAAATTCCACATTGTACACCTTAAATATATATGATTTTTATTTGTCAATTCTACTTTGGTAAAGCTTAAAAAAAACGGAAACTCAGCACCCTGACCCTTTGAAGCAACAAGAGACAATTTGGGGGGGGAGGGGAAGAGGACAAAGTGGCTTGATGATCCTTTCTCAAGCCCTGTTCCCTGGTCCTGGCTGGCCACGCTCTGTTTCCTTGGCTGCGAGCAGCCCCATGCAGAGCCTGGGTTCCAGGTGGGCAGTGGATGAGCTGATACAAAAGTGCCCCAAACACAGCTAAGCCTGTCCCCCACAGCACTCCCAAATCCTGTCCTACCTCACTCCCAAAATGTGAATCAAATCAACGCAACAGAAGAACAAATACAGACATTTTTTTTCTTCGGTGGGGGCGGGGGGGGGGGAGACTTAAGCAGCATGTTTTTCTCCCCCATTATTTTTTCCACATTTGGTTCATTTTGTTTAAAACCCAAAGGCCCAGATTGGACCCAAAGGGAAGAGGCTGGAGAGGGAGCTAGAGAGAGGAGTACTTTTGGGGTGACTTTAGTTATCTTAGAATGATCGCTTAATAGGGGACTCATTTTAATCGCCTACAAATGAGAAGTCAGAGACAATTAAAATTCATTCCCAATTAATTGTTTTTTTCCCCTCTTTCATTACCAAGAGTTGCTATTCAGATAACAAGAGAACCTTAAAAACAAAAGCAGCTGGCAGCCTCCACTTCAATCAGATGCCACCTGGAAGGAGGCTGTGTTTCAGCCTCTCTAACTCAAGCACCTCTCCCTGCAGCAAATGACTCCCAACCCCTGTGTGGCCATGAGAGAGCTAAAATCTTTAGAAGTTGAGGAACCTCTACGCTGTGAAGTCATGGACAAGTTTATTACCAGGATGCTGCTGAGTACTTTTTTATAGTTTTTAATTCCAGTTTATTTACTCTCCCGAGTAATGGCCTCAGCAACTACGTTTATTACTGATTCAGCCTTCTCTGCTTTAGTTCTGAGCAAAGTCCTCCTCCCTCTCCCACTTTCCCTCCTGGGCACCTACCAAAATTCCAGGTGACAAAGCAGCCTGAGATGACAGAAGCTCGGGAGCCTAGAGCCAGGAGGCCAGGTGCTCGTCCCCCACCATGTGACATTGGCTGGACTGTAGCTCTGCCCTGTCTCACCTTCCCCATCCTTACAAGGGAACTGCCTTCAGTGTTCCAACAGCCTGCCAGTACTACACCCTGAGCACTACATTAAAAAATCAATGCCATCCACTGAAACCTTAAAAGCTGCCAAGTATCTTCTGTGTACAACCTTACTTATCTTCATAAACAATCCCCTTAACCAGATACCTCCACTCCTACCAGTTCTCTGATGAAGAAACAAGCCAACCCTTTCAAATATGCAGAGCCAGGATCTGAACTTAGCTCATTCCACAGCCTGACTCCCTTACCCTCTGTTTCCTCCATGGTTTTGATCTCTAACCCTCCTTTTAGGATGCTGGAGTTCCTGGCCAAAACCATGGCCTTGTGCTTTCTTTACTTGATGGAGGAGAATATTTCTATTGAACTCCTGGCCTCACCTAAAACTAATGACCCAGAATGGACCACTTCGAATTAGCAACCTGGAGAGAGAGCTAGGCTGCAGGTTGCAGAGGCTGGGGCCAGGGAATCAGTCCTGGAACAAAACTCAGAAGACACAGCTGGCTTTCACAAGATCAAGAATGGCCCCTTTTGAAAACAGAGCCAGTTCCCTTTGCTCCCACCACCAACCAGAGAGTCTCCTGGGGGTTAGACCTCTCACTGAGCCCTGACTTTGTTATTATTATTGTTGTTTGAAATGCCTCGTAATAACTGGGATAGATTTCTTAGGAAGCCAAATAATGGGATGCATTCCACCCTGGCTTTATAATTAATGTTTGCATCATTTATCTTTCGTGGAAAGATTATTCTGACTAACGAGGTTCTGGGCCACTAATTCATTACACTTCCTTGTCACTTCCTGCTCCTTCTTATTACCCAGAAATAGACTCATTAGTCAGAGTTCAATGACAGGGAGAAATTGTGTTCGTTAATTTAATTCCTTCACTCATTTCTGGGCCCCCTGTTTGTCCAAAATTGGGGATTAGAAGGGGGAAAATTCATTGTCTTTTAAGTCTTTGCTTCTGTCTCATTATACCTTCCACCTTACTCCTGTTCAAAAGAAAGGGCCAGCACAGCTCAGAAGTGGCCACACAGGCACTGCCCTTTCTTCAACTCTCAAGGTTTTGTACTACATGGGAATCGTTAATGATGCTGGGCATCCCCAATAGCAAATGCCATAAGAGACACACGGATGAGAGGTGATATGATATAGTATCTACAGTCTAGGCTTTATAGTTAGATAGACATGAGATCAAATTCTGCCTCATGACATGGGAACTGTGTGTCTTTACTTAAGATGCTTAATTTCTCTGGACTGTGCTTTCTTATCCACAAAATACGAATGCCAATAGCTATCTTTTGATATTATGAAGATCAAACTACATGAAGCACCATAGGTGTTTTGCACAGTGTGCAATGACAATAACTTGATAAAACAGGTACCCTTGGAGTTAAGCTAATCAAAGCTCACACGATGGTCGGGAGGGGGAGGGAATGTCTTCAGGCAGGGGCTCCTAAGCTTGGCTGCATATGGAAACACCTGAGGAAGCCTAGACCCACCAGAGCATTTGAGTGGGAATGTCTAGGCATGGGGCAAGGGCACTAGTGTTTTTAAAAGTTTCCCCAGTGGTTTTGGACGAGGTCAGAGTTGAGAACTACTCGACATCTTGAGGTCTGGAATGAGCTCTTTCAACCTCGATTAAGCACAGACAGGAACCTAGCTATGTCCTTCCTGAAAAGGTTGCCCAGAGATATTTCACTCCTGATCTAACCCTGTTCCAGGAAGGAATGCACTGCTTTGGGACAGGGACGTGTCCGAGTCACTCCATGAGCGGAATTGGTACTCATACCGTTCCAGGTGTTGGGCAGACCATGGAGAGAAAAAGTAGTTCCAGTGTCTGCTGTTATGGGGCTACTACTCTTTAGTGGGGGGGATGGCATCAAATGACCAATGAATGCTTAAGTATAAATCAAGAAAAATGCACTGAGGGAAAAGAGTTGACTGTGGGGCTGTGACCTAGCTTTTGGGCACCAGGAAGGCTTTCCCAAGAAAGAGTTTTGGATTGAGTTATTAAGGCTACCTAAGGTCACCCAGGTAAAGAGAGAGCAGGAGTGCTTTGCAAGCAGAAAGACCAAAGAGCAATCAGTGCAAACTCCATGTGGCTGGAGCAAGGCATGCCCAGGAAAGAGCTAAGCTGGAGAGCAGCAGAGACCAGAACCTCCAGAGCCTTGCAGGTTTGATTGAGGATTTGAATCCTCCTCTTTATTTTTTTAAATTTTTATGTTTATTTATTTATTTTTAGAAAAAGAGATAGAAAGCACAAGCAGTGGAGAGGCAGAGAGGAGAGACAAAAATCCCAAACAGTCTCCACATCATTAGTGCAGAGCCCAATGCAGGGCTTGAACTCCTGAACTGTGAGATCATGACCTGAGCCAAGATCAAGAGTCAGGTGCTTAACCAACTGCACCATACAGGCCTTCCAAGGGTCCTCTTCTTTAAAGGCAAAGGGATGACACTCTTAAATTAAGGGACGTTAAGTGAAGTGAGAAAGAGGTGGGATGGCAAGATGGAATAAGCCATCAAGACCCACTCACCTTCTAGCACTGTGGTTCTAAAGGCCAAGGTAATGTCATGATGTGAGAGACCAATCAAAGCTCTCCAACCTGGCTGAGATCCTCTGGCAAGCCCCTAATGGATAATTACAGTAGCCACAGATATGGTCACCAATGGGGGAGGGCGGGCATATTTCTCAGATATGTTGGGGCAGAAAATATCTGAGAACCTCTACTCTACATCTGTCCCCACCAAGAAACTTGTCAATAATTCAGCTTCCAGAATAGTCGATAGCAACAATCTCTGTAAAGGCATGTCCTCCCCACAGTAAGTTATTCAATCAGAATTCTGGTGTGTCCATCAACTTTTTGTGAGTGTAGCTCTGTGAGTCTGTCACCAGGAGGCTGGCCATGTTCATTGAACTCTTTCTGTCTTGTTTGTGGGCCTGAAAAGCCAAGGGCTGCATCATTGGTCAACACACAATGGGAATGTCAACTAGAACTTCTTGGCTTTCAGATAGCCTCGGTTTGCAGGTCAGAAACTTCTCTCATTTCAGGATTTCAGAACTGTGTGTGTTTGCCAATGATGTGTCTTCATTCTGAGATCCAATGTTCTGGAAGGGGCACATTTTGGGCAAAGCTTCATGTCCACATATACCAGACAGTGGCAGAATAGTTGGTGGCCTCTTCTTCAATCTTGTGTGTTTGTGGTACATTTTATGTTCATGGTCTCTAATCTCATCTCCAGTGATGTAAATCATTATAAGGGAATCCTTAGAGTCTGGCCTCAGTTGTTTGTAACTGTGCATTTCAGTGAAATAGAGGAACACTTACAAATGGCTAGAAATGAGGCAGCCCAGGAAAGAGAGTCTGGACCTCTCATGAGCAGACAGTGCTGACAAATATTAGTCAGGAGAGGTGAACAGTAGGAAATACAGGCCTTCACTCAGACCTTGGCCTGCAGGTTGCTGAATTCAACAACCCCAGCACAGAGTCCTGAGAACAGACTTGTCTTCAATTACCAGGAGGAAAAAAAGGCCAGGTCAAATGAAATACCCTGGATGAGCATTTAGCATAATACTTGGCACGCACTGAAAATCACATTTATTCTGGGGCACCTGGGTGGCTCATTGGTTGGCATCCGACTCTTGATTTCAGCCCAGGTCGTGATCTAATGGTCATGGGTTTGTGCCCCACATCGGGCGCTATGGTGAGTGTGGATCCTGCTTGGGATTCTCTCTCCCCTTCTCTATCTGCCACGCATACACTCCCTTGCTCTGTTTCTCTCTCTCAACATAAATAAACATTTTTTTAAAGTCACATTTATTCCTGTGCTATTAAGAGAAATAGTAAGAGTTAGAAAACTAGATATTGAACACTCAGAGTCTGACAATTTGTTATTCATTATCTCAATTAATTCTCACAACATAGTGAGTTATGTATCATAGCCATGTACAGATAAGGAAACTGAGGATCCAAATGGTAATATGCCAAAGGACAAGCAAAATATGGCAGTGCAAGGATTGGACATGCAAGCCTGCTTTCTTGCTGTAGCCCATTGGAGCCTCTGCATGTTCCCAGACGCTTGTGCTTATCCTGATGAACTCACACTGTGACTCTATTAGTCTGCACAGGCTGTCATAACAAAGCACAGCAGACTGGGAGATTTAAACAACAGAAACTTATCTTCTCTTAGTTCTGGAGCCTAGAAGTCTAAGATCAAGGAGTCTAGAAGGTTGGTTTCCTTCTGAAACTTCTCTCTTTGGCTTATAAATGGCCATGTTTTCCCTGTGTCCTTACACGGTTTTTCCTCTGTGTGTGTCTGTGTCCAAATCTCTTCTTATAAGGACACCAGTCAGAAGACCCACACCTATGAACTTACTTTCCCCTAATTACCTCCTTAAAGGCTTTATCTCCAAATATAGTCACATTCTGTGGTACTAGAATAAGGGCTTCACCATATTTATTTTGGAGGGGACACAAATCGTCTCCTGAATAGTGCCCTAGTAGTTTAGTTAAGGCCCTTTATCCTTCATTGCCATGGGATCTACATTTGGCTTTTCACATCAATGTAATCACTGTGTACCTGAAATATTTTTCACCCTGCAGTATAGAAAAAAGGCTTTTACCATGAATGGTTGGGCAAATGTCAGGATTAAGATAACTCACTCCAGAGATGAGGTGTGGAAGGGCTGGGTAAGACAAAGCAGCTGTCAGTCTTAAGAGGAGATCCCTTCTTAATTTCCCTGAGGGACAGAGAGAATGTGTGAACGCCACTGGCAAACACAGGAATCATTTAGAGAGTAGTGTTCCCAGCTGCTTGTGGTGCACCCAGACATTGTCCGCAGAAAGTGGTTACATGGGCTCTGTCTCCAGTGTTGAAGAAATACTTGAAGGGCATCAGTTCTGGGAGCTTCAAGTTAGCTACACAAGCTCCAAGGACATGCCAAGTGCTCCTAGTTCTTTTGTTCAGCTTCTCTCCTTTGAATCTGCCATTAAGTGATGGTAACTGATGTAAAAGACTGGCTTTTCAATGTTGCTGGAAAAACAATGTTGAAATCCAAAAGAATACGAGAACAATAATCACCTTCTCACTAACTACATTTGATAACCTTTGGCCTTTGGGGAAAATGAATTACATCTCAAATCCACTTGTTTTTTGTTGTTCTAGTAACCTGATCAAATTAACACGTACAAAGAAGTGACACGGGAATGGATATGTGTGGCCTGCATGTTCATTTGGTGCTGGGCACCTGGGAGCAGGCAGGTGGGGAGAGAGGGAGCAGCATATCCTGGGGCCTGCATGTTTCTGAGTGATTGGCAGGCTCATTTTGCTCTCCGCTCTGCCTGGTGTTGAAAGGAAGGGAAGACTCAGAAAGCTGCCAAGAACTATTCCTTACTTTTGGCAAAGATTCTAGGCCTTGTCATAAAAATCAAGAACCGACTTAGAGACTTGGGGAGCCAGAGTGAAAGGGGTCGTTGGGTAATGATAATAAGTGCTTTTTTAGATAATATTCTCTGATTTCTTCTCCTATTAAGCTTATGAGACAGTATGATCCTTCCTATGTCTTTGTCATGATGTAAGAGGCTCAAAGAATTAAATAAACAGCAAATTCATGGCAGATGCAGGCCTCAAACCCAAGTGTTTCTAGGCTCTTGCCCAGTTCTTTTTCATCTGCCTATGCTGGATCCTCCATAGCCCTGTCCAGAGGCTGCCTTCCTGGCCAAGAGTTTGGTTGACTGAAACAGCTAGAAAGGAGCAAGCCCAGCATGGTTTAAAGACTTTCCTTCCTTGTTACCCCCTGCTTTTCTGAGATAGTACAGGCAGTATGGGTGGGAGACAACAGTTTAAGAGCAGGGGTATCAGAGTAAGAGACATACACATTCAATTTCAGGCTTCAAGTTCAAGCAAATCATCTCATTTCGTTAAACCTTAATTTCCTTGTTTATAAAAAGAGGATGATAAAACCAACATCACAGGATTGTTTTGAAAACAAAATATGTGTGAATGTGTGTGTATCTGTGTGTGTGTGTGTGTGTGTGTGTGTGTGTGTGTGTGTGTGTGTATTGGTTAGCATGGCATCTAAAACTCAGTAAAGGTTAGTTAGTTTTAAAGAAATGTAACAAAATGTTCCTTGCCTGCAGAGTGAGGATTTCAGCAGTCCCCAAAGCAGGCTTTGCGGGGGTGGGAGAAGGCTGGGCTTGTGGAATTCGATATATCCTTTGTCTCAGTCTGTAGTACCTCACTCTCACTGCTGCTTCCTGAAACCCAGTGATCCTAGTGCCCAAGAAGCACGATTTCTATCAGATGGTCTGGCCCTCCGCCCAGGCCAGAACTGGTACAGACAGAAGGGTCAGGGAAGGCCATAGAACCCAGAGTGGAGAGAAAAACAGAGGAAGGAAGATCGATGCTGGACCCCGCATGATTAACTGTGCCAACCTGGGGCACTGAAACT
The DNA here is from genome assembly GCA_028646485.1 of Cryptoprocta ferox. NCBI lineage: Eukaryota > Metazoa > Chordata > Mammalia > Carnivora > Eupleridae > Cryptoprocta > Cryptoprocta ferox. The sequence continues at coordinate 80,138,315 of CM053575.1, forward strand.
GGGGAAGCTGCCAGATCGATGAATTCCAAGGCAAATGAAGAACCTGGTGCTTTAAGCATCCAAGCTGTGAAGTTAAACACAGTGGCTGGGCAAGGCGTTTGGTAGGAGAGGGAGGATGAAAGAGATCACATATGTACCTCTCTTGGGAAACAATAGTGAGAGAGAAGATCTGATTCTGAGAAAGGTCTTTGCTCCTTGTCACCTTTCAACAACAAAATCACAGCTTTGTGTGTTTGCATCTAAAAATATGCATTTGCGTGTATGAGTACTTGTAAGTGGTGGTGTGTTTTGGGATCTATGTGTGTACAAGTGCTACCCATTTGTCCTCCTGTTCCACAGGGCACAGTGATGCTGGGGGATGTGTTGTTGATAAAGCAGGTGCACATAGAATTTTATTTTCATGGTTTGAGAATTATAGTGTACTAAAACTATTCAGTCATACCCATGTACTTACTTATACACTCTGCAGAAATTTTTTCTTATAAAATTAACATATACTCTGTTACCTCCTTATTAAAAACTTCCAAAGCATCCACTTCCATCTATTACAATAACCTGGGCCTGGCAATGCCCCCACCTCTGAGCTGACAGGGTATGCCGTGGTGTCCAAAGGAGAAGCCTGGGAGAGAATGCTACCCTTCGCCTCACCATCCATCTCCTTATTTGAAGAAAAGGAAGAAATTGTATCGCAGCCCTTACTCTGTTGATGAACTCTAAAAAATGATGAATTTTCCAACTAAATCAAGGACTCAATCAACCTCCATCCAAAGGTAGCAAAGAGAAACCTGCAGTTGATATTAAAGAAAACCCTACAGCTAAGACCCCTATCTCCGTAGGTCTCATTGGGCAAAATTCTCAGATTGTCTCTTGGTTGCAGATTTTCTTTATTTTCAAAGCAGGCTGGGTGTGTGCAGGGCTCTCTCTTGGACTGGGACCCAGATAGATGGCAGTTTAATCCCCCCCCCCATTATGCAGGGCAGGTAATAAGCATCCTCAGTCCTGTCTGAAGCCATGGAAATATAATATGAGTCACCACATACTCAGGGAAAATATAATAAAAGACCCAAGCTTGGGATACAACATCATGAAAAGAGATGAAAGACAGGTTTTGTGATTTTCCAAACACAATGAGCCTTCTCCCATTTCAGAGGAAGAAATTGTGTTTTGAGCTATTTTCCCTCTTTGTTGAAATTGAGGAAAAGAGAATTTAATATACATCTGCATATCCAAATTTTAGAAATGGAATTGAACACCTTTAATAACAGGTTCTGGTATTTTTGCCTCTTTCTAAAATTCCTAATGTCTACAGATTTGCCTCTTTTGGGTGGATGAGATCTTCTCTGAGGCTTTGGCACAGATTGAAGTTGTTTCTATCTTTCCCCGCTTCCTACCGACCCCTCTTCCAATTAATTATTTATGTCCCTTAATTGGACAGAAGAGAGGGCACATTTTAAATATTTTTTATTGAATGGAGTTTTATGTTCCCAGTCTAGATTTATAGACTGTTAAATAGAATGTTTTACATTTCTTTCTCTCTCTCAAAGAAAATAACAAAAACATGTGGGCAGGGCCATCAGTCAATTACTTCAGTGAATCCTTTGCAAATTACAGGAAAAATAAAAGCATTTCTACCTTACTCTTAGGGAAGAGCAATGGAATTTCAGAACAGTAGAAAATCCAAACTAGTCTTGAACTTCAAAATGCCTTCCTTAAATGACCAAGAAGAGGTAAGGACACTATAAGGACAAATTAGCCTCTAGATTTAGAAAACCACTCTGTTTCATGCTAAGGAGAAACTGAGTGGTATTTCAGTCTCAGTGACCAGGCAGACACAGAAAAATATACCCACAGCAATTAGACACACCTTAACACTAAGTAAATGATTGTTAATGTACCAGAGGACCTCCATTTCCCCACAAACTCCACAGATCTCCTTTCTGTCCAGAAATTGCTGCACCATTCATAGCCAGAGCATGACAAAAATGATCATCTTCTAATTCCTAATTTTGCCAAGTTTTACTTCGGCCTCTCCAGCTGTAAACATATTTTTCCCTTACTTCCTCAACCGCCAACACACAGCCAAGTAGCTGATTCATCACATCAGACACAAAACTCCAACTCATTTTTGAATCAAAACTTCACCAGGGAAAAAACCCTTGGCAACCGACCTCTTTCCAAGAGCAAAGGTGTCTCCCATCTCAAAAGCCACAACCACGACCGGAACCTCCAGTCCTCGGGAAAGGCATTCACCACCGACTCTGGGGGACAAGCCTCCCCCTCGCCTGCCTGTGCAAAGGGATGATGAATTCAGTGGGCACCTACCTTTGCTGCCCCTCGACTGCCACCTCTTCCCACCTTCCCCGTTTCTTTTTCCGCTCATTTTTTTTCCACTTTAAAAACATCCAACTTTGCCTTGGGGATGAGCAGAATGAAATGTCACTTACCTATAAAAAGAGAGACAGAAGAGAAAGCCATGCATCACATTACATACAAGTTCTTTGAAATCAAGGCCAGCTTCTGACTTTGAAACTGCAACAATGAGTGAATATTATCTTTTCATCCTACCTTTCTATATTTAATGAAACTCGAGATTTTGCAAGAAGCCCATCCCCAGGGCCCAGCTTCCCCTTCATGATTTTCCTTTTGTTTTGTGGCCGCTCGCTGCCCCTCTCCTCCACCCTCACCTCCCACTGCTTGCTCCCTCTCTTCATTGAGGAAAGGTCAGGAAGGAATGGGGGAGACACAGACCTTATAGATCAAGGGGGGACTTCAGGCATGGGCACTGAAGTCGTGAGGTTCGTGGAGCCTCTTTTCTCTCAAGCAGGGGCCTTGGTGACCTGGGTCAGTGCTGGTCATTGCCTACTCAGGAGGGAGGTCACAGTCCCCACAGGGTGACTCTCCATCTGCAGCTCTGGGACCTTTTCAAATGGCCCAGGTTCTGAGTCTTTCCCCTCTCTCTCTCCCTCGCCCAAGTCCCCATCACTCCTCCTGGTTGTAATGAACTTGTGTAAAGTTTCTATCCCCTGCTTTGTCACACAGCATCCATGGTGTCACCTTAGTACTACTTGCAGTTCAGATCTGCTTCTACAGAATTTGCTTGTTATCATAATACCGTATGACCAGTGTGAACTGCTGGGTCATTTTCTCTCTCCCCAGCCTCAAAGTGGGATACAACTTGGTCCATGTTTGTCCTAGGAGACCCTCTGTCTGAGAACTGAGGGATGCTGGGTCCACACCTTGCTGGGCTCCTGGTCTCAAATTCATGTTCTTCACACCACAGGCTCCCCACAGCCCCATGGGTCCCCCACCTCCCTCTACCACAGGGGTAGCTGGGCTCCAGCCGTTTTCAAGAACAGCCCCTCAAGGTGCTACATACCTAATCCCCTAACATGCTAAATAGTTTAAAATCAATTTCAGTGCCCTGCCAGTATTTTTTTTCTTTTTATGCATGAATAACTCAGCTCTTTTTAGCCTCTTCTTGGAGATTTCAGTTTTGTGGGGGTTTTTCCTCCTCCAAGCTCCTCTGAGAAACTCTTTAGAGGACCCTGGAGCTGAAGGCTGTTGAAATGAAAAATAACCACGTGTCCCCCATTTGACCAGGTTTAATACTGCACCCCTCAAAGGGATGCTGGCTTAGGATGTTCTGCCAAAAATGGAATCGTGGTCAAATATTTTCAGGAAACGCTGCCTCCTCCTTCTCCTCTTGGAGATTCATGACCACATTCTGATATTAAAGACTGGGGGAATGTCCACAGTGAAGGACCATGTTTAGTCTTTTCCTAAAATGATTTGACTCAGAAACTCTTCTTCCTGCACACAAATTAAAGCCCCCTACTTCAGAACAATAGCTATCTGTCCCTGCTGTTTTTAATGGATCTTACACTAAGGATAACTGATTTGGTTTTATCACAGTCTGTTCCCAGGGGGCCCTGAGAGTGATGTGCCACTCCCCCACATGCCCTGTGGGAAGCCAGGCCCAGCATCCCAGGCTCTGGCTTGTCTCTGTCCCTCACCCAATGCGAAGAATGCCCTAGCTGGGTCCCCAGCAGCTTCTGTGAGCAAGGAGATTTCTAAACACCCTGCATACACCACTGGGATGCTGCAAGGCTGAGCGATACTTTAAATGTGCTTTGAAAACTACAAAGAGCAAACAGTTTTAAGGCCTTGGTGTTCGGCACTGCTGTCATTGGGCTGCACTCTTGGAGAGAGACTGAGAACACTGGGCTTCAGCTGCCCAGGGCAGCCGGTGAAGAATGTGTGACTTTTGTTTTCCCCAGTGAATGAGAAGGCAGGAGCTAGTGCACCTTGATTACTTCCCCTCCTCTGAGCCCAGAGGGAGGGAATTGATCTTGTAGGCCTTTTTCCATCTTTAATATCTATGCCTACGAGTTTCCCTCTGTTGCACAGGAATGATTTCTTTGCCTTCTCAGTGTTTACACCTTTCAAAGCTTGTAATCCTGTTCTGTCTCTGCTCCACCGCTTTGCAGCTGGGCAAGTTTCTCAGTAGACCAAGAACCTCTATGTGGGGGCAGGAAAGAGAGGGATGTTGAATCAGATCTGGAGGAAGCGGTGTCTGTCTGCCTCCATTATCACTTTTTTAAAAAAAATTGTTTTAGTGTTTATTTATTTTTGAGAGAGAGCAAGAGTGCATGCAAGCAGGAGACTTGCAGAGAGAGGGGGGTAGGCAGTAGATCCAAAGCAGGCTCTGTGCTGACAGCAGTGAGCCTGATACGTGACTTGCCAACTGTGAGATAATGACCTGAACCTCAACTGGCTGAGCCACCCAGGCGCCCCTCCATTATCACATTTAAGGAAGAACAAATAAGCATTAAAATAATGGTGTGTCAGGGTGTCTGGGTGGCTCATTCGGTTAAGCGTCCGACTTTGGCTCAGGTCACTATATCACAGTTTGTGGGTTTGAGCCCCGCATCGGGCTCTGTGCTGACAGCTCAGAGCCTGGAGCCTGCTTTGGACTCTGTGTCTCCCTCTCTCTCTGCCCCTCCCATGCTCATGTTCTGTCTCTATATATATCAAAAATAAATAAAAACAAAATAAATAATGGTGTGTCAATATAGGTACCTGAACTGCAACTCCTGGACAACATGGGGGGGTATGGGTGGGAAATCTGTGTACCTTCTGTTCAATTTTGTTAAAGCCTAAAACTGTTCTAAAAATTAAAGTTTATTAATTTAAAAAAGTCACACTCCTTATGTTTCCATTTTTTCAGGAAAGTATTCTTGATCACAATGTATGTGCCAGGCCCAGAATGCTTTCCAGCAGAACAGGGCAATTCTGGGGGACGACTGCAGGTTCTTTGTACAGTCCCCACAGTAGTCTTCACAGTGCCTTTTTCGTGGCCACGAGGAAAGCATGGGAAAATGGGACTCGAGTCTCAGCCCTGGAAGAGCTTAACAATTTCAAGGGAAGAGAGGAATATAGAAAGTTTGGGAAATAGAGAGTCAGAAATGCTGGTCCACGTGTTCCTCCTCCTCGTCATTGGAAATCAAATCTAACACTTAAGCCCAGCTTCCGTGCCCCACCCTCTGAGGCTGGTTCACCTCACAGTGCCTGACTTTCTCTGCGCCAAACCACTTGCTGCTTGCAGTGGCTTTTAGCACTTCTTCTCTTGGGCCATTTATGAGAGACCTATCGTTCCTACTCTACCACAATGTGGCTTTGCAAACTTGACCACACCTAGCCCAGGCTTTACTGCAAAATGGGTTATAAGAAAACTTTAGGTTTCCAGACCTTTTGGAATTTGGAATTGCAGATAAGAAATTGTGCATCTCTGTAGACTATATATTGTCATGACTCTGGGGCTGCAGAGATGAAAACTATGATCCCTGCCTTCTTTGAGTATAGAGGGAAAACCAAAGAGGAGACGCTGAATCATAATATGGCATCAGAGCTGACAGGACAGGGGCACTCATGGGGTGTTATGGGAGGACAGGGCATTTGTGTCTTTTGTTTGGGTGCTGAGAATAATATAAAAGAAAAAAAAAACACTGGAATTCCATAGAGACTATCAGGGAACACTTCAAAGAAGAGGCCGGCCCTTTTTGAGCTGCTCCCGCCGCAATGCTGCATTAAAAATCTGCTGACCACTTTCTGTCCTCCATCCTTCCAAGGCAAGGACTAGATGGCCTTTGGCTAGTCCCTGCATGCACTGCAGAGCTCCTCTGCCATGGAATTCTTGAAACTGACCCGTCCCCAGGCGGGAGTCAGATGCCCGCCTTTGTGAAGAGCTGGGAACCCAGACAGGAGCTCACTCTGCAGAGGAGGCTGACTTGACATTCAGTCCCCACTCAAGGCACTACAAGCCCCATCCATTCCAGTGATTTTTTTTTGGCTGCCCTTTATAGGGCCATCTTATAACCACAAGGAGTGACAGGCTAACTGCAATATGGTTTCAACTGAAGAGGCTCTTCTTCTCTAGATCTCCATTCCTGACTATAACAGTGAGCATGAAGGACAAGCCAGGTAACCCATTCAGTCCCACAGCCAGGAAATCCCGTAAGCTTTTGAGTGTTAAGAAAGAATGCCCATCATGGAGCACATAGGACTCAGCAAATGTGAAATGTACACATTAAAAATGTAGTTCAAGTACTTTCCATAGAAGTGGGTCATCTTCCAGGGGAAGGGTTTATGTATATCTATATAACTATATATCTATATCATCTATATCCATATCTGTGCCATCTATATCTTTATCTATATCTATCTATTGGTAAACTCTACATACAGTGTGGGGCATGACCCCAAGATCAAAAGTCTCATGCTGATCTTGAGCCAGTCAGGCACTCCCAGGAGAAAGGTTTAACTGACAGTTGCATAGTTACTCTTGCAACTTGGGCCCTATACTAGCTCTTGTCTTCAGCCAAGACTAGCTTTTCTTAAACCTTCCTTCTGATGGCTTCTGGGCCTTCAAGGAAGGAGACAGAATGCAAAGGAAAGTGCTCTATCCAGGGCTTAACAGTGTCCCTCCTCTCCACCCCTTGCACCCACACTCCTCCTCGGTGCAAACTGGGAATCTGCAAACCCATCCACACGAGTCTTGATGTCACATCATGCTCTGTGACCATCAACAGCACCTTTGCAACAGGTCATGTTTGGTCAAGGCTCTGTGTCATCCCCTAACTCTGTCCATGCCACTGGGGGTACGACTCCTACAGATCTGCAGATATTCTCTTGATTCAGAGGTACGTATCACAGTCCCTGCTATATTCCTGGAAGGAAAAGAAATGAGGGTTGCTTTTGAGTCTATTTAGGTAGAAAAATTATGTAGGATCATCTAGATGTACAGTATGTTTAGGTAAGTGTTCTAACACATAGTGAGATGGATTTACAACCTTTTTTCCAGCTAGCCCTCCAAATGGGATAGAAGTGGGGTGGAACCTCTCACACTTTTTTCTGTGTTCTCTTCCTCTCTGATGCAGAACACTGGTGAAATGCAAATCCTCCCCTTCCTACCCACATTCTTTCCAAACTCTGGAGAGAGAGATCTGCTACTAACACTCTGTTGGTGGGAAAATTGAGGCCCAGTTCCTTTCTGGTGAATTCAGGAGGAATAGTGGACAGTCTCTGGCTGTCCATCATGTGCTCTCAAATTCTTTCCTAGGATGGGAGAGAAGGATTCCCCAAGATCTAGGAAACATGTCCAATGGTGAGATGGGACAGAAGTCAAGATGGACAATGAATCTGATCCCAGCCTGTCAGAAGGAAACTGGATTTACACTGTTCTGAAGGTTTCTATTGTTGACCAGAATTCCTCTGAGTAATGCTTTTTCCTTTCCCTCATTGCTTCACACAGAGCTTGGTTGGGTAGAATTTTCTTTTCTTTGCAGTAGGTATATTTATTGACTTTCACAATCAGACAACATCATGTGCTAAACATCTAAAAGATCTCAATTGTCTTCCTGATCAGCCCCACCTTTCTTTTTCCACCACTCCTAGGTAAGGATTGGAAGGGAAACAATGTCAGGGGAGTGGGTATAAGGCTGAGTGCCAGTGCAACCCAACCCACTTGCTGCATTAAGCCTGCAGCCTCCTAGCCTCCTCTGTGACTGCAACACAAAGTGATAGAGCACAGACACCTGTTTAAAACCAGCTGTGTCAGCCACTACCTTGTATCTGCAAGGTACTACTACTGACCTCACCTGGGTGCACATTGCCTATTTATCTGTAAGATGTCTCCAGAAAGGAAGGTGAGAGGTGCCAGTTTACATCCTACTAATTAGCATCTTTTCCTTAATGACTGTGCAAATGTCTGAAAATTGCTAAGAATTCTAGAAAACAAAAAGCATGGCATCCAAAGTTGTTCTGGGATAGGGTGAACATCCAAGGGCCCTTTTTCTCAACAGCTGCACTTTTAGACTATTCCATCAGTTCTCCACTTTGCACATTAGAATCACCTGAGCAGGTTTTCAAATCCTGGTACCCAAACTTCATCCTATCCAATGATATCAGGATCCCCGGGACCACCCAAGTGATTCCAACATGCAGCCACATTTGAGAACCGGGAACCCTGGAGGGCTGTGGAAGTATAGGTGGTTAGGCTGTTCCCATTTCTGATTGGATAGGTCTGCATTTCTACAGAAAATGGTTTCTTGAGGTTCTTTGAAAAAATGACCTGTAGGAGTTATTTCCTATTATAATGACAGGTTTAGGAGCTGAGAGGTCTCCTTCCTCCTACGAGGCTGACCTAGAAGAGATATAAGGGCACTGGCCCTGCCATTGAGCAGGGGGTTCCATCTGGCTTTTCCTTGTCTTCCTAGGGCTATGCCTAGAAAGAAAACTTTCTGTGAAAGAGGCTTCCACAGCCAAAAGAAAAAGAGGCCAGCGTTCCCTTCTCCCACCTCTGCTACTGCCATAGAATTGACTTTATTCCTTTAAAAAGGAATCCTCTGATCCAACCAATAGCTTTCTGAGGACAGGAATGAGGTTATCTTATAGTAGTATCACCGAGTACAGTTGCATGCTTAAGGAGACACGTGTTATAGTTATGTTGAGTTAATCAATGGATGAACAACCCATTTTATGGGCAGGAAAACCACAAGGCTCTTACATTGGAGACAGAGGCATTATATGCTTAATCAATGAATATTTAACAAACACCTCTGTGAGTGCCACAACCACTTTTCTAATAAGGCTGGAGGCTATAAAAACCTGAAACAGGGTTTATTTATTTGTTTCTTTGTTAATTGATTGATTGACTGATTGCATGGACTTTTGTAATTCACAGCCTCCTTTCAGCAATATTTATCACCAATGCATCCCATAAGCCATTTTTCTGGAGAGCCTAGAAGGAGGTGGAGGAAGCAGATCCCAAGGAGGATGCTCTTGTGTGCCCTCCCTAGCTTTGTTCTTATACTGGAAGGTGTTCCAGGTTTCCACACATATGGGGGTCTCAAGCTCTCTGCCCAAGACATTCTGGGAGGAGTCAAGGGCTCGCCCTACCTCTGTATCTTGCTAAAGATCTCCTACTTTCCTCCGTTGAGGACTCGGGACAGCTGCAGCATGCTGCATGTTGATTGTACAGCACTTGTCCACCTTCTCCAGGATTGCTCTGTTCCGGGCAGGCACATGCCCACCACATAGAGGTAGACACATTTCCCTTCATGGCAGGCACGTTTCTCTGCGCCCTCCACTTCACTCAGCTGCGGCACGGGAGGAAAGGAGCTGAGGGGCCGCATTCTCTCCCTCCCTCTGAGCTTGTTCATATAGTCAAACACAGAAGCCCTGCTGTGATTGTTGATCACATCCAAAGCAGAGGCAGGTTTTGAAATTCATCAGAGATTTCTCCCACAGCTGCAGCCAGCCAGGCCTGAGCCTCACCCTCCCCACGGCCCGCCGGCTGCTGCCAGCCCCCAGTGGGAGCCGACAACTATGAAGTTGTCTTTCAGAAGTCCCACATCTGTTTCTTGAGGCGAAGAGAGACAGTGGGTGGAGGAATATATCTGAAACTGAAAGAACAAAGGGGGAAAGAAAAAGAACCCCTTTAGAAAAAGATCCATAAGAAAGGAGAACTTAACGGAGAGACTGTCAGGAACTCTTTCTTCTTTCCTTCCTTCTCGTTCTTTCTGGAGCTGGTTCTGCGGTCCATATGCTGTACATCAGTGGGGACCTGGTGGCCACGCTGGCTTCGTCCAGCCCCTGGTGGGTAATTGTAGAGGCTCATCATGTAGGCTGGTGCTGTAATAATGCTATAGCCTATGATCTATAGATTTTATGGGGATTTTTAGGAGATTGGTAATAAGGTTGCTCCAGTAAACAGTCTGGTAGAGCAGTAAAAGACGAAGGCGATGTACAGGTTGCATTCTAAGTGGCTTTCTGAAGGTGGAGTGACTGTTAGAGCTGCCACATGTTTCAAGATTTGCTTCCTGGGCTGAGGGTCTGGAGCCCCTCCACTTGCTAAGATTCCTGCCCCAGTGCAGGGAGGAGCAAGCACATGGTGTGGTGCACCTCCCTTGTTTGTTTATTTATTGATAAAACCGTGGAGATAATCCTTCCTCTTACTCTCAGGGCCAAGGGAACCTGAGCAGCCAAGGGAGGTCATGTTGGAGTGAGCCACTCCCCAGGGCTTCTAGCTCCAGCATTCCGATTCCACAGAACACATAAGGAAGTAAGAGAAGTAGAAAATGGACCTCTCCTCAACCCAGGACCCACTCTGGCTCTTTCTACAATTAAGGTGAGTCAGCTACCATCTTGGTCCAAGTTGAACTGCTGCCCATGTGGCAACACGGCCTAGGAGCAATCTTCCAAAAGGATTAAAGCAAGGCTGGGTTGAACACTTAGGAAGGTGAGCCATCAGCTGTGTGAAGTTAGGTCTGGGCCCCATGCCAAGGGAACTAAGACAGAAGCACAATCTTATGTGGTTCTATTTTGCAGCTACTGGAAATCTGAAAATTATCTGGATACCAAACTCCTAAAAAATGCATTCGGTTGCCAAGGAAGCCTCATCAGGCTATAGTATCCCAAGCTCTTTCTCATTGGAAAAACATCACAAGAATAGTATATCTATTATGTGCCTCACAGTGTAAATGGTCCTTTCATGTACATTAACACTGCATTTGATATTCATATGAAGGCTTAGGAGGTGAAAATTCTTTTACATTCTCATTTTACAAAAGAGGAAACTGGTATCCAGGAAGTCATCATTTGCCCCAGGTCACAAGTTGTTAATTCCTAGATCTAGAACTTGGGTTCAGATCCCAATTCTCATGCCCATTTTCTAAGGGTTCTGATAAAAGAGTGTCAGCTTCCTGGACAGGGGCAGCATGTCTGGAGACCACCTCTAGAGGTCTTGAATCTGTACAGAACTGCTCACAGAGCTCCTTGGAACAGCACAGCTGATGAACTGACCTAAGCACTCCCTTCTTGGTGGATTTCATTTTGGCTTTTATGCTTTCTTCATTTATCCTTGGGCAGCAAACGTTTAAACTTATTAGCCCTCAGCTGAATTTATATATGAAAATCCTACCAATGTCAGTGAATAAAATCTATCATTGACATCCAGGGAATTCCACTTAAAAATTTACAGGGGCGCCTGGGTGACTCAGTGGTTAAGCATTTGACTTCGGCTCAGGTCATGATCTCATGCTGACAGCTTGGAGCCTGGAGCCTGCTTTGGATTCTTTGTCTCCCTCTCTTTCTGACCCTGCCCCACTTGTGCTCTCTCAAAAATTAATAAATAAAAACAATTTAAAACTTATTTTTGAATGTATCCGATTGATTTGGCCACAGATAATAACAAGTGGCTAATCACTGGTTAAGATTTATTCAACTTTTTTTTTTTTACTAGATACACTTGACTAGAGTTTATATGGTGGTTACTGCATGTGACATGAAAATCAACTGATTATCAAAAACATATTTACTAAGGATTAATTCTGTAAAAACCACCTACACAGAATCTATCAAGGTAAATCCTTGATAGATGCATATTCTGGGAGCTTAATTTAAATTTAAATTGTTTTCACAAAGCAATCTTAAAGTAAATACTTTCAAGATGAGTTGGTAATTGCAGAAGCCAGGAACTAGTTTCTTTTTTGTTAATTAAAAAAAATGCACACACAAAACAACAACAACAACAACAACAACAACAACAGTAGTCTTGGTCTTTTTCATCTACAGAGTTACAAACCACATGTACAAAAAATAAAAAAACAAGAAACAAACAAAAATCTAGGAATCCAGATCGATCAGTAGATTTAAATTTATTGGTGATTAATGGTATCAAAAAGCCTGAAAACATTTTGAATTGGCACTGGAATCACCCCATGTCCCTAAACCATGACTCATTTATCATCCTGTGAGGAAGGTAGGGGTTTTTTTAAGATGTTTCCTTGGAATTAAGTAACAGAATTGACCAGGGTTATATATTTTTTTAAACTTAGAATTTTTCTCTGTTGCAATTTTAGCTTGTTTCTTTTAATAAGGGAATAGCAGTAATGAGAGCTAGCCAGTCACTTGTCTTCCTACATCCCTCAACCCTGCTCTGCTTAATCTGGTGATGATGATAATGATGATGATGATGATAATGATAATGACTTTATGGAGAACTTTCTATGAACCAGGCGCATACTCTCACTTTTCCTGATAAACATTCTTTTGGCAGTTTGGTTATCTTTGCTCTTTTCCAGGCTTTGTTGAGAAAACACGGACATCTAAATCTAAATGCAAGATTGGGGCCTTGGAAGCTACAGAGAAGAGAGAGGAGCAGAATTGGAGGTGAGGGACCAGAGGGCAGAGGAGCGTGGGTTGCCTTCATCAAATGAGGACAAAAATTCAGGAGCAACGCAAGCCCCTGGTCCAGGTTCACTGACATACACCTTAAGGATGCAAGGATGTGATGCCCCAATTTAACATGGTATTGTTCTTTGCCTCCTTGGGGAAGGCAAAGATTGTATCTTCCCAACATTTGCTGCTTCTGCCTTCCCTGCACCTCCCCCACAACCTGTTCTCTTAGTAAAAGAGATCTGTTCTAGCTCATAGTTCCAGTCCATTGTGGATGGCAGGAGGGACTTGGACAGCACTACATCTTCCTGGGCCTTGTTTCACTCATTGGAAAGACTTAGGAGGTAAGAGTGAGTGATACCTAATATTCCTTCCTGTGTAACTGTCTATGGTTCACTTTATCAGGCCAGTGAGAAAGAAGTTTGTTTGTTTAGACTATCAAGCCATAGTCCTGAACCTCTGTTGACCTGTTGACAGCCCACTTGAATTGTATAGAAGGAGGTTTAGTCTGTGGAATGGTAACTTTGCAAAACAAACCCATTTTAAAATAACTGATGTCCTGGACATTTATTCTCCAAAAGTCAAAAGAGGAAAGCTCAAAACTATAGATTATTCATAAACTTACCTTATACCTACCTGGCCATCTCTGTTGTCTTGGAATCTAGGAGGATTTAAACCACACACACACACACACACACACACACACACACACACCAACCAGTTTCTTATCTATGTGCTTCTACTGAACGAGGTGATTAACTCCTTGAACTATGGAACACTAACTTGACCTCAGAGAATAGATAGAATCTTGTTATCTTGTAATGAGTTTTATGGCTTATTTCAGTTCGTTTCAGCCATGTTTCTCCAGTGATTAAGGCAATTATCAGCCTATGCATTTCAGGATTATGAATTATGGAGCTGTCTCCAGGTACTGAAAGGGTCTTGGGAATACTCAAACCATTTCTTATCTGATCAACACCTATTCCCATTTTTCTCCCACCAATATACATAAGCAAATACTGTGTTCTGTTTCTGGAAGCCCCACTTTTTCCTCTACCCTAAACTCACATATGGTTATCAAAGCAGTGACTTTTAGATTTAATTGATTTAAGTAAATTCTCTACTTACCATTAACTGATGCCATACACACTGTTTTCATTACCATTATTATTACTCAAAATTAGGCAAAGAAATCTTTCCATCTTCCACTACAGTGTTATCGAAGAAGTGGCAGTGCTTAACTGAACACTTGTGGTTGTCAGCACAACAACCTGTCACCATGCACCTGGCACATGACATGATGAAATGAACAACCCTAGACACAACATCGGCAGGTGCCACGGGCCTACTTTTGTCTCTGGCTTATGCTTCAATATTTGTCAGCTTCTTTTGGCTTCCATTTAAATTCATGTGACCCAGAGTGATTTTTATTCTTCTATTTCTTCTTTTTGGATGTGCCAGAAAAAAAAGCAGTTCGTGAATTCAAGAGGAATGTGCAACAAATCTTAGGTTCTATATCTTCATTCCACATAATGAAGTATAATTAGAGAAAAGAATGTGGTGATGGCCTACATCCCACATTCTATGTTTTTGCCCCTTCTCTTTTCCTAGTAGGATCATTAAATTACCTTGGTATTACAAAGTGATGGGGCTGGTAAGAGTATATGTTACAAAAAGAAATTAAATTGGAGCACTTGGGTGGCTCATTCTATTAAACATTTTACTCTTTGTTTCAGCTCAGGTCATGATCTTGAGGTTCATGAGTGCGAGCCCCTCATTTCACTCTGAACTGACAGTACAAAGCCTGCTTCGGATTCTCTCTCTCTCTACCCCTCCCCTGCTCATTCTCTTTCTAAATAAATAAATTTAAAAATTAAAAAAAAAAAGAAATTAGGTCCTAAGCTGTATTTAGCTTAGAATGCAATATATACCTGAAGGAAATTACCTAAAATAAATACTAAAATCAAAAAAAAGAAAAAAAATACTAAAGTCATCATTAGTAGGTTAAAAAAAAACAACTCTTTACTTACAAGGTACAGAAAGGTCAACTTTATTCTTTCAGCTTTGGTACCCAAAAGAGCCAATAGTATTTCAACCCTGCATGGTGTAGTGAAGAATAGAGACAACAGTATTTCAACTCTGCATGGTGTAGTGAAGAATCAAAAAAGAATTTGTATCCAGTTCCAGCATTAACAAACCATATAACTTTGGACAGATTGTTTAACTCTGCTAAGGCTTAATTTTCTCATTTATTCAATAGACATGATTTCTAGAATTCAGAAATATGACAAAAATCAAATGAGATTACATATATAGACACTATAACTAACAGACTGGGAACTCATCATATATCAGATTACTTACTCCTCAGGTTGTTTTTTATAACTTTCCCTTCCATGTCTTGGAAGCTAAGGGGTTCCCTTAAAGTCCTGTTCACTATAACATTCTAAATTAGCCATGGGGTGGTGGTTGGCCTCTGTGATGTCATTCCCAAAGGTGAGAGATGCACTGTTCATGCTTAGTACAATTTCATAACTTATTGAGGTCTATCTATGCACATGAGAATATTCTTAATGGTGATACTCTCAAGTTTGAAGAAAGTTGTGAATTTTGTTCTTTGCTCAGGGCTGTTATTTTCCTTGGATCAAATGCCTCTGAGTCTCAAGGACTTGCTTTGCTATTTCTGGACCCTTCTCTGTGATTCACTTGACCTTTAGTTAAGTAAGGTTGGTGGGGGATATAATCCCACTGATAAATGTGTGAGACTTCAGATGAGTTAACCCAGAATTTTCAGCTGGTACTGCTTGGGTGTGAAAGCAAACCTGTTTCTGTACAGCCTCAGGTCTGGGAGCTTGCAAGGCAGCACCCTGGCTCCATGCCCCCTTTCACGTCCTCTGTCTCCATATAGTTCTGGACTGAGGGCTTTATACATTCCTTAGTGAACACATTATGGTGTGAACATGACCCAGGAACAGTGAGCACATCCTTGTATTTCTTCTCTAATATAAAAATCAATACTGAAAAACCAAGAAATATGTCATACTGGGAATAGTAGGTTAAAATTGAAACAAAACTCCAAAAGTCAAAAAAGCTGAGATTGAAACCCCCTCTAGAGTTCATTTATTTTCAATTTCCCACTCTTTATTTCAGGTTGGAGATATCAAGAACTGTCTGATGAGTATCACACCTACACCAGAAATTCCTGGCCAAATTGCAGGATCTGGCAAAGAGATGCTAAGTGTGAGACAATGCACAAGTAAGTTTTGTACCTTTTATGCTAAAATGTACTCTAAAAAGGTAAAGTACAATTAAAAAATCTGGAACTTGGGGCGCCTGGGTGGCTCAGTCAGTTGAGCGTCCGGCTTTGGCTCAGGTCATGATCTCGCCATTTGTGAGTTCGAGCCCCGCATCCGGCTCTGCGATGACAGCTAGCTCAGAGCCTGGAGCCTGTCTTTGGATTCTGTGTCTCCCTCTCTCTCTGACCCTCGACTGCTCACGCTGTCTCTCTCTCTCTCTCTCTCTCTCTCTCTCTCTCTCTCAAAAATCAATAAAATATTTTTAAAAATCTGGAACTTAATATAAAATCTGCATCTAAGTAGACCATGGCACTGAATAATCTGAAGAAATGACTGGCTTGCAAAAATGGAAGTCTTGGACATCTTTTTAAATTGGTATGTGTGGAAGGGAAAGAAAGTGGGTTAAGGTATGTAGGGGGGTGGAACTGGACTCAGAGATTTTTCCATGTGAAGTTTAGAAGAAAAGTGCATGCATCAAAATAGAAGCAGAGAAATGGGCTATGTAGCACATATTTAGGCTTTTGGGTCATGCTGTCTGGCCTTACTACTGGACCATGCTGTTGAAGTATGATAGCAGCCCTACATCTTATGCAAAACAGTGATTGTGGTTTCTGTCAAACTTACCTGTAAATATCAGGTAACTTGGCTAGATTTGACCCAGGGGCCATAGTTTGCTGACCCTTGTCTTAGATGATCAATTGTGTGCTTGGGCTTGAAGCGTATTCATAAAATATGCTTCCCTTCTTGTCCACTTCTCTGGGCTAACTGTGCAAGTTCACTTTTTTAGCTCTTACAGATGTGCCTCTGTAGGTACATATATCTAGAGTTAAGATTGGTCTTGGGGTTTCATTCTCTTAATAGTTGGAGTCTAAACTTTCTATTTCTGTTTGCAAAGGTCAAGCATCATGGACATTTATGATGGTGTAGAATGGTATTGAGGTCATGATCCAGTCCCCAACCTTAACCTTTATCCATTCTGTGTGCTCCATGTAACCCAGTATCTACAGACCTATCCAATATCCTATTGGTAGAATGGTATGACACACAATATTTGACCCTTCCTAAGGGCCAACAGGAGCTCTGATACAAAGGAAGAGAAAAGATATATATGAATGTAAATATATATGTATCTCCAAGAGCATCTACAAAACTAGCTATGTAGACCTGAATGCATAAGAACTAGAAGAATGTCAAATTAAATCATTGGAAGAGAGCTCCATGGTAGAGATGAATTTTAAGACTGGGTGATTGTAAACAGAGTAAGACATGGCTTGAAGGTAGAGAAGACTTTGCAGAGTTTGGTATAATACTCAGAATTCCTCTCCCATTTGGCACGTAGGTCTGAATGTGAAAGCTGAGGTTGAAATGAAATGCCCTTTTGCACCTTAACCGGAATTCCTGTTGTCTTTCCCCCTCTTTCCAGCTACTGGGCTCTGCTTTGGCAGGATTTTGTGTTTTGTAGAAAGACCAAGAATAGTAAACACATATGAAAGGAGAAAGGAGGTGCCTCTCCAGCGGGAGGACCTATGGAGGCAGCAGCATGATAGGGATCTCAAGCACCTGGTCTTGTCACTGAAACTAGACCTCTCATATCACCATAGGTGGTCACTTAACTTCTCTGTACTTCAATTTTTCTAACTATTAAATGGCTAATGATAATATATACCTCATTTGTATTGTGAAGTGTACTAACTACAAATGAAGCTCATAAAGGAAGTGTTCCCTCGATGGACCTTTCTATATGGACAAGAACATAGGGACCCCCAGACCTGAGTCCAGTGAGGCTTGGCAGAGCCCACATTTGGCAATGTTTCAAGCCTGCCCACTGCAAAAGGAGCATTTGGTAACAATGCACAAGATGGAATAAATGAGGAAGTCCCTGTTCCCATTATAAAGCACCTGAACACACATGGCTTTATTGCCATCCTAAATTCTTTTTCAGGGTAGAAAAAAATCATTTATCTTCTTGCACCAAATGGCTGAAGGAAAATGTACCTTTCAATCTTCTTAAGACAAATCTATCATGCTGATAAAATATTTACAAAAAGAAATTGAGAAATCCTATAAACTAAGCCCTTTGTGATAAATCCATTCCTCAAAGAAATAGACTTTTCTTCTCATGAAAATCCATGTATGAAAGGAATTCTCAATCCCTACTAGTATACTGCACTAGTATCTTATGTAGTATTTGTGCAGTAAACTTTTGTAGCAAGTAATGAATTTGGGTAGCCCCTTAGCAGGCACAGGCTGAGTAGTAGAAACCCCTTACACTGGTGCTTTGTAGACCAGGACGAAGGATTATAATCAGTCACACAAATGAAGGAAGGGGAAATGCCATGGCACATCAGTCACAGGCCCTGGGATGAAATTTCCTAACATCCTATCATGTTCTATTGGAACCAGGATTTTAGGTGATCACATAGATCTCACGTCCAGCTATGATCCTAGATGTTCACATTGATTCACATATTCCATGTGGTTAGATAAAGGGGTAAGAAATCTGTCTAACTGTTCCCTTACAGTTGGCTTCTGTTGATCCCTCCTCTCCCCGCTACCCCGAACCTGGAGAGCACCACTCTTAGCTGGGAAGCAAGAGAGGAGGGATGGCCGAGGGTAAGGGGAAGAAATCTCTCAGGGAGCTCACACCTAGCCTCTTACACACTGAGCCTGAGTCATAGCACCAAAATTTCCAACCCCTCAGCCTCTTACTAGATTCCCCCCAACCCCCAACCACTGTGTAACCTCCTCGGAGATTCTGCAGAGGTGGTCTTATAATGATAAGAAGTGCAGGATGATAGAAGAAGTACAGAATATCTGTGCATATGTGATTATAACCATACTGTAAAAATCCAAGCCAGTCCCATTTTTAGGCAGTATATCCCTTCAGGATACACTTCTGGTCTCTGTTTGAGGATTCCCAGATCTCCTTTGCATAGCTCCCCCATATATGCTCAGAGTAAGTGTGTACAAGTAAATTCTTGGCCTGACTTATTTTCTGTGAGCCATAGATGTGCAGGCTTAATGAAGGAAGAGCCTATATCTATGTTTTGTTGTTGTTGGAGCTCCAGCAGCTGGACACAGTCTAAGATATAGTCGGTGAATGGCTGAACGCATAACAGGCAGGGCTGTTGGGTTGGGCCAGAAGTCCTGCACCTTACGGAAGAGTGTGCTCCCTGCAGACTTAAGATGAATGTGTCTGCAAGTTTATGTGCCCCACAGTCATTAGTGAGAGCCCCCAGGGAGTTCACAGGCCAGGGCACAGAACAGTAGTTGGTCAGTCTTGTGGAAGAATGTATAATGTCACTAATATCATTCATCTCTTGGGTCTTCTGCCTTCATGACAACAAGAACATGGAGCTCTGACTGTGCCTGCTTACAGGTGCACCCAGGCACACTGTGTGCTGAAACAGCAGGCTTCCCACAGCCCTGGGCCAGGGCAGGCACAGCCAGGACAAAGCAGGCACATGGAAAGTGTCAGATCAGCAGGTGTCTCCTGTTGATAGAATCATTTCTTAATTCACTCTGAGCTGTGCCATTTAATTACCTTGATCCATGCTTTGTTTTGCTAAAGTGAATGTCACAGATTGAGTATTACTTGCTGAAAATAATAACAGAGGCTTGAACAGTTCTGTAATGGGAGCTGAAATATGATCTCTAGTTTTCCCTGGTCCCTTTTCTCATTCTCCTCTTCTCAAATTCCTTTTCAGTCTTTTTTGTTTCTTTTAAGAGTAAAATGTAAAATATTAATTTTGAGCAGAAGTAAAATTAAACCCTTTGGAAACGATTCTGGGAAACCGAGCCATAGCCTGACTTAATTAAGAAGCGATTATGCTGAAGAGCCTATATTAAGGCTTCACGTTTCTGGTACAGACAGAATTGCTTTTAGAGAAGTCAAGTCAGGCAGCAAAGGGGGACTGAGGGAGGGGACAGGATGATAATTGGATAGATGAGAAAAAGTAATAGTGTTGTAAATGTGATGGGAAAAAATAGTAAATAAAATGTAAATAGGCTTGGAGATTTCTCAATACCATCTTTCAGGAAGGTCAAGATGAGAACATGGATGCCCATCGCTGTCTCATCCAAACTCTTTGGATCACTCCAGGATGGACCATCTCCATTCCTCTCCCTACCCCTCCAGCTCAGGTGTCTGAAGAGGCAGGGAAATGGTCTCCTGTGTAACAAAACTCCAGGGAATGTGGTTAGCCCCCTGCTGCTCTCAGGATGGCAACAACTAATTAGCCCCACAAATTTATGGGCTCCAGGGATGTGAGCAGATGGGTATTTAAGTTAACAGCAGATCCAATTTGTCCTCCATTAATTTCAGAGTGATACCTGAGTTTATTAGTTTTATATTGTTTCATCTGTTTCAAAGTCAGTTCATGCACTTCCCCAAATTGTTATTCTTTTGACAAGCAACTATCTGATCTCTCTTCAATTTCCAGAATAGAGTACCAACTCAACTCCAAACTGCTTTGACTTCCTAATATGTTGAAGACTCCTGATGGAGCTTCAACCTGGAGCTCTCTTCCTAATCCTTCTCATTTTCCAGTTTCTATTTGGTATGCTCATCACTGTCCATGCAGCCTGATCAGTTGTTCCACTGTGGCTATACTTTGTGGTAGGCAATGGTCTTTGTGTATCCTTTGATGGGTATCTGTTTTTGCTCTCTACTTTATTTAAGAACTATTTTAAGGAGCAAAATATTAAAATCCAGAAAATGGGAGCTTTAAGAAAACCCAGGATCATCTGCTGCAGTAATTAACAAGCTGGGATACCACTCATACCCACCATCATCTCCCATCTCTGCTCTTCTTTCTCAAAAAAGAGGGGTTGGCATTGGAGAAGGGAGATAGGTTGACAGTTCAAGGCCCCCAGACTAGCCTCAATTGATGAGATTCATATCTCCTTGCTCCTTTTTGAGCTCACCAGAGCAGAAGGTTTGGGGGTGGTCTGAGAGAAACCTCATAGTCATGGTGCTCTGCTTCTACCACCTAAGACACTCCCCTTTAATCTGCTTTATTTAAAGAGTTCTATTGTGAAATACCTTTTGAAAACCACCAGTCTCATCTATTTCCCTTATTTTTATAAGAAACAAAACAAAACAACAAAAAACAAAAACAAAAATGTAAGGCTCAGTAAGGGTAGTGACTTATCCAAGGTCACAGTGGTGGACAATCAAATAAAACTCCTGATGCCCCTTCACACTTCGCAACATGCTATCATTACACTACTCAGTCTAGTGAATTGGGAAATCAGCAGCAGCAGCACCGTCAGCATAATGTCGATCTGGGTACAGAATTTAAGTCTGACCAGAGAAATTAGCAAGTAGTTACAGTGTAGACATCCACTAATTGTCCTAAAGTAGCAAACAAACACTGAAGGACACCTCCTAAGAGTGCATGTTTTCTTCTGTAGACCGATTTCTGGTCTCTTGAGCGACCTCATTCCCATGATTCCTTTTGTATGTGTACTGACAGCAAACATGCAGTGCTGATTTTAGTGTATGAAAAGAGCAAGTAATTCATTTAGCAGTGTGATCTGGCAGCAAAAACAAAAACAAAAACAAAAACAAAAAGCAGTAGACACTAGAAGTCTTTGGTCACCACTGAGAAGAAACCATGTGTTAGTCATTCTCAGCCTCAGCTGGGCATCAACATCACCTGTGAAGATTTTAAACACTACCGATCTCTAGATCCCTCCTGAAGATCTCAATTTAGTAATGTTGTAGAAGGGGGACAAAGGTGTCTATAGATATTAGAGTCCTTTGCTACTAATTTCCATATTGAGCTAGGCTGAAGCTCCAGGTTTAGGAGTCACTGCACTTAATTGAAGTCACCTGTGGAGTGTGAGGTCCTGCAGTCTGGCCTCTGGATTCACATCTCAAGCTTTTTTTTCCAAAGCAGTGGGTTAGAGTTAGCCTCATTAACAAGATAAGAAATGGCAAATAAGGTCAACCCCATGGTTCAGGCCACACCAAAATATGGCTTATGAGAGCCTCCAGGGGATCCTCTGTTGGGAAGGGTAATTATCCTCCCTGAGCCTTACTTTCAAAGTGTGAGGATAAGCCAAATGCTGTACATTCTCTCTCAGTAATATGTTTTGAGAAGTTTGGATCTCAAACTCTTTTGAACCCATTTTTGTTTTTTATCTTTGTCTCTTGTCACAAGAGATAAGAGTATGCTTATCATTTTAACATGAGGAAGTGCTGTCTCTTAATGTGGTTTCATAATCTTTTCAGGCATTAAGGAAATCCTTTGAAGACTTCATTCTCAGAATTGGAGCATCTCTGCTTTCACTCTCACCTGGGGTGGATGCTCCCATCTTTCCCTGGCTCATTAGAACTGGAAGGGGAATTTGGCCACCCCACTTTTGAAGGGCTGTAGACCTCTCCAGAGAGAATGCCAGAAGAGGTCTTGTATGGCAGGGCAGGTGCAGAGTTTATGCTTTGGAAAGAGACTCTTCCACATCTTGGCTTAACAGTAAAATAGTTAGGTCTAATGACTAGTCCCTATGTATCTGACCTACTAGAAAGGATGTCTATGGTGGAGGCAAAACATAGCACATGTCCCTTTTTTAGACTTCTAAGACTTCTTTTTTGAAAGCAGCCTTTCCACCTTGACTATCATCTCCTATTTTATTAATAGTGATTTTCTTTGAAAAATAAATGTTATCAGCAAAGAGAAGAAGGTACAGTCATAAAATTCTTAGGAAATGCCCCAAACCAGGAAAGCAAGCAAGCAAGCAAGCAAGCAAGAGTATCACTTTGCATTCCAAATGGTGTGACTGCAGTTATCTCTGTGCTAACAAATGTCTTCACATTCTAGAATATTTCTACATGTACTGCTGTGACTACTGCCTTCTTGAATTGGTTAGGGAGGGAGTATGAGACAGTAGTGCCAGTGTGGGCTCAGATGGCTTAGTGTTAACCCCCAGCTTTGCCACTCACCAGTTGTATGACCTCAGGCAAGTTACTCAACCTCTCTATGCCTCAGTAACTCATTTTCCAAATGAGCATTACAGTAGTAACCAGCATTTTAAGGTTCCTGAGAAGATTGGGTTAATTCACGTAAAAGTTTTCAGAAAAGTGCCTGTAAGCACTCTATGAATCTAAACTATTACTGTTGTTAGTGTTACTATTCTCTAAATTTTAACTTAAAAATGTTTTTGAATGGCATGCAGGGAGGATTATATTGTCTCCATTCTAGAGATAATAAAACCACTGCCAAATAGAATGTTCAAGATCCCCCAGTTATGTAGTAGAAGAACCTAGGATCTAGCTTTCCCATACACATAGTATGGTGTCAACACTTTCAAAAGGGTATATAGATGGCTATCATAATAGGTAGGACTTGAAGCCAGAGAAGTTCCAGAGGAATGCTTTCTTTATATGATTTACTTATCATTAATATATCATTATCATATCTTTTTAAGCCAACTTTTGAATAAAGTTTTTCTAAGTATTTTAAATTCTGGACTCTCCCATTGAACTCTCCCTATGACAATAATGCTCCTAAACTTATGAATAGGAGCACAACTTCTCTCTAATTGGTAATTTCCATGAACTGATACATCTGTACCCTTCCTCCCAGAAAAGTTTACACTGTATGAGAACAGGTACTTGTCAAAATATAAGAAGCTCCTTAGATAACTGGGGTCACACTATGGAGACAATTCTGTGCCCAGAACAGCCATGGGACCTAGTAAGCTGTGGCTATTTAGGAGATGGAACCATTGATGGGAACTGTTACTTGTTTGTTATCAGTCCACAGAGAAGCTGAACTATAGGAAGGGACTGTAATCAAAGTCTAGGAAGCAACTAGAAAATTCTACCATTTTTGAGAACATATTTGTTCCAAGGACTTTCGTTTTTGGTCCATCCTTATAACATCTTTGCAGGATGCACTCTCTTATGTACCACCCAGGCTAGCTTTTGGAAGGTAAATTTTCATGCAAAGTATCTACCTGAGGAAAGCGTTCTTTTGGCTTGGACACAAGAAATAGAAGTTAGGTGCTGGCAGAGGTGAGCAAAGAATAGAATTAAGGGCCGGTAAGACTCACCCTTAATTAAAGTCAGAAGAAGCCAGTTATTTACTTGCAGCTCAATAGCCTTGATTTGGGGCCAGGCTTCACTCTCTAGCAGGAGGGAACAGGGTGACTAGATAAGACTGCTGGCCTCCCAAGAGCACGGGCACCCAAAGGAGTGGCCTGGACAGTGGGCCAACTGGAAAGGACCTGAGAGTAAAGATGGGGCTGATGCCCCCAGTTTAGGAAGCAGGGAAGAAGATGTGATATAGCTGTGCAAGGCCTGGAAGCCTATGTAACATGCACACACTATCGTTTGAGACCTTAACGGTTACTGCCCTAGCAGCTGGGTGTCTTTCCTCCTGCTATTTGGCCTTTTTATGTGTAATTTAATCATTTCCCATGGAAAGTGCCTCACACCTTCCATGTAAAATAAACAAACACACAGCTTCAGGAGCAGCATCCATAACTAGCCAGAAGTGGATATCTGGGCCATGCAGTGCAGACCTACTGGACTTTGCTTTTTGTTCTTTTGTTTCAGTTTTAGTTTTATTTTAAGTAATCTCTGCACCTAATGTGGGGCTCAAACTTATAGCCCAGAGACCAAGAGCCACTGGTTCTACTAACTGAGCCAGCCAGGCACCCCCTGGACTTCATTTTAGAAGGAAACAAGCATAGCACTGTTGCAGCTAACCAGGAGACAGAGGGATGGGTTGGACATACATATTGGCATCCCTTTCCTTGGACAAAGAAAAGCAGATGTTTCACTCTGAGGCTGAGAGGTGGGTAGGGGACTATTTCTTTGGAGATGAAAGTTGCCAGCTTTAATGGGAAATCTGGATTCTCACCTGACCTCAAAGATAACTTATCTAGCCACTCCTGATTCTATAGAAAACCCAATATCAAAGTCTAACTCTGCCTAAAACTAGGCCAACAACAATTGGAGAGGGGTTCAGGAGAAAACTAGCATGGGTTAGTGCCACCATGCATGTGATCTCAGTAAAGCCTTTTTATTACACTGCAAGGTGTTAGCATCTCCATTTGATGTACCAGAATGTGACCTCAAAGAAGACCTGCAATAACTTGCTCAAGGTTAACACAGCCCATTAAGGGGAAAGTTGGGGAGAACCTAAGTCTGTCCTATCTGAAACCTATTCTTTTTCCAGTGGTCTCTGGAGCAGCCACTGAAGTTGCTCTGACAAGTGCAATACATTGAAACCACAATGAGATACCACCTCATACCTGTCATAATGGCTAAAGTTAATAACTTAGGCAACAACAGATGTTGGCAAGGAACAAGAGAAAGAGGAACCTGTTGCACTGCTGGTGGGAATGCAAACTGGAGCAGCCACTCTGGAAAACAGTATGGAGGTTCCTCAAAATATTAAAAATAGAACTATCCTACAACCCAGCAATTGCACTACGAGGTATTTATCCAAAGGATACAAAAATGTTGATTCAAAGGGACACATGCACCCTAATATTTATAACAGTGCTATCAACAATAGCCAAATTATGGAAAGACCCCAAATGTTCATTGACTAATGAATGGATAAAGAAGATGTGGTATATGCATACAATGGAATACTACTTGGGAGTAAAAATCTTGCCATTTGCAGCAACATGTATGGAGCCAGAGGGTACTATGCTAAGTAATATAAGTCAGTCAGAGAAAGACAGATATCATATGACTTCACTCATATGTGAAATTTGAGAAACTCAACAGATGAACATAGGAGAAGGGAAGGAAAAATAAAAGAGAGAGCGAGGCAAACCATAAGAGATTCTTTTTTTCTTTTATAGTTTATTGTCAAGTTGGTTTCCATATAACACCCAGTGCTCATCCCAACAAGTGCCCTCCTTCATGCCCATCACCCCTTTCCCCCTCTCCCCCACTCCCATCAACCCTCAGTTTATTCTCAGTATTTAAGAGTCTATAAGAGATTCTTAAATACAGAGAACAAACCGAGGTTTGCTGGCAGGGAGGTGAGTGGGGGATGGGTTACATAGGTGATGGGCATTGAGGAGGGCACTTTTGAGGATGAGCACTGGGTGTCATATGTAAGAGATGAATCATGGGGTTCTACTCCTGAAACCAAGATTACACTGTATGTTAACTAGCTTGAATTTAAATAAATAAAAAAGAACTCATATATGACAGATATTGTACATTATTTTTTTACCACAACCTAATAAAATATATAAAGTTATTCAATTTTACAGATGGAAAAAATTGAGATTTAAAGAGGTTAATATCCAGAGCAGGATTGCAGCTTTAGTCTTTTTGAATCTAAGACCAGAGCAATAAACTCTTCCTAGGTTGGGCTAAGTGTCTTCTCTTCATTCTTCTTCTTGGTCCCTGCCTGTTGTTGTGCTGAATTGAGCAAATATTTGAGCAATATATGAATGTACGAATGTATGAATGGCTACCTAGACTTCATATATATACACATATGTATACATATATATATACACATATATATACACATATATACATACACACATCCATATATAATTTCTAGTGTGTCGAGTGCCAACTACATACAAGGTACTGTTCATGTAGATATATTATGTCTCATACTTACAAAAACTATACAAAACAAGAAAAATTATATTAGTTAACTCGTTTTACAGAGATAGAAACTGAATCTCAGAAAAAAAAATGAATTGACAATGTCACTGAGTTAGTGAGGGCCAGAGCAACAATTCAAACTTAAGGCTGTTTGATTACAAAAGTTCATGGCTTTTTTTTTTTCTTTGTGTAAAATGATCCTAAAGTGACATCAAAGAGAAGTGACAAGACCTCTCCAGCACAAAGGACTGGGGAACACATTACAAAATAAATTTACAAGTGTTCAGTATCAATTTTTTTTTTTTTTTTGGTCATTGCATTCAAATTACAGAAAAACTAGGTTAGGCTTTGTTTACATTACTCCATTATACGGAGGAAGAGTCTCTTTGAGAAAGCACTTTTATTCGGGGGGCTTGAAATTTCCTCTGAGCAGCTCTTTCGAGAAGAGTTATTAGAATTTATTTTCAATTATACACCAGAATAAGCCGTCTGCAGTATAGTTAACTTTCAATTTCAGCCAATTTTCGACCCATTCAATCATAGATGCCTCAGTGATTAAGAATCTATGTTGCAAAACAATTCCCACTTTGCAACAATGCAATCAAACAGATCTACAACTCATAACATATTATCCAATGCTTTTTCAGCTCACTGGTGAAGTGAAATAGAATTTACCAACCATCCACTTTTACCCAGTGTGCTCCAAGCTCATTTGCAAAGAGTTCTGCAACTCAAAACAGCTCACAAGAGGGTTTTGGTATAACATAGCCTTGAAGAGGCAGAGGTGGGCTGCTTTGGATACTCATGACTTTGGGCTATCTCATTTTCTCTTTCTATCCCTAATGTATGTTGTTGGGTGAACATTACATACCATGAGGAACAGAACCCCTCCCTTCAAGATTTTGAAATAGTTCTCCATGGTAGAAGTCCTAATTCATTAAGAAGACCAAAATAGGTTTTATGTCCTGCTGTTTGCTCTTCTAAACGACATGGCTGTTGTGTGTGTTTGTGTTGTATGTGAAACATATGCAGCAAACTTAAACTCTCTCTCTTTAAAGTTTTGAAGATAGGACAATCTGAACAGATGTATAGAAAAGTTTGAGTTTCAAAGATTGAATCAAGTCACAAGAATCACTTATGTCGGGTCTCACTTTCAATACAATGCATCCCATATTAAGTTTTTTTGAAGTCCATGGGACAGAAGTCATTGGTAAAATGGGTGAAGAAGAAACCGAATAACCTCTCAAAAAGGATTGGCTTCCTGCTGACTGAAGTGAAGTCTTCAGAGTTGCAAAGTGAAATACTCTGAAGTTCAGCATAGTCCCCTTGGAAGTGTACATCTAACAAAATATGAGCAGATAAATCAGAGCCCAATTATTATGAAATACTTCAAACAGACTCATTTGACCTGTCCCCCTTTTGAGGCCCTCAAGCTATGGTAAAAGTGAAACAGAACACCAAACCTCTGGCTCTTGGAGCAGGTTTGGGATGCAGTGAGAAGAGAACATCAGAACAAATAGATGGTCTGAACAAAGCTTCCCAAGAATAATCAAGATGAAAGAAAGCACAAAGGTAACACTGCAAATATATCACAGAAAAAAGGAAAAAGAACAAATTAGAACTAAAGAAAGGTACTTTGCTTGCAGATGTCAATGAAAAACACTTTTTGGAAGAAACTCTGGCTTAAATGCTTAAGAATATTCTCTATGAGTGCTTTGTTTCATACAATGATTGATAAGAGTACAAGTGCAAAATAAAATAAGAATTAAAGAAAAGATTGAAAAGTGATAGACTGAGATAAAAATGGAGGACTCTGGGTCTAAGGCCCAAACTGAGAATCGTTCTAGGAATAATCAGTCAGTACTAAAAGAGGGGATGTGATGGCCAGTTCAGTTAGTGGCATAAAGGAATGACTTGAGGTACTCTCAGCAAATGCTGGGAAAGAAGACAAAGTAACTAAATAAATTAAAGAGGATATAGAGTATGGAGGGAATCAAACAGAATAAAAAGCGGCATCCCTGGGCCAGAAACCCTAATGAATACACTTGAAATAATATTCAAGTATGAAGGTAGGCAGAATGGCCTTGAAATTAAGCAATCACTGAGTCTGTGGAGCAAAGGAGCAGTCCGTGTGCCTTTAAAATTGTTTCAGGGGCGCCTGGGTGGCTCAGTCAGTTAAGCCTCCGACTTCGGCTCAGGTCATGATCTCACGTTCGTGTGTTCGAGCCCCATGTCGGGCTCTGTGCTGACAGCTCATAGCCTGGAGCCTGCTTCAGATTCTGTGTCTCCCTCTCTCTCTGCCCCTCCCCCTCTCATGCTCTGCCTCTCTCTGTCTCAAAAAATAAATAAAACATTAAAAAAAAATTAAAAAAAAAAAAAAGAAGAAAAATTGTTTCAAAATGATTGGTGCTGCAATATGTCCTTGCCACATGATAGGACATTGAGGATAAAGTACGGATTCTCTGGCATCTGGGGGCGGGGGAAGAGCCACTAGAACAAAATTAAATAAATAAATACAAGCTTATTCTCCAAGGTAACATTCAATGCTGGATGATGTGATGACAGTGTCTACCAAAATTTGAGGGAAGTAAAATGTGACCACAAAATATTATGTCAGTTGACTTGCTTTAAAAGACATGAAGCAGACATTCTCAAACATGTAAAAATGCATGAACCAATCAAAATGGAGGAAAGGTAAAAGGCTCCTTGGCTGTGAAACTTTAATGCATTTAAATTTATAATTAGGACCAAACAATGATGAAAATTGCAGTAACAAAAGTGAATGACAATGGGAAATAATGACTTAATTAAGGGGAAAGTGATAGTATTACAGTGCTTATTTCCACATCCTTTCTAGTTGTGAGTCAACTGCTACTGTCTATAGTGAAAACATGTAGTTTAAAAAAGTAATCCAATCTCTTAATGGTTTTAATCTCTTTTACACACATTAGAGGGAACTTCTAGAAAACAACATGTATTGTGATTTAAAAATCCATCTTGGTATTAAACATATCTAACAATCACATAGGCAGGAAACAGACTGAAATTGAGAAGTTAGGCTGATTGAAAATTTTATCAGTTTGGGTACTTTCTGTGGTTTGGATGGTTTTCTCTGTCTGGAGACTTTCAGCAGTAAGTTCATTTATTACACACACACTTTTATTGAACACTTAGTAATCTAAGCATGCTTTATATACGGTCTCATACATAAACTTTTCACCATGCCCCATAATACATGTTATCATGGTCATGTAACTGGTAACAGATCTAAAAATCAGAAAGGCTAAGCAAATTTTTAGTAGGGGCCAGAGCCCTACTAAAATCCATACATTTCTAAATGCATCCGTGGGTTACTTACCACTATGTTGTACTTAATTAATTGATTTCACTCTGACCTACAGAACAGAGTTTCCTAGAGAATAATGAAAAGCAGGTTGCTCATTGTGGACCTGCCCATTGTGGTTGCCCATAAGACCATAAATACTGGGGACAGCTTTTGATTTCTGCAAGCACGGTTTTACCTTTAGTTTTTTTCATCCAAACTGATTCCCTTATTCTGAAGGATAATATCACAAAGATACCATTAAGTATTAGATTTTGAGAGGAAAAATTCTAAATCCCTAACAAACCCTAGTTAAAATTTCATATAATGTACCAGAGATAAGGAGAAAAAAATATTCAATAAAAGGCTCAACCTGCAATACAGATAACTAATTAACCTCCAAGAGATCCCAGTGCAGAAGGTGATTATCATGATCTGACCCAGGGGGGATATAACAAAGAGAAAACTTGGGCTTCTAAAGTTGTCTATTGGATCTTGATTGGATCATATATTAAGAGTCCTCAAGTCTTGACTTATTCTCTGGCTATAGATCTCATTTCCATTAGAAAGCTGTATCGTCTTTGCAGGGAAGATGAATGCTAAGGAATGAGAGAGTAATTTGCTAAACTTTTCATCAGGACTGGTAAACTCTCACCACACAAAGATGTGTATTCAACTCAGGCAAAGTATGGAAAAAGGTAACATCAAGAACTTAGAAGGGTCAAGCAGTCCTGAAAGCTTCCAAGATTTTCCCCTAGATTCAATTTAAAAGGGCTTACCCAAATCTTTGTAGTTAAGATTAATCACAAGAGATTAAGTTGGGGCTTGGAAGAGAGAAAAAATATTTGAGAAGCATTTCCTTTTGGGAAAATCAGGTCTTTGAATAATAAATATAAAATGTTTCTCCTGATCCAAAGTAGAGAGTGTTAACTTTCTATCCCAATATCCATTATTACTGTTATAAACTCTTTAAGTTTTAGTGGAGTGTGTGGTCCAACCTTTGTAGTTAGATGTAACCATGTGATTTAGTTCTAGCCAGCAAATGGTTGTATGGAAGCTTCCAGGAATTGTCCTAAAACATAGTTCATGCTCTTTGACCTTTCTTCTTCCCTTTGTTCTACTTGGAAGGTGTATGATGTGTTGGCTGGACCTCTGATGACTATGAGGTCCCAAGCACACTAAGAATGGTACGGAGGAGCACTGGCCCTCTGTGACTACAGAGCCACCAAGACTGGGCTGCCTATCTTTAGAATTTTATATACACAAAATATTATTTAAGCCATAGTTTTTCAAGTTTCTATTACTTGCACCTAAACCTAGCCCTAACTGATAACCCTCCTTAGCAAAATACAAATTTGGATCCTTTATTCTTGCACAGATTGTGGGTGTAATGGAATACAAATGAGGTTCTATCCTCTGTTCAGCCAAACCAACCAAATGTAAATACTCCCATTTCAAAATTGTGTGCATATATCCGTGCATCCTCCAGGGTGTTTCTTGTAAGCGAGCTGCTTTCTTCCTGGGGCTTCCATCAGTAGAAGCAATTTTAAGCAGATAAGAGTGAGCAAGAGGCAACAGAGTGTCCTATTCTCCCCAGCCAGCCAATTATTCAATGTATGGATATCCGCATTGGCACATTTCCTCATCATAGAGCTGCTTGTTTTCAGAACTCTGCTCAGAGAGGAGGTGTTCCTCAGGTTAGGATGCAAAACTTGTCTCTTGTATAAAACCATTTCAGAGGCTGGACAGCCATGCCAACCTGGAGGGTGGAGGGCAGGGAATGATAGAGTTTCAAAGGATTTAGGGAGAAACTGGGCTCCATTCCAGCATGACTAGAAATGATCAAACCGAGAGAGCTTTGTATGAAATGACTTAGGCATTCTGTGCTGATTGTAAAGATAAAAAGAAAAAAAATTGTTAAATGTATTTGCAGCCACACGGCTTTACTCTTCGTTGAATCTGTTATTAAGTTCCTGAGACAACCTCTGTCATCTTCATTTAAAGCGATGAGAGAAAATTTCCCCAAACTCCTAGTAACAAGCTTTACAAGGGCACTGCTCATGACCTCTGTACTCCTGACCCATGAACCTAGAAGGGAGCTTAGCAACAGGCTGGGTGCTCTGCCTATAGCTGTCTATAGCTCTGCCTATAGCCCTTTGACTTGGTCCCTGTTCCACACATGCCATGCACAAGATGCCCACAAAATGAGTCCGCCAATTGCCACTTTGCAGGACCCATATCCATCCTCTTTGCTCTGTTCACCTTTTTTCCATATCCCGAGTTGTTAGGTACCTGGTTTATCATTCCAGCTCGACACATGTCTCTGTGCCAAAGACATAGGAATCCCTCAGGGTTCCCTTTTTATTTTTACAAACTTCGACAATACTTCAATCTACCCTTTTGTTTTTATGTCTCCAGTGAGAAAGGTGTCCTTCTCCAGTCTTCAACTCAGGTAGCACTTGGTCTGGCTGGACCAGCAACACTCCTGACACATAATGAGATTCAGACAGAGGCAGTAATTTCCTTAGAGAGCAAGATAATTGGTATTGAGCATGAGGATGAAAGACGTGAGTATCATTTGGGTGTCTGACTCTTGGCTACAAGACATGCCCCAAATAAAACTGATGAGCAGTTAGTTCTAATACACACACACACACACACACACACACACATACACATGATTCTACCTAAAAGCTTTTCAAATATCTATGTGCTTGGGCCAAAGGCCTGTGAATGTTTAAAATATTCTTGGTAATAGCTGTGTTTATTGAGCATTTATTGCATGTCAAACTCTGTGCCAAACACATTATTACTTTAAAATACTCTTTGTGAAATGTTAATAACTGTCATTCCCTACATTTTGCAAATGAGAAAACAGATTTAGAGATGTTAAGTAACTTGTCCACATCCACACTGCTCCTGTGTGGCCAAGCTCTAAACAATACTTAGTTATGTATGGCCAGTGATGTTATCGCTCCCTGAGTTGTAGCTTAGGTGGGGACAGGCCCACCTGAGGAGCATCCATGAGTTAAGTTAGATGATTTTCTTGTAATGTTGTGCTGATTTCAGGTTTGTTGAGAGTGAGAGATATTTGCCTCCTCTTCCTGTCCTGCCACAGTGTTCTTCCTGAAGGTAAGTTTTTTCAATTCCCTCACCTGGCTGGATGAGTTCTCCAAGCTTTCCAAGTCATCTGGAAGCAGAATTAAAGCTTCACAGCTTTGAATAACTCATAATTCCTTGGCAAGTACAGGCTATTGCCATGGATGTTTGGGCTTCAGGGGATTTAGGGCAAAAGCTGTCTGCCGTGGGAATACGGGATTCTTGTTCTCTCCTGTGGAGGTTAGATTTTCTTTCTCCAAGTACTAACTCATTAGGACTTGCATTTCTTTCCCAAGGTTAAATTCTTATTATGAAAAAGACTTCTGATAGTACCTGGAAAGATGAGACTTAATTTGTGCTCCACAACGGGGCTTTTTCTCCAATAGTCATAGAGGAGGCAAAGTTTAGCTAAGTGTCTTTGCCAAGAGACAAGGATTCTGGTTCAGTGTGGTTCCTCTATCACATCTTCTTTCATCCTGCCTCAGTTACACTTCTTAGAAAACAATGCCAAGTTCACTTTCCTTGAATGTTGCCCTTTCGTTAAAGGAGCACTTCCAGACACTCCCTTGCTTCCAAGTAGGACAGTGTATATCCTCTTCCATCCCTCTCTCCCCGCCCTCCCCCACCCCATGCAGTCAGCTTTACTTCATGCACAAATAGCAATTTCCAACCACGAAGAAACACCTGCGAGAGTCAGGGCGCTCATGGTACAAGATAATTAGAGATTATAATAATCAAAATTTCATTGCCACATCAAACTGTGTCTTTTAGCATTAATTAATCTCCAATCCCAGCCCCTGAGCCTCTCCACTTGCCTGCTGGAGCCACCAGCTTGTCAAACACACCCAAGCCTTGCATCTCATTATCTTATCACTGGGTGCAAGGGAGGAGATAAGCCCAGATTCTACAGAGCCTTGGCCCAAGCATCTGTAATTCACAAGGTGGTTTCCCTGGGCAGAGGTAGGTGGGGGTTGCCATGTGGGGAAGGAGAGCTGGGTTATTTATTTGTGCTTTCTCAACAAACAAAGGTGCAGAGGATGAAAGTTGCTTCCCTGAGGAAAGCTGGGCAACATAAGAAGGCTATTCCTAGGTCACAAGTGGGGAATAAGTGTGGACTGGTGAGGCACCTTTGCCCCTCTGCTGATTCTGATTCTATCTTGAATCCTGAACATTTAAATGAGTGTCAAGTTGTCTCCTGATTCCTGCCTGTCTTCTCCCTCTGCTCATCACCTCATGTTTTCAATGTTTGCTGTCTTTCTACACATGAGAAGTTTCAAAAACAGCATTTTTATTTTTTTAAGTTTATTTATTTATTTTGAGAGACGGAGAGTGCGAGCACCAGTGAGAGAGGGGTAGAGAGAGAGAGGAAGAGACAGGGAATCCCACACAGTTCCCACACTGTCAGTGCAGAGCCAGATGCAGGGTTCCAACCCACAACTGTGAGATTATGACCTGAGCTAAAGTCAAGACTCAGATACTTAACCCACTAAGCCACCCAGGTGCCCCTCAAAACCAGCATTTTAAAGAGTGTTTCTTACTGGTGAACACTTTGCCTACAACTGGACACTGCAAACTGCCACCTTTTGTATGAATATCCAAGTATTCTATAGCATTGATTCGACAGCTAACGTTTTTCATACATTTCCCCACTCATTTTGGTAACGAAATAGAACTCTTTACCAAACAGCCAAGCATTAGCAGTTATAATGATTAATTATTCATGCCCATTTTGTAATATTACTCATTATTAGTACTTCAGTCACTACTAATTGCCAAAAGAATTATTTGAAGAAGTATAAATGTCTTGGTACAATTAGATATCTTTTTCACTACTATCTGCTACACGTTTGAAGTGTTAAAACTTTTCCTCTTCTATAAAACTTTGATATAATAATTACCATATTCATACAGTGGAGTACTACACAGCACTGAGAGGGGCAACCAAAAATACAGGCCATAGTACAAATGAATCTCACAGCACAATGCTGAACAGAAGAAGCCAGCCACTAAAAGAACGTTCTATAGGATCCCATCATGTGAGTTGAAAAGCAGGTATACATCCTTAAGGGGCTGGATTCGGGCTGGAGATGAACCTGTGCGGAAGTGTAGTTGTGACTGCGGACAGTTCTGCTCCTTTGGCTGAGCAACGGCTATTTGGGTGTGTTTAGTTTGCTACACTTCACTGAGGCTACGTTTTGTGAACTTGGCTTTGTGTGTGTCACACCCAAAACCAATTTAAAAAAAAATGCATGTGAATCTTGCCTGCCTGACTCCTTTCTTTTCTTCCTTCCTTCTCCCTCCCTTCCTCCCCTATCCAACTGCACTTCTCTCTCTCTTTTCCTAGGAAAAGTCTCCATAGGACTAATTTCTATGAATCTCAAGAAGAAACTGTGCTGCCCTTTACACATTTGGTCAAGACTGAATCCTGAACACTCCTGTTCCTTCTTCTGCCAGTTATAGAAATGGAACAAGAAAGTCACTTCCCTTACAAGGGGACTCCCCATGGCCCACCAGGGGATGACCTTATCAGGGTGACCAATCACGGCTGCATCTTGGACTCTGATGTAGCCATATGCTTTTGAAGAGCTATATTCATCTTCAAGGAACATGAACATTTACCACTTAAAATAGAACATAAGTGTTTTTTTTTAATGAGGTGGTTTCTTCACATGGTTGCTTTATTTAATCTCTTATACAAAGAGATTAAATAAGCTCAACAGGTAGTAGAGAGCATCTTATTTGGTAATTCTATTTCTTGGCAGATGACAGGGTAAGCATAATAAAGTACACATTATTATTTACATGACATCAAGCTTTTCAGGTTATGGAGATCTCTCTGTACTTTGAATCATGGATAGTTTCTTTTTCAAAGAAGCAAATAGCTCAGGCAGATCAATGAATAAAGCCCAGTGAAGCTAGGAACCTTGGATGCCTCACTCTTCATCACCACTTCCCAGATTCCTGGCGTTCAGTAGGCATGGGAGACATGTTTAGTGAGAGAATGGAATGAATGAATACAGAAAACTTAATTATAAGCCAAAGAAAGAGTGGCCCTCTGCATAGGCTGTGGAGTAGCTCCTGATTAGCATGGATGGATTTTGGACTTCACTATTCCATTGTTCATGAGGTGAAACAGACTTGTGTGAACATATCAATCATTCGTTAACTGTCTACCCCATGCTCAGCAAAACACTAAGTGCTACAAGTGGTAGAAAGGTATGTGTGGACCTAATTCCTATTCTCAAAGGTTGGCACTCATGAAATAGCAAATAACACAAATAGCCCACAAATGGTCCAAATGGGCAATAAGGGACCTGTGGCAATTTGGGAAAGAGTAGCTAAGGATAGTGGAGCAGCTAGGGGAGACTGCCTGTGATGTCCATAGTTTACAAGGTGACAGGCAGTATCTTAGCTCTATGTTTAATACTCAGAACTGCTCTGTGAGGTGACTAGTGCTAGTCAGCACTGGATACACTTCAGATATGAGAACACTAAAGCAATGGGCCTGAAATCACAGAGCTGAGCAATGGTGTTCTGACTACAGGGCTATAGTGCATGCTGCCACTGGAAGATGTGCTAGGGGAGTTGGTCCTTCAAAAGCAACCAGGATACTGATGAATAGGACACCCGGACCAGACCTTATTATGCTACCTGCTGGAGAATTGTCCCTCTGAGCTGGGAAAATGGAATCTGAGCCTTGTCATCCACAAGCACAAATGGAAAGTCTTGGCCTCCAGCATGGCACAAGATGTCCCAAGAAAAGACAGGGGCAAATATGTTGGGACATATTTGCCCATCAGCTCTTTTCACAGAAAAAATTTAAGAGTCTTTAGCTACCTTTGTGAAAGCATCTACTTGTGTTGGTAAGAGTCGATATGGGGACTCAAATTCTGAATGTCTAGGGCATGCCCTCTATTTCATGCTCTCCAAAAATAGGGCAGTCCTGAGGGCTTTCCCTGGATGACAGCAGAAGAAAAGCAGGACAGAGAAAGGATAAGTTAAACAAGCAAACACAGCCAACTCCTCCCCACTCCCTACATACACATTAGGTGCTTAATTGTGCAGTATGCTTTCTTCCACAGGAGGGAGAATGGCCGGCCCAGAGGGTGACATGCTGGAGCACGAGGACCATCAGCTCTGATCACTCGCAGGCTGGTAGCACTGCAGGTGCTCTGCATTTTCATCTGTATCAAGGCCTAGACCATTGCTGATTATTTGTTTATTTAGCTACTGCTGTCTCGCTGCAAGCACGCTGCCATCCAAATGAATTTTCATTTAAATATGCAAACAGTGGAAGATGAAAATTTAAAATGGAAGTACTTGTGCTCTCAAACATGATTTGGTATAAAACAGAATTTGGTGTACAGCACGGTGTCCGTCTTAGGCTTTAGCTTTTAGTTAGTGAAAACTGAAAGGCTCTCATTTTCATAATAACTAGTATTCATATATGGCTTTACTGGGTGCAAAGCCTATATTTTTACCTACATTTTTTCTCAAGCGAGTCCTGGGAGGTAGTATTGCTATCCACACTCAAGGAGCTGAGTTCAGAGAGGTGAAGTGACTTTCCCAAGGCCACCCAGCTATCACATGGTAGAATTGGGGATCAACCTCCATCTTTTGAATGCAAGCTTCATACTCTTTGCACTTTGCCCACAGTACCACTTACCTAAGGCTCTCCACTACTTGGTGGGCTCATCTGGAAGGAACTTACAAAGTTGAATTTCAGTTAGAGGGATACCTGGGTACTCATAGGGTTACACACCTATCCAATGCTAGGGGTATCTGGGGCACATGAGTTTACTTTTTTTTAATGTTATTTTTGAGAGAGAGAGAGGGAGAGAGAGACAGAGCACAAGTGGGGGAGGGGAAGAGAGAGAGGGAGACACCAAATCTGAAGCAGGCTCCAGGCTCTGAGCTGTCAGCACAGAGCCCTACGTGTGGCTCAAACTCATCAACCGCGAGATTATGACCTGAGCAGAAGTTGGATGCTTAACTGACTGAGCCACATAGGTGCCCCAAGCGTTTTCTAAGACTGTCTGAGATAAGTTGTTTCTTCAGAGCCATTCCCCTTTATTTTATTTTTCTCTTTCTTTCTTTTATTTTATTCTGTAAAATCCCAATGTACCAAAAAGAGTACCTAGACAGGAGGCAACCAGTGTTTTCGTGACAAACACAAAG
This sequence comes from Cryptoprocta ferox, assembly GCA_028646485.1. Taxonomy (NCBI): domain Eukaryota; kingdom Metazoa; phylum Chordata; class Mammalia; order Carnivora; family Eupleridae; genus Cryptoprocta; species Cryptoprocta ferox. Next base: position 80,176,539 of record CM053575.1, read on the forward strand.
ACACAATTTTAGTAGATAACTGCCAACTGATTGATGGTCACCAGAGAGACCATCACCAATTAGGTTTCTTGGCTCACCAGGGAAAGGGCCTGATACAGAGGATCGCTGGTGAGTTATTGGGTATGGATTTCCTAGGGGGAAGTCAGGACACCTTACCTTCCCATCCTGTCTGCTGCTGAATGCCACAGAAAAAGTAGGGGCCCAGAAGCAGACCTGATGCAATTTAGGCCCCACTTCCCTCTTTTTTTTTGCCTTTAATGCTTTGTTAACTGTATTGTCACAGAATAGATACCATCAATTTGCATTCTGTTTGTGCAGCAAAATTTTGGCTACTAAATAATGGGCAATTTAATAATCTGGTCAATTTAGAGGTAATAAACAAAATATTAATATAAATGAATTAACTTTTCAAGCAAGAAATAAATTATTTGTTCATTCTTTCCAGAAACGTTGTTGAATCCTAGGCTACATGGAGCATACAAATGAATGGCTGTCCTTGTGCAATGCAGTTGATGACAGCAAGGCCATGCATTAGGGATCTGAGTATCAGCTTTCAGGCTTGTTCACCTGAGATTACACAAACTATGACATAAATAAAACACACCTTCACTTATTTTCATTCTGTCATTCTATCATCTTGTGGTACCCATGGGGTCATGTTATTTTTAACAGGTAAAATTTGCCGACTTTTTACCCTTCATCCACAGATACAGGGACTTAATCTCCAGTTGCATACTCCCCGTTGATTGGTATGGATTCCTAGGAGTGGTCCCCTCCTGTCCTGACCCTGGCCTTTTGTTAGTGTCTACCTCCTGCAGGTGGCTGAGGTGTGACATCTACCATGCCCACAGCCATGGTGCCCTGCTATCTTGGCTAATGTGCTATTTCTCATGCCTCCAGTGAGAGATGGAAAAGACATTTTGTCCCTGATTCTATTTGCTCTTCAGGCCCTCAAATATGGGTTGTATGTCTCACATACAAAATTTGTATGTTTCCCAAATGGAAACAGTCTCTGCAGTGTCTGTCTGTAGCTCTCTTTTCTATGGGGGTGACTCTTGATCTGTGGTCTGCATTAAGGGACAGGCAGCCCCTCCCCTTGCATTTTCCCATGACTGTCCCTCAGACAGGCACCCACAAAGCTCCTGTCAATGGTGTCCAATGAGCATCTCCCCTCCCCCCTTTTCATCTCCTGGTCACCTACTACACAGTTGTACTTGCAGGTGTTCCCAAGTTATTGTCAAATTAATATATCTGGTCTTCCCAATTAGCATCATTTTTTTAGAGGATGAAGAACTTACTGTATAGTGTAAACAGAAATATGCTGGTCAGTGACTATGGGTCCAGACTATAGTTCTCGATCATAATTTAGGACCACCATTTACTGGTTATTTGAACATTAATAAATGATATTTGGGGTTCTAATATCTTGGTAGTGGGCTTGATTACCTCTGATTTCCTTTATTCTCTCAAATTTCACATCGTTTAAGTCTTTTGTATTCTTGCATCATACTCATTATGGAGTTCTGTATTCTGGAAACATATAATTACTGTTAGTTACTGCTTTCATTGGTTAGCACAGTCTCAACTTATGATCCATTAGTTCATTCATTTCCCAAATAATTATTGAACATCTACTGTATGCCAAGTACTTTTATAGGCAGTGAGGATATATAATAGAGCAGCAGACCAAATTGGTGCTATCACAGAAATTGCATCTTAGCCTAGGAGATAGATAATATGTCATAAACAAACATGTAATCTAAAGTCAGTTGGCAATGTGATATGAAGAGGGACAGAGTAGGGCTGGTGGCAGAGGATGTGTTATATTGGGAGGTAGCACATGTGCATAGACTTGCGCGAGAAATCCGTGGGAATTTCTAGGATTGAGAGCATTTCAGGCAGAGGGAACTATAAGTGCTAAGGCCCTGAGTCAGGTGCATGCTTGGTAGGTTTGATTAACAATGAGAAGCCCCAATTGAGGGGCTGAGTGAGTAAGGGAGAGTGACAAAACAGGAGGCTGAGGAAAAGGTAGGGGTTGGATCATGAAAGCCTTGTCAACTACTTTAGGGCATTTGAACTGTATTCTACATGAGATGAGAAACCACTGGGAGATTATAAACAGGGAGTTACCTGATCTGATTTATGTGTTAAAAGGATAACTCTGCCTGGTGAGTAGTGAATCAGAGGGATGGACACACAAAGGGGAAGAAACAGGAAAACCAGTAATAGCTTTTTGAAGGTGATGGGTTTCGGTAGTACACATGGCCTTTAGCAATGAAAGGATTTGAAAGGGTTTCAGGAGTGGACATATGAGGACATCCTTGGTGCAATGGAGGTGGGTGAGAAAGAGTAAGAGAAAACATATGTAAAGATAATGTCATTTCAACTAACCTTTCTGGGGTTAAACTTACAGTCATAGAATTTACCTCCTTGGGTAAAATTTCATGTTACCCTTATTTACTACCTATATTCTGTGCTTTAGTATAAGGATATTTGAGGTAGAAATATTACTTCTATATAATTCTCTACTGTTTTCCTGGACACCTCATCTCTATTTCTTTCTATATCACAACTGCTGTCCTCCATAAGATCTAATGTTAAAGTTTCATCCAGGCATTATTTTTCCTTTTCCCACAAATTTTGCTCTATGATCTTCTTGACTGTCTAGTCAAACATGTTCTTTCTTCCCTTCTTCATAGGTATCTGCCTATTGCTAACTACTTACCTTTTTAGTCTGATAAACTATGAGTTCCAGAGACAAAATCCTATGTTGCCATACTAAATACATAACAACTTTTTATTTTGTCCTTTCTTCACTTTATTCCTGACCTTGAAGTGCTAGAAAAAAATGAAAACATCATCTGAGCTCCTACTGTGTTTTTGCCCCAGCCTTCAATGTTACTAGAGATGTATTATCTTCCAGGTTCCTTCTCTGTGTAAAGAGTTTTAATATAAAACCAGAATGGGAGTATTTGTGGAATTGGTAAATCTTGGCTGCCTATCCACATTATTTTATGGTCTAAGAAAAAAAAAACAAAAGAAAGAAAGTGATTGTAGTGCCAATCACAGCCAAACATTTCTGGTCATCAGAGATGTATGCCTGTGCATTCTCTTTTGTGCTCATTTGATATGTATCTCAGAAGCTCCACTTACACCACTCTCTCCAAGCACAATACTCTTAACATTCTCCTTCCTTCCCCTTTCCCTTTTTCTGCATGCCTTTTTAGCTTGGCATCAATTCTTCCATTCTCAGCATATTTTTTATTTGCAGGATTTCTATCTTAGGGAATTTCTCTTCATATGCTCTAAAAACATTCCAAATAATTATTTCTTCCATGTCACCACTAACACCTCCTTAGGAATACCATCTTTCATTGGTAGCACAAATACTTGGTGACTAATATGTATGGACAACCATACACACAATTAGCTTCTAGCTCATTAGATCAAGTTTCCTTGTATCCATGCATGGAAGATGTTCTAAGCCATCTGTTTCCAAAACATATTGTTTTGTTTTGTTTTGTTTTTGATATTCACTTATCCCTGAACTTGCTAAAATGCAAGTCAATGATGGCATGTTAGTAACTAACAATTAAATTCTGGTTTCCTTGTTTCATCAGAACATCAGGAAAACTAAAGTCAAGTCGATACTCTGATATTATCAGGAGCAAAGACTTCTGCCCACCTCTCTTCTTTGAACTAAAAATGTTGCTCCCACTAGAATGAATCAGAGTCAAATAGAAGCCCTGAACAATATCAAACTAATTTAATTTGGAAAGCATGTCACCAGAGGGCACAGAGAAAAGGTATATTGGCACATTTGCTGACTAACTGCCTGCTTTTGAAACATCTGTATCCATCTTGGATTTCACTTGGCTTCAGTCCAGATAAAATTTGGTTCTTTTTCTGCTAGGCTTTGTTTTGGTACCAGTGCATTAGGGAGTATATGAAATATCCTTCCTGAGAAATATTTAAAATGAAACACCATTGTTCTGGAATGGTTGTAGGCACAGACCTGCTTAGGGCAAGGCGCTACACTAAGTAACCTCTGGGGGACTTTTGAGGTCTTGGATCTGCTGAATTTCTCCTGTAACCAGAGTTATACCTAACTGCTTCTTCTATAAAAATCACTCCCAAAGGTCCCCCTTATTGGAAGAGAAGTGAACAGCATGCAAATAGCAGCTTTAGGCCTTTCTGGGATTGCTGTTTTGGCACTGACTCCCTACCTATTTCTCTGCCCAGCTCTCATCCCAAAAGTTTGGTCCTGGGCCATGCCAGAGCAGCAGGCTCTGGCCCAGAGAGGCCGCACTGACAGCTCTCTACTTCCTCTAAGACGGCTCCATCACTCCCTCTGAAGGTCAGATGGCACACTGGATAGCTCTGTGTCCCCCTCTCCCCCACCTATCTGCCTTCTGGTCTAGATTCACCTCTCTAATCTATAAAAGGCATCTGGTTGTCTTTGCAGTGATCTGTTTCATTACTTCAGCCTCAACAACAGCAAAAACCCCTGGGGGAAAGAGCTTAGTTTCAACAATAGTTTGTATAGTGGAAGCTTATAATGGGTGGAGAACATCTGAGCTCTATTGAAATAAGCCCCTAAATTGCCAGTTCAGTTCACGAACAATGTAGCACTTGGACACATTAAAGCAATGAAAATCGAAAATTGCCTTTAAATTAGACCTGGCACCTGTACTGTGTAACACTCGGAGAACAGCCTTGAGTGTGGACCCGCTGTACACTGGGCACCAGCAGTAAGTTCCATGTAATTCTGTTTTGCTCATGAGTTCACTTTCAACATTGTTACTCCATTGCCAGGCACACAGTGGATACTCAATAAATATTTTCTGGCTCTGATTCTGTTACACCAAACCCCTAAATCACAATCTTTTTTAAAAAAAGTTTTTTGTTTATTTAATTTTGAGAGAGAGAGACAGACTGTGAGCAGCGGAGGGTCAGAGAGAGAGGGAGACACCTAATCTGAAGCAGGCTCCAGGCTCTGAGCTGTCAGCACAGAGCCCGACGTGGGGCCTGAACCCACAGACCGTGAGACCATGACCTGAGCTGAAGTCAGATGCTTAACCGACTGAGCCAACCAGGTGCTCCTAAATCACAATCTTAATAGAATAACACTGATATGAAAGACATGTTAAGACAAAGAAGTGTCAGTGCCTTAGCAAGAGTCAGACTAAGGTAGCCCTCATAAACATAGACATGATGTAAATGTTGGGTTCCATGTCGACACATGTGTATGCACATAACATACACTTTCTTTCCATAAAGGGTACTCCGTTCCCTTATGACACGACAGATTTGTGATCGGAGATTTGCAACCCTGGAACCCCAGATTCTTGCAGTCCTGATCTCCCCCCCACCACTGCAATTCCCAAATACAAGCACATCCTCAATTACACACAAGCAATCAAAAAAGACAACCAAGGCAACACTACTGTCTGCCACACACCTGAGCTATCCCGGCAATACCTGCACAGCAATCCGGCCCAGAGCTCCAACTTTGCTATGAGGCTGACACGATGAGGCACTCCCCCTCCAAATTCATATGATGGAGCTGGTATCTGCTGAATGAGCAGTCTGCATTCCAAAACCAGCATCTGGGGTGTAAGAACTCAGATCCTGGAACTTATTTCAAGGTCAATTTGCTTTAGAATCAAAACCCATTTACCATAAAGTAGAGATAGGCTGGAGAGAGGAGGAGGGCCTCAAGAAGGGAAGGCATATCCATTAAAACAGTGTGTGCACACACACACGCGCATGCGCGCACGCCTGCCCTCACAACTGGTGTCTTTAAAACCCTAACTTGATCTGAGTAGTAACATTCCCTCTGACTCTGTGGCTTCTCTGAGCTTATGTGCTCAGCTTCCAGAGGAGTGGGGCTGGGGAAGAGGACTGTTCTTCCACATCTCATCATCTTGGGTTAAAAACAGGCGAGATCTCCCTCGGCACAGCTGCAGCCTTCCATCTCATTCCGAGTCACCAGGCCATTACTAAACTATTACCAGTTCCTTGCAGACATTTTCCTGAGCCACTGACAGATTTCCTTGAGCCCATGAGTAAAGCACAGGGTGTCAGGGAGAATTGGCAGTGGCAATTTTCACCTCATTGTCAAATTGCTTCCTCTGTTTTATGATGGCCTGTCTCTCTTCCTGTCCTCTGTCTGTGGTCATTTCTTATTTCCCAGTTTTGAGGAATATTTTTTCCTCTGTCCTTCAACTCCCAAATCCTGTCCCTGGGCAGCAGCAATCCATACCGAGAAGTTGGCCCAGATGCTGCCTTGGTCAGAGAAGGGGAAGTGCGCACAGGAACATGGTATGTGAGAGGATGAAGTGGCAGAGAGCATGCATCAGTGATGTCTGCTGTTGTCTCACCAGCCTGCCATGGAAGTGAACTCTCTACCCTTTACCTTTTTCTTCTGAGCAGAGCTAGTAATCATTATTTGTAGACAAATTGCCGTCCCCTGATAAAACGGGCTCTGTAAGTGCACTAAACAGAGCAGCAAAGACCAGCAGTAAGCTTGTTCTAAGGATTCTGTTGAAGGCCAGGCAAGAAAACAAAGCAAAATGAAGCTAACTTGCTGAATATACTCACCCAAATGCCACACTCTTGGTCCCTCGTGTCTGACTGAACCTGGGTGTGCTGCACACACCCTCAACCTTGGCTCCTGTGAGGCAGGCATGCAGAGTACATAGGCCGTTGCCTAAGTCATTGTCAAAGGGCAAAGATGTCCTACCAGACTCACTTGCTTCAACTCTGAGTTGTCCATTCATCAGCTGGTTCAACAGTTATTCCATGAGCCCCTGCTGTATACATTCTCAGCACCATGCAGGTGCTGGAAGGTTTACAAAAGAGGCATGAGACAAAAATCCCTGCTTTCTAGGAGCGGTGAGCCAGGGCTACTCTGAACCAGGGGCGGTGCTAGCTTATAACTTTGGTCCCTCACCTTGTAACGCAGCTGCTATCACCAATCCTCTTATTGATGGGGAAACTGAGGCTGGGAGAGGTTAGTAACTTGATGCAGTTCCAGAGTGAGGAGGTTCTGGAGAGCCAGGATTTGAACCCTGCTCACACTCTAGTTCTCAGTCCAGGTGTTTAACCAATATCTTCACTGCCTCAGGGAAGTCTGATTATTGCTTTGCCTGGAAATCTGTCTGTTCACCAAACGTTTGGGATACTGAGGTAGGTTGAAGGTGAAAAAGCCTTCTCTCGCTGAAAGACCTCCTGGGTTTACCACCTCCCAATGTTTCAGGGGAGAGGGAGGAAGGGGAAAATAAGGGACCCAGCCTGGGATCCAGTTGTACTAAGATAAGGAGCTGGAATGGAGCTGGTAGGGGCCCACAGTGATACTGGTCACATGATAGGAAATTATCCAATGTCTCACTTTCAACCAAGCAATTTCAAATCTCAGTGTGTTTTCCAATTTCGTAGTCTTGGTGGACAGTATGCAGCTGCAACATCTTTTTGTACTCTGAGACCTGAGACAGACAATGACAGTTTTATAACCCAGGGGACCTTTAAACAAGAACCGACAAAGCAGTGACAATCTCAGTGAAAAAGCCACCCAGAGCTAGCCCCAGAAAACTGGGCCAAATGGCATGGAAGAGCTCCAGACCAGCTCTGCCCTCAGGGGATAACTTCACAGCTCCCTTGGCCATGGCTCCAGGGGCTTCCTCTGGGTCTGCTGTCTTTCCCAGGGCACACAGAACCAGAGGTCTGCTTCCAGTCTACACTGCATATGCCAACCATGCCTCCATGCTGGCCTCCTCACCTTCTGGGGGAAAAAATCTTCAGTTTTGTCCCCCTTGGGAAGAATAAGAGATCAAAGGAAAAAGAACTGATCTATTTTTGGGAATAGTATTTACTTTCTGGCATAGATCTGTAGTTGCTAATAATAGAGCTGGTGAGGGGAGTGGGTTCCCAGTGAGCATGGGGCAGGAACTCACCCTTCTGGGCATCTGGGCACTTACAGGAACTGCTCTTTCTGGCCAGGTCACACAAGGGACAACTCTTGAAATAGAACCCTGTATTTGCAGCCTTTTCAGATGCTTCCTGTCTGCATTATGGGAAGGGAGCTCACCATTAGAAAAGCAGCTCCCCCAAATCCCTTCTTCTGGTTCTAGACCACTGGCAGGCATCCCCCCAGAATCCTGATGATGGCACAAGGTCTCCACATCCTTGTGCATCTGGTGTAAAGAAGCCACCCTGAGTCCCTTTATGATACCAACATTTGAGGTGTTCTGCAAATCAGGGAGGGAAATACAGATGCATGTCTATATGTAAGAAATGGAGTTTCACAGACAAAAGGAGTAGAAGATTGTATGAGAATGGAAGGGCCAAGGAGCTGGTGACCAGAGCTATGCTGCTTCCTCAGCTACAAAATCAAGGGTGGTACATGGTGCTCCCTCAGGAGCATATCCCGGCACGTCCCTGCAGTGTTAGGATTGTGGAAGTGTCCATGTACCTCCAAGTGGGGATGCCACTAAAATAAAAAGACCTCAGGTCTTCCAGGCTGTGTGGATTTGGGCTAAATACTTAACTTCTCCGAGTCTCAGTTTCTTCTTCTGTGACCCAGAATGATAAAAAACACCTCTGAATGGTATAGTCAGGATTAAATGTGATCATATATGTAACCTTCTTGGCACAATGCCTGGCTCTCCATCAATGCCCAGTGAGTGGAAGCTGTAATTATTAATATTAAAATATTTGAATTTAATACACTATTAAATTTGAATTGTGGTAATTTTTACTAAATATGGAAGAAGTGCCCATTTTATCATGGATTCCATCCTCAGTCTGGCATTTGGGGGTCAATGTTAGACAAGAAAGAACAGCATACCCTAGAGAAGCAGCCTAAGGAAGGGGGCCGAGAAATTCTAATGGAGCCCACTGCCAGCAATATTCTCTTCACAGGAGGCCAAGGGGACTCTGAAATAATTAGAAAATACTATTTCAGAGTCAGAGACCACAGCAGGAATGCCCAGGCTTTGGGCAAACTAAGATATCTGGCTTGTGTCTGTGGTCAATGGGACAGTGGGTGATGCCACTGGAGATCTCCTTATAGGAGTGACTTATGAGCTTCAAGGGCAAGGACAGTACTCAGATGTGCAGGCCAGTGGTGGGCCCCCAGGTAAAAGCTCCCAACTGGACCCTTTCCTACAAGAAGTGGGTCAGATGGAAAGCAAAAAGGCATTCCATTCCCATAAGGGAAGTGGGAAATCAGGAACGGAAGCTTGAGGGAACATCCCTTGAGGAGGGACAGACCAGGAGGCTCACTTGAGGACAGCTCAGGCTACAAGTCCTCAAATGGCGCTGGCCCCAAGACTGTAGGCCTCAGCCTAGGGAAATGGTAGCAGACAGGATTAATTTCACCTGCTTTAACTGAGGTGAGGCTGAATTGTGGGTGTCATAGAAACAGAACCCTGCAGCAGAGGTCAAGGGGAAGGATGATCACCAGGCCACTGAAGAACACAGGCAGAGCTAGGACTGATCTTCCTGCTGTTTTTTGCACAGGCTTCAGCCAGCCAGAAGCTTCCATTCCTATTAGCAGAGCTTTGCTGCACACCTTTGTCATGGCGTGGCTGGGTAAACTTGTGTTCCACCACGTTAAATTTACCCATGGAAGCGTTCCTTGTAGTGTGCTGTTGTCAGTAGTTCAGCATTTGATAAACATGTGAGGTGACAATGTAAAGTGTTTCATCTGTAACTGTCTGCAATTTCAATTCAATTTAACTCAATAAGCGCATGTTTGACGTCTAATATGCATCCATTTCTTTCCTGAGCTCTGCTTCCCTTCATGAAACTTTGGATACTTTTGGATAGACTTTGGGCTGAACACATATTATTCATAAATTTCAATAGCTTGGTGATGCATTACAGCAGCCAAAATATTTTTCACATTAACATTGAGATGAGCACTCTAAACAGTTCTAGTACATTTTGTATGACTCTAGTGTATTAGTTATCTATTGCTGCATAACGAATCAGCCCAAATCTTAGTGGCTTAAGCTGCAATAATACTTTTATTATCTCTCATGGTTTCCACGGATCAGGAATTCAGGAACAGCTTGGCTGGAAGTTGTGTTTCAGGGTCATGTATGAGTTTGAAATCTGATGCAGGCTGGGGCTGAAAGGATCTATAGGTTTGGCTGGGGCTAGAGGAGCCACTTCCAAGGCAGATCTCTCATGTGGCTGCCAAGTTGGTGCCTCCTGTTGACAGAGGGCATGCTGAGTGTGCTTCAGATATGGGACTGTGCCTTTCATGACCAAGCCTCTGAAGCCACATACTCTCACTTCCATCATATCCTCTTAGTCACATAGGGCCAGCCTTGATTCTTTGTGGAAAGAGACAACAAAGATATGCCTACCAGGAGGTGAAGCTCACTGGAAGGAATGTTGGAGATTGGCTACAACAACCAGCAATTGACATGTGCAGTCCACTTTTGGACTATCTTTAGAAGCATATGTCATGTGCACAGACATACGAGTAGATAATTCTAGCTTCACATTGGAAAAGTCTAGTTTTTCCCACCTCAGTTGACATATATGAGTATATTTCATTGGTTCTGGCAGTTTCATCTCACCATCCAATTCCAGGTCAGCTACACCCTCCTTCCTAATACCTCTCCTCTTCTCTTCCTTTTCAGTTCCTTGCTACTAGCAACAGGGCCGGTGCATATGGTCAAGTCCTTAGCTCCATTTGAATTAAAAACCTTTTGTCTTTCTTCCTTGCTCTTTTCCTCTTTCCTTATATAAGTGTATTCCCCTTTGATCTATTATTATTTCAGTCCCAGAGCAATATGATTTCGCTCAGAAGAGCCGGAGAGGCAAGGAGCCAGAGGATTTATCCTGTAATTACCAAATGCATGTACATACACAGAGTGTAGCATATGATTATAAAATACCACCATACATGCAGGAACCAGGACTTATTTTGGCACAGATATGAGATGTCATTTGAAGTTCATATTCTATTTGAGTTTCTCCACTGACCTGTGCTAGGATATCCTGCTATTACCTCATACCTAACATAGTCGAGAAAAGCCAAGTGCAGCATTCCTCTTGAAGTCAGCTCCACCTCCTGACTTTTTTTGTCCATGTTTCCACATAAAAAGGTGCAAAGGATAAAAACTTTAGCAACTCCTTAACTTGCATGATCCCCTTTGCCTTGTATACACACACAGCAACAGGGTCTGACATTCTTCTCTCCTCCATCCTTTTTTTCCATTCTTATAACCACAATTTCCATGTATCTATCATCTTCCCACACATTATTTGCATCAATATCCTAAGTTGTCTGGCCACATCTGATGCCTACAATCCAATCAGTTCTGCATGCTTTGACCGGATCAATTTTTCTGAAATGCTACTTTTGTCCTGTCATGCTTACGTTCAAAACACCTTCTGGTTTTTCTCCACTGATGTCAGAATGAAGTCTAAAGTCCTTGGCCTGGGATATAAGATCCTCACCATTTGTTCCGAAGTAGATTTCTACTTACTTTTCACTCCTACCCAACCTGAGATCTCTTACCACATGCCTCTATTCTATCCATGCTTTTCTCTGTCCCTGCTATGGCCTTGCCCCTGTCCATCCAAATTAGATCCATCCGTGATCCCCATGTTCCCATCACACTTCTGTGAGGACTCTAGTTCCTCCTGGACTCTGCTTGTGTTAAACTCCGATTGGAGTTACTGTCCACTATGCTTGCTTGCCCCAATATATAACCTTGTATTAAAATCAATCTTGAGGCACCTGCATGGCTCAAGAAGTTAATCACCTGACTCTTGGTTTCGGCTCAGGTCATGATCTCATGGTGGTTCATGAGTTCAAGTCCTACATCAGGCTCCACCCTCCCAGTGTGGAGCCTGCTTGGGATTCTCTCTCTCCCACTCTCTCCCTCTCTCTCCCTCTCTCTCTGCCCCTCCCTCTCCCCCACTCATTCTTTCTCTCTCTCTCTCTCTCTCTCTCTGAATCAATAAATAAACTTAAAAATGTCATTCTTTCTTTGCTCTGGGGTTGTCTTCTTGTAGACAAGACTGTGAGTCTTCTCCACCCACCTGGGTTGAGCACACTATTCTACATATGAGAAGACTTCAGTACTTATTTACGAATGAATTCTGTGAGCCAGAAACTCCAACAAAATCCCCAGGAACAAGGTTTTTAAATTAATTCCTTTCTTCTTCTTCTTCTGGCTCAACAGTTACTTTAGGTGGAAAGAGTTAGTTTTCCCACCATGGTTAAACCCAAAACATTGGATTTTGCATCAGTGAGGGGCATGACAGCATCCTGTCCAGCAGAAGAGACACTCCATTTACTCTGCTATTTCTGACTCCCCAGTTTAGTGTATTTGCTCACACTAGGTTTATTTTCTCTCTCAGTTTACCCTGTTTATTGTTTGACAATTTGACAATTGTTTTGGTGCCAATGGCAAGTGTCCTATTTAGGGCTACCCACTGTGGGAAGCTGGAGTAATTGTGCTTGTACATTTTTGTTTTCCACAAGATGCTGCTAGGGTGATAAAGCTAGGGCTGCACAAATAACTGAAACAAAGAAATGTATTTCTCCTGTCGCCAAGGGCAGAGACTCCCACCTCCTTTGCTAGATGAAGGGATGGAAGTAAGAGAAAGGCAGATATCCTGAGATCTGCTGTCTTCTGGAAGAGGAAAGCCTCTCCTTGGTGTCCTCTCCCTGACAGAGAGTAATGACCTTAAACCCACATCCTAATTAGCATTTATATTAAGTGAACTAGGGACTGGGTAGAAGGGTTGAAGACAGAAGCATGTTTTGGCTGTTAGGGAGGAGTGAATAAGGGGGAGTAGTTATTTACTCGTCCAGCAAATAAGGATCTATTAAGTGCCAGCCTCAGGGACTGGTATTGTTACTCGCACAAAAAACACCAAGAAATAAATTCAGCTCAAATGCAAACCACAGTCTGCTTTTCCGGTGCCTTTTCTTCATCAAGGAGTCTTTGATCTTCTCTGGATTAAGTCAAAGGCTATTGATGGAAACCCAAACTGAGTCACAGTCAGGGAACCACACAGCATGAAAGCAGACATGGAAGAGATTGAAATAAGAGATGGAGGAGGCCGAGGTCATAGCTTCCATTACTAAGTGTGGGCAAGGTGCTTCCCTGCAGTGTGTTCTCTCAGACTTGGCCTTGTCTGGGTTTAAATGACTTTAATAATAGAGCTTTGACCATACCGCAATGCCTTACTATTAAGCCAGGCATAATAATAGTGAAATAACCCACCATGCCAAGCAATTTAAGCCTTAGCTCTCAGTGTGGCTGAGACAAACCAAACTCAGAAAGGCAGTGCCAGCATGACTCAGAGAACATAACCCTGGGAACCACTGCTCACCAATCCAGAGCTTATAGCACAGAGGCCTGTAGAAACCAAACTTCTGCACAGGGCAGCCTCCTAAAGTTCAGGGGGGAAGTTGAGTGGGTGGGTGTCCTGTCCACACCCTTACCTGAACACCTCTTCTTTTCTTGGTTTTAACTATTAAGCATGTACATTTATTTATTTTGATAAAAAGAGTTGCCTCGGTTTTTAAAAACATTTGAAGGGTGCCTGGGTGGCTCAGTTGATTAAGTGTCTGCCCCTTGATTTCGGCTCAGGTCATGATCTCACTCTTCATGAGTTCAATCCCCACATTGGGCTCTGTGCTGACAGCGTGGAACCTGCTTGGGATTCTTTCTCCCTCTCCCTCTCTGCCTCTCTTTCACTCTCTCAAAATAAATAAACATTTAAAAAATAAAAATATTCAAAATTATTATTTGAACAAATATTTCCAGCTATTACAGGTAGTAGCATAAATAGAGGAGAGCCTAAAAGATCAAGATTAAAAACTTGATATCTAATCATGGTTTTGTGGGACACTATTGAATCCCATCATCTCTGAAGATGAGTTCTTGTATGACATATGAAGTGACTCCACTAGATTATATTAGAGAAGACTTCACAAGCCAGATATGAAAGAAGAGATAGAGAGAAAGAAAGAGGGAGACAGAGAAAGAGAGGGACAGATGGAAAGAGAAAGAAAGAAGGGAAAGAAGGATGTCCCCCCTTCAGGGACATCCTTGAAGGGGACCAAGAAATGGTGCACACAGATTTTCCTGGAGATGCCCCAAGGATCAAAGCCTGGAGACCAGGACAAGGTCTTCATCCACATCTGATCAGGGCACAGGTCCTTGAGTCAGGAAGTGTTAGATTCTCAGGGCCCATTGCTTATGAAAAATGGTGTGACACTCAGAGAAGGTTCAAAGGAAGTAGCTTTCTGCTTTACTGAGATTTTCTAATCTACCATCTGTAGACAGCATGTGAGAAACATTCAAATTAGTGAAAGGAATCGTTATTTTTATAAAAACCTACTATGTCACCCTGAACACTGAGCACTTTCCTGTTAATTCATTTCATTCACTCATTTGAAAATGTTTGCTGAGCAAGTAGTGTCAACTAGGTTTTGCCAGGACAGGAAACAAAACAGGATCATTTCCTGCCTTCATGGAGTCTATAGTCTAGTTTACAGAATAGGTTAGGAGAATGACAATAAATAAATAAGCACAGCAATCATGAATTCTATTATCTTTGAATAATTGCCACATGTGTATTAAATCTTCACAGATGACAGGACTATACATTCAGAGGGTTCAAATACCTTGTTCAGCATTTTGTAGCTACTAATCATTAAAGGCAGAATTTAATCCAAGGTCTGTCTGCTAACCTCAAACATATACTCTTCCCCACTCTTATATACAGTCATCTTTATGCCCCCAGAAGAGCAATGGCATTAGCCTGGGAAGGTACAAATGGGAAAATAATACAATTGAAATTATGGGCTAGGTCACAATTGGGGTTGACTGGTCCAGGAGAGTTAACGTTAGCTCATCAAAAATTTCAAATGTATAATTTGAACACTAAAACACCAAAAATAACCTGTTAGAGCAAGGTTGTTACAAGAGCAAGGAAACAAACAAAGTAAACTACAGGAAGGTCAGTATCATGCCAGTGGCAGAGAAGCATGGGAACCATTTCTCCTTGCTCTGAGCAAGTGAATAGAAAATGGCACGGAGCTCTCCTAAGTTGTCCTCAAAGGTAATTCTACTCACGGTTTCATAAAACTTCCAGCCATGAATGTGTCTTTTTTGCCAGCTCCTGGCTGTTTGCTAGCAATGTAGACATTTGTGTGAGATATACAAAGCCATTTCAGCCGCTCAAAAGCTATCAGCACTTACATGCTAGGTTTGAGCAAGACAGATCCTGCAGTACTCAGGGCATCAAAGGGGATTACCCAGAAACCGATAACAGATTTTAATTTAGATGATCATGATGGGGGCTCAGGGGGAGGAGGCTGAGAAATGGACAGATTTAACTGCAGGGTGGTAAAAGGAAGGAGATGAAACTGATGATAAAGGTACATTTGGAGGTTTATTTAACCAGCCACCATGTGGTCTCTTATGCCATGGCCTTTGCTTTGTGATACACAGCAGGCTAGTGTAGGAAAACACCCCAAAGCAGGCTGGCCCAATGCCTAGGATGCTAGCCTGCTGGGGAGACTCTAATAGCTATTAGTACTTTTGCTACCCTGGAAAGAAACAAAACATCCTGTTAACACCCCAGACTATTGGGCACTGGTTTCTGATAGGGTATGAAGGTGTCCCAAGTTCACAGAGCTCTTTCTGCCATCAGTTCCCACATGCTTCTTTCCTTCCTTTCTCTTTTTTCTTTTTCTATTTCTTTTCTTGTCTTTGTTTTTCTTTTCTTTTTTCCCTATCTTTTTTCTTTTCTTTTTTCTTTTCTTTTCTTTTCTTTTCTTTTCTTTTCTTTCCTTTCCTTTTCTTTTTTTTTCTTTTCTTTTCTTTTCTTTTCTTCTCTCTCTCTCTCTCTCTCTCTCTCTCTGCATCTTTCTTTTCTCTTTCTCTCTTTTGTCATAGCCAGTGTTTGAAATCTTTCATTGTAAAAGTATGTCAACTGTATTCCAGACTCATTCCCATCATCTCTAGTTAAAGGCCAATGTTCTACTTCTGTCCAATGAGTGACCACTTAGCACCTATTTCTATAGGACACTCACCCATTCCTTAATTTACTCAATTATTCAACAAATATTTATCTATTGATTAACTGCCATATGCCAAGAACTGTGGTAGATGCTAGGAAATGCAGCAGCGAATAGAGCAAACTTGGTCCCTGCCTTCCTGGGCAGAGAATCATTGATGTGATGGTTATAAAGAAAGAGAACAACAACAACAACAAAAAGGATAGTGACCAAATATTTACATTTTTAAAAAAGTAATATAATGATTAGTACAGAACTGAAAGAATGATTGTCAAGTCAGTTGGGGGAAGCCGACATGGATGAGATCATTCAGTAAAGGCTCCATGGCTGCTGGGATTAGGGCTCCTAAGGAAGAACCATTTAAGCTGACTTAAATTGAAGAAGACACCTTTACATAATAAAAATATTCCACAAAAACCTAGAGCTAGAAGGGAGGCTCTCACCCTGACAAAAGACATCTACAAAACACCCATAGTTACCATGATTCTTACTGGTGAAAGACTTCAAGCTTTCTCCCTAAGATCAGGACTAAGGCAAGGATGTCTACTCTGGCCACTTGCATTCATTATTGTCCTGCAGGTTCCATCCAGGGAAATTAGGCAAGAAAAGTAAATAAAAGGGAGTCAGGTTGAAAAGGAAAAATTAAAGCTATGTTTGTTTACAGGTGACATGATCTTATCTAGAGAAAATCTTAAGAACTAAGAAACAAGTTCAGCAAAGTTGTGGGATACACAATAAATATATGAAAATAAATTGTACTTTTTTAAATATACAAAAATAAGCATACATTAGCAATGAACACTCCAAAGGTAAAATTAAGAAAACAATCCCATTTATAGTAACATTGAAAGGAATAAAATGTCCTGGGATCATGTTAACAAATGACATGCACAACTTACACTCTAAAAACTGCAAAACTTTGCTGCAAGAAACTTAAAAAGATCTAAGTAGGGGTGCCTGGGTGGGTCAGTTGGTTGAGCATCCAATTCTTTATTTTTGCTCAGGTCTCAGGAACCGTGAGATCGAGCTCCACATTTAGCTCTGTGCAGATAGTAAGGAGCCTGCTTGGGACTCTCTCTCTCCCTTTCTCTCTATCCCTTCCCTGCTCACACTCTAAATAAACAAACAAACAAACAAACAAACACTTTCCAAAAAAGACCTAAGTACATGGGAAGTTGTCCTGTGTTCATGAGCTGAAAACCTTAATATTGTTAAAAGGTTAATCTTTCCCATTTATTGATAGATTCAACACAGTTCCTATCAAAATCACAGCTGCATTCTGGAGGGAAGGAAGGGGGATGGAAATTGACGCCTCTTCCATGAATATGGAAACACAAGAGACCCATGTGGAATTGTGGAACAGCCACAACAGTATGGAAAAAGAACAATGTTACAGGGCTCACATTTCCTGTGGTTTTTAACACTTACTGTAAGGCTACATATATATCAAATGTCAATGTCATACTGGCAGAAGGACAGACATTTAGACCAATGGAATGGGATAGAGTGTTCAGAAATAAAACCCTCACATTTATGGTCAATTAATTTTTGACAAGTGTTCCAAGAAAATCCAATGGGAAAAGGAATTGTCTTTTCAACAAATGGTGCTGGGGCAACAGGACATGCACATGCAAAATAATTAATTTGGACTCCTGTCTAATATACTATATAAAAATTAACTCAAAATTCATTGTGGACTCATATGAATGAGTCCTCTCTGTAATAGCTAAACAGAGAGGTACACTTTTGCAGCATTAAGGTAAGAAATGGCTTAACAATTTTCATAACCATTGTCATATATAGAACAACCAAACACTACTGACAAAAGAAAAACAAATAAATTGAAGTTTATCAAAATTAAAACTTTTTGTAACTCAAAGGACACCATCAAGGAAGTGAAAAGAAAACTCAAAAAGTGGAAGGAAATGTTTGCAAATATTTGAAAATCACATATCTGTTAAGGGACTGTTAGCCAGATTATATTGAAACCTCTTACAACTCAATACCAGAAAGACCAATATTCCATGTGAAAAATAGGTAGAGGATCTGAGTAGACATTTCTTCAAAGCAGAAATAAAAATGGCATACAAGCACGTGAAAATATGCTCAGCATCATTAGTCATCAGAATAATGCAAAGGCAAATCACAATGAAATGCCACTTAACACTCAGTAGGAAGGTTATAATAAAAATGGCTAGATAATAACAAATGTTGGAGAGGATGTGGAGAAATTGGATCCTTCCGGCATTGGTTATCGGTTTTTAAGATGCTGTAGCCATTTTGGAAAACAGTTTGGCAGTTTCTAAATCCTTAAACATAGAGTTTCCTATGACCCAGCAAATTCCTTTCTGGGGGTGTATATACACACAAAAGAAATGAAAACCAACACCTACGCTAAAACTTGCGCATGCACGTCCATAGCAGCAATGTTCATTATAGCTAAAAGTGAACAGAGCTGAAATGACAGGTAATAAGTGAATAGACAAAATGTGATATGTCTATTAATGAAATATTATTTGACCAGAAAAGGAATAACATATTACTATTATTTTCAAATATTTATTTAATTTGAGAGCATGATATTATTATACTTTATTTAATATGAGAGCATCATATTATTATACTTGTTATGATGATCTGTGACTAATGACCTTTGATGCTACTACTGTAATAGTTTTGGAATGCCATAAGCTGCTCTCATAGAGTAGGAGAGGGGCAGAGTGAGAGAGGGAGAGAGAGAGAGAGAGAGAGAGAGAGAGAGAGAGAGGGTCCCAAACACGCTCTGCACTGTCAGCACAAAGCTTAACACAGGGCTCAAATTCACCAACCATGAGCAAGATCAAGAGTTGGACGCTTAACCAACTGAGCCACCCAGGCGTCCCAGGAATAAAATATTATTAATGCATGGTACAGCATAGATACATTTTGAAAAATGAATGCCAAGTAAAAGAAGTCAACCATAAATACAATGTATTGTATAATTCCATTTTTACACAATGTCCAGAATAAGCAAATCTATAGAGACAGCAGTAAACTAGTCATTGCCTAGGGCTGAGGGTGAGAGTGTATGTCAAGAGTGACAGTGAATGAGTGCAGGCATTTCTTCATAGGGAAATGAAATGTTTTAGAATTGACTGTGGTAATGGTTTGACATTATATATATATATTGACAAGTTTGTCAATATACTAAAGGAAATTGAATTATACAATTTAAGTTGGTGAGTCACAAGGTACAGGCGTACCTTGGTTTATTGTGCTTTGCTTTACTGTGTTTGACAAATATTATATTTTTTTAATTTAAGGTTTGTGGTGGCCTTAAGTCAAGCAAGCTTATTGATGGCATTTTTCCAACAGTATTTGCTCACTTTGCGTCTCTGTGTCAAATGTTGGTAATTGATGCAACATTTCAAATTTTTCCTTATTATTATACTTGTTATGATGATCTGTGACTAATGACCTTTGATGCTACTACTGTAATAGTTTTGGAATGCCATAAGCTGCTCTCATATAAGATAGCAAACTTAATCAATAAATGTATGTGTTCCGAGTGCTCCATTCACTAACCATTCCCCCATCTCTCCCTCTCTTCAGGCCTCCTTATTCCCTAAGACATAAAAATATTGAAATTAGTCCAATTAATACCTTTAAAGTGGTCTCTAAGTGTTCAAGGAAAAGAAGAATCACACATCTCTCACTTTAAGGCAAAAGCTAGAAATGATTAGGCTTAGCGAGGAAGGTGTGTCAAAAGCTGACATAGGCTAAAAGTGAGGCCTCTTGTGCCAAACAGTTAGCCAAGGTGTGAATGCAAACAAAAAGTTCTTGGAGGAAATTGAAAGTGCTACTCCAGTGAACACACAAATGATAAGAAAAGAAACACAGCCTTATTGCTGATATGGAGAAAATTTTAGTGGTCTGATTAGAAGATCAAACCAGCCACAACGTTCTCTTAAGTCAAAGCCCAATCCAGAGGAAGGCCTGAACTCTTCAATTCTATGGAGGCTGGAGGCTGACAGGTGAGGAAGCTGCAGAAGGATAGTTTGAAGATGGAAGCAGTTAGTTCATGAGGTTTAAGGAAAGAAGCTGTCTCTATAACATCCAAGTGCAAGGTGAAGGAAACAACAAATGCTGCAACAAGATATCCAGCAAGATAAGAAGCTGCAACAAGTTATCCAGAAATGCTGCTAAGATAATTAATGAAGGTGGCTACAGGAAACAACAGATTTTCTTTTTTTCTTTAGTTTATTTATTTATTTTGAGAGAGAGAGAGAGCAGGCAAGGGAGGGGCGGAGAGAGAGAGAGAGGAGAGAGAATCCCAAGTAGGCCTTGTGCTGTCAATGCAGAGCCCAACGCTGGGCTCAATTCATGAACCATAAGATCATGACCTGAGCAAAAATCAAGAGTCAGATGCTTAACTGATTGAGTCATCCAGGAACCCCCAACAGATTTTCAATGTAGATGAAACAGCCTTATATTGGAAGAAGGTGCCATCTAGGACTTTCATAGCTAGAGAGGAGAAGTCAATGCCTGGCTTCAAAGCTTTAAAGGACAGGCTGACTCCCTTGTTAAGGGCTAATGCAGGTGTTGGCTTTAAGTTAAAGCTAATGCTCATTTATCATTCCAAAAAATCCTAAGGCCCATAAGAATTATGCTAAATCTACTCTGTCTATGCTCTATAAATGGAACAACAAAGCTTGGATGACAGCATATCTGTTTACAATGTGGTTTACTAAATATTTGAAGCCCTCTGATGTTCAAGAAAAAAAAATTCCTTTCAAAATATTACTGCTCACTGACAATTCACAGGTCACCCAAGAGCTCTGATGGAGATGTAGACTGAGATTATTGTTGTTTTCATATCTAATAACACATCCATTCTGTAGCCCATGGGTCAAGGAGTGATTTCAGATTTCAAGTCTTATTATTTAAGAAAAACACTTCATAAGCCTACAGCTGCCATAGGCAGTGATTCCTCTGATGGGTCTGGGCAAAGTAAATTGAAAACCTTCTGAATGGATTCACTGTTCTCGTTGTCATAAAGAATATTTGTGATTAATGGGAAGTAGTCAAAATATTAAAATTAACAGAAGTTGGGAAGAAGTTGATTCCAACCCTCATGGATGACTGTGAGGGGTTCAAGATTTCAGTGGAGGAAGTACTTGCAAAGGTTGTGGAAAAAGCAAGAAAGCTTGAATTAGAAGTGGACCCTGAAAATGTAACTACATTGCTGAAATATCATGATAAAACTTGGACACGTGAGGAGTTGCTTCTTAGGAATGAGCAAAAGACAGTGATTTCTTGAGATGGAAACTAGCCCTGGTGGAGACACAGTGAAGATTGTTGAAATGACAATAAAAGACTTAGAATACTACATAGACTTAGTTGATAAAACAGTGACTGTGTTTGAGAAGATTGACTCCGGTTTTGAAAGAAGTTCTGTTGTGGGTAAAATGTTATCAAACAGCATCACATGCTACAGAGAAATCATTCATGACAGGAAGAGTTAATCAATATCGCATATGTCATTGTCTCATTTTAAGAAATTGCTATAACCACCCCAAACTTTAGCAACCACCGCTCTGAATAGTCAGCAGCCATCAAGATTGAGGCAAGATCTTCCATCAGCAAAAAGATTATGAGTCACTGAAAGTTCAGATGATGATTAGCACTTTTTAGCAATTAAGTATTTTTTAATTAAAGTGTATACACTGTTTTGTTAGATATAATGCTATTGCACAATTAATAGACTATAGCCTAAAAAATAGGCTATACTCTAGTGTAAACATAACTTTTATATGCACTGGGGAACCAAAAAATTCATTTGACTTACTTTGTTGCAATACTTGCTTTTTGGCAGTGGTCTGGAACTGAATCAACAATATCACCAAAGTAGGCCTGTATGTGAATTACACCTCAATCAAGCTGTTTAAAAATAATTGAGGAAGTTAGCCAAGCAATAAACTGGGACAGGGGTAGTACAAACCCCTTCTACTCAAATTATGGTCCATGGACTAATGGTCAGCATTACTTGGAAGATTGTTGGAAATGCAAATTTTGGTCCCCACCCTAGATCTATGAAATCATATTCTGCATAATAATAATTTATCATTATTCATATGCAAATTATAGTTTGAGAAGCACTGATCTAGGTAAACAGCAAATGAGAGTCAAGGCTCTGTAGTGGGAAAGATATACCAACATACTAGTATATTGGAGGGACTGAGAGAAGCCAATGTAGACTCACATGGAAGAGAGGGAGAAATGACATGGGGATTAGTGGGTAGAGGTAAACATAAAGCATATTTTTCAGGGCCTTCTAGTTAGAGTATGAAGTTTGGATTTCACTGCAATTGGGAAGGATCAAAAGTTTAAGCAAAGGAAGGACATCACCACACTTGCTGACATGTGGAATATTAATTGGGAAGCAGCAAATGTAGAAATTCAGAGACTAGTTTGTTGTTGTGCTTTGAACTAAGATGATGGTAGTGGAGATGGAGAAATTATTACAAGATATAATTTGAAGGTTCACAAGACTTGCTTATGATTAAATATGGATGGTAAAGGAAAGGATACTGGGATGTTTGGCATGAACATTTGAGTGTATATTGGTACCATTTACTGACAATAGTGATTGGGCAGGATAGGGACTGGTACATGGCATGGATATCAAGTAGACAGATGGATATGTGAATCTAGAACTCAAGATGTTTAAGCTGAAGATATAAATTTGGGAGTCATAACACAAAGATGCTATTTAAATAAGATCACCTAGAAGAGTGTAAAGAATACAAAGCACTGTTAAAATAGCCAAAAAAGAATGTTAATTTCACTATCTGATTGTCAAACCAGAAGAGCACTAGGACCTCTATAAGGAGGAGATATTAAGTGGAATTCATCTTCTAGGAACTTAGAATCTAAGGAAGCAGATATATATAGATTGCCTTTTGGGGAAAGGAATTCAAAATATTTAATCATTGGTACGGTACTGGCACTAACCACAAAGGCCAGGCTCTGGCCATAACACTGTATGGCCCTGGAACCCCTCCCCTGCTTCCACGATTTAGAAGGGTAGGTAGATAAAGGAAAAGTCGAGAATGGGTAGGTCCAATATAAGAGAGCAGTAGAGAACACTGAAGAAACTCAGATAGAGTGTATTCACCAACAAACACAGAAGTATTTCAGTATTTTAACAACTGGGATAGTCATCTTGGTGCAGACTGGCTGAATAGCAACCCTCAATATGGAAGACTGAGAGAATAAGAAAGTATTTTAATTAATGAAATGGCCTAAAAAACAGACTATTGAGATGCTCTGTTAATTTCCTTTTAAACCTAATTCCTGGTTTTCACTATTAAAAAAATTATTTTTACCTCTACAATTACCCTTATGTACTGTGTTTTGAACTACTGAACATTATTTAGATGTCTGTTGATCCTTTAAAGCAAGGACCATGTCTCACACATGTTCTGTATTCAAGCAGTACTTAGCTCAGGACTCTACATTCATTGCATGTACAATTCTCAGGAAGGATTTGTTGAATATGTGGCTAAATACTTGATGACTCCTCAGTAAAACTGAGGCCAGAAGAAGCCATCTTCTCAGTTCAACTAGTCATACACAGGCCACAATTCAATATAAGAAACTTATAGCTGGAAGAGATCTTTAGTATCCCCAAAGGCATTGTTTTTCACTCTACTCTAGGACTCACTACAAAATCAGAGGTCCAGGCTTCCTGGGGCTTCCCTTAAAAAGGGAGAGGGAAATGGGTTTAGGGTATGAGGTAGTTTGAATCCCTGACCTTTACCTAGAGAAACAATTTTATCTGCTTCCAAGTGAGATTTCATTAAAATAAATGGTATGATTATCTGATTTTTTTAAAATAAGCATTTAAATTAAAATACATAATTTAATTAATTAAGTAATTAATTAATTAAAAAGAATGATCTAATAGTAATTGCTGTATTTTTCGTCATTAAACTGAGACCCAGAGAAGTTGAGTAATAGTGGCAAAATCACAGTTAGTCGGTAAGAGGTGGGGATCTCATGGGCATCACCATCCCTTTCACTGAGAGACCACTGGGCTATAAAAGCTGTCAAAGCTGAGTCAGAACTTGAGGCTGATAGGATGTGTTCCATCCATCTCAGATCCAATCCTGTCCCTGCAAGTTACTGGAGAAACTTAATACTGAGAAGGAATCAGAAACGTGCCCCATCCCAAGTCCCAAACTTGAATCTATTAAAACCTAGCTCTGATTTTTACTGGGTATGAGGATCTTCAAAGAGCTACATCCTGCCCAAAAGCAGATGAGTGAATCAGATGATTCCCCAATCCTAAGTTAAGTCGTTATTCAGAAACATAAGCCATTTAGAAGTATACCTCAAAGTAACTCCTGGTTTACAGGGAAAACTTGGTGAATGTCTGCTTTGAAGAGTAGCCACCCTTTGGGTTTGGCAGGGATTGCAGGCCCTTTACACTGAGGCTTTGTTTCTTGTGTCCGGACCAGCAAATGCATTTTCTACCCTCTCTTCTTTCAACCCATAAGTACTGGTCAATGGTCAAGTTGCTTTCTTGGCAATTGACATAATAAGTGTAGGCAGGATATTTACATTCCCTATTATATGTTTTAAAATTTCGTTGGCAAAAGATCTGTAAATGCAAAGCAATAGTATGGCTGGGAGGCAGGGGGCCATAATTAAAATCCCTTTTTGTTTTTTAAATGGCTTATTAAAATGCTCGTGACACCTGCTACACAAAGCAGCAGCCAAAACCCCTTTGCTGCTAAATGGAATGAAATGGATTTTTCAAATGTCATGCTAGTATCCACTTAATAATACATTTTCCTATAGACAGGACAATAATATATATTTTAATCACTTTTCTACAGGCAAATAGACTGCACAGGAGCTGCCCTTCACTGGCACTTGGAAATTATGAATTTTTCAATAACCTTTTCTATTATTCATCCTGTGTTATTCCGTAACATTTCTGCATGAGGAATGTGCTTCCCAGACACTTTATGAATCTCTTCTATTATTTATTAAACAGCAAGGTGTCCCCCCACAACCCTCACCCCAATCCCCCAGAGAAGACTGTTTTGGAGGAGGGGTCCAAACATGTACAGCTACATCCTGGGTTATTAATAATTTCATATCTATAAGAGATGCAGATTGAGGAGGTTCTTCCATGCAGTTCAACTCTGGCCGCCAGAGGTGTGCTGGCTCAGAGAGAACATATATACTATCTGGAAAAAGGCAAGGCAGACAATCAGCTAAGACAGTCCCTGTTTATAGCATTTGGTGTCTATAGTCTGGACTCCTAAACTGTCCCTAATCTAGAAGGGAGGCCACTTGGGAATATAACTCTGACCACGAAGATGGGATACCTGGATTTTATCCTCCGGTACACATACAGGATGACTTGCAGAAACCTCAGTTTTTACATTTTTCCCTCCCATCCCACCACCAATATTTTCTTTGCGTGGATAACTTCAACCTCTTAAACACATTAACTCCTCATGTGCTTCTGCGGTGTACTGTGTCTTTCCTATTACAGCATTTGTCACTGTAATATTTAATTGTTGCGAGCCATTTGAAGGAAAGACAGGATCTTTCCTGCTCCCCATTACAACTTCAAAGCTTGGATATACTTGGCACAAAGTAGGTATTCAATAGCTATTTAGAATGATTGGCTAGAATGATTGGATAAATAATATGGCCAATCAAATGCTCCTATCCCAAAGGGCTGTTAAGAAGGTCTAAAAGATGCTTAAAAGCTATGTGGCAGAACTATTTATTGATGCATATGCCTCCACACATTTCCCAGTCCCTTTGAAGTTAACAAGGACCATGTGACCAGTTTTGGTCAATAGATGGGCGTACAAATGGCAAGGAACACTAGCGAGATATGTGACTCTCCAGCTCTCTCTTCTGCTGCTGTGGTGATAGTGGAGGCCATGTGCTTCTGATAACATGGCTACAAGATGGCAGAGTCTCTATCTGCCTAGATCCCTGAGTAACTAATGTTGAGGAGAGCTCCCCCACACCACACATGTGTGTATGTACATTCACACACACTGACCTTGGTTCTGTTAAGCCACTGAGATGTAGCGGTTAATTTGTTACTACAACATAATCTTGACTAACATAACCTACATATAAACATAAGAGTGCAGAAAGAGAAATTTGGTGGAAGGGATTGGTTGTGTTATTACTAGTCTATTTTCCATATCACTCCTGAATGCTTCCACTCTGAAACATGGGAATTTTCCAGACTATTACAATCTGGTACCACAGCTAAGAGGGAAGGCAGTTCTGGAAAAGTTTCTAGAACTCTGGCAATGTGACACACCCCCACAATTTCTTTGAAGAATGCCCTCCAAAAAAATGATTGTTAAGGTAATTCTCCTGCCTTCAATAAATTAGTGAGTTGTCTGTCCCTGTTATACTTGCTTAATCCACTCATGGCCTGAGGATGGCAGGGTTGAGATCAGCCCCCAGCAGACCTTGAACATGTGCCATCAGTTGTGCTCCAAAGAGCAGAACTAGATCACAACCAAACAGGCGGAAGTATGGAGTCCCAAGCCACCCAGGCTGGCAACATTAGAGTTTTGTGACTTGTCTTTCTGGGCCATTTCCTGATAGACTGTGGAATTTTTTTTGTGCCCTTGCACAAATGTACTCTTTTGAATTTATCTGAATGTTGTTCTCCTAAAACTAATAATAAAGGATACCAGTAATAATGTGCCTACTTTATACCAGGAGATTTATATATACTCACTTCATCCATAGGAAACAAAACATTTTGATGGAATGTTTCTTATGCCTGATTACTTTTCTCATTCCCCTCAGTCTGGGGCATGAAAAGTAGAACAATTTTTGTGGAGACCACTAAGTGCAAAGCTCAGGAGGCTGGAACATTACCTTCAAAATCTACTTCTGCCTAAAGAAAGTGTGAAAGGTAGGCGCAATTAATTTAGAAGTAGGAAAAATGACTGACTGACCTCAGGATTGGAATGTTAAGTTGGGGTAAAAGAAGATCCCTAATTGGATAATGGAAGGGCTAGAAAGTGGATGGAGGGGATGGGAAGTGCTGAGGGCAGCCTCTGTAGATGCTTCACCACTAATCTGTTTGAGAAAGCAGTGAGAATGGAGGCACTGAGGGGGAGAGAAGAAGTGGGGTAGGGGGAGAGGGGAGAATGATATAAGGATAAGTGAATAGAGAGAGGGGCAGAGAGGAGAAGAGAGCAACAGGCAGCTGCAACCTCCTATGTGGCATTAAGTGGGATCCTAAACTTCCTAAGGACCCAAATTGAGGCTTGAATTAACTGGGAGAATCAACTATGATTGTAGTCCCAGGGGGGAATCTGATAGAGTATAGGGGCTGTACCACAGGGATGCAGGTAGAAGTCCTATGTGGGCTTAAGGGGAAAAAAGCTTGCACCTCCATGGTGTTCCCAGGCATCCCTCCTGTTCCCATGGGTTTACCCAAACCCCAAATGAGTGCCTTGCTCCTCTACCAGCTAGAAGAGTACAGGGGAAGGAGAGGGAGGGAAGGGCACATGGAGGTAGGCAGAGGAGGAAAACCCATACAGAATATGTCAGGGTGAACACACCATGGACCTTGGGCCAAATTCTGTTTGCTTTCTCTTTTTGTAAATAAAGTTGTATTGGAACCCAGCCATTGTTATTTATTTACCTCTGTTGCTACCATGAGTGAGTTAAGTATTTGCAGTAGAGACCTGTGGCCCTCAAAGCCTAAAATATTGACAAACTGGCTCTTTAGAGAAAATGTTGATCCCTGGACTCTCACTTAAATAATAATCTTGACTTTGACTGAAGAAGCAATACAAACATTAGTCTGAATTGAATATACTTGGAGGTATCTAGATCAAGGTTTTCGGTAATCCAGGGAAATGAGGAGGCAGGTCAAGGGCACTTCTAAGTTCAACAAAGAGTTGTACTATTAAAATCTACCAGGGAGATGCAGTCATCAGGTGGTATTCTCTTCTCCTCATAACAAGGGGCTGAGGCTCAGGGCACCAGTGAATGATGAAGCAAAAGGACCTAGCTTCTGAAAGAGGAATGTTCATCAGTCCAGGTGTGGTCTCTTGCGTGTTATGTCCCATTGAATTTACATTCTCCAGGATGGGAAGGAGAATGAACCCTCTTTCTACTGCTTCTGGTTCAGCCCAAGTGAACCACATCTGTCTGGTTTTATCTCTGAATCTTTTCTGAAGTATTTAGGGTTTGCTTTTGAGGTCTTCCTGAGCTACTCTTGCCTCCCTCTCAGTCCCCTTGTTCCAGACAGAGTCCCTACTAGTTTCAAATAGGAGACAGAAAGGTTTGATGTGCCTTCTCTGTCACCGCCAATACTCAATGCATGCATAGCCCATCCTAGGGGCTCATGAAGGGGGTGTCCTAGGAAACAACACAGACCTCTGTTCTTTCATCTCAGTCAAGCCTCCTCCACAGTCAGCAGCTCTCTAAACATCATTTATTTATGTAGGCTTCAGAGTGAGGGGGGGGAACACAGTCACTGGAGATGGAGATGTCATTTGCAAAATAATAATAGCGTCCCAGCTGATGAGAGACAAACACCCCCAGGGTCAATCCTGCTAAATGATACATCTTTTTTTAACTATTTAGATTGTGAGGATATATGAGCAGAGCACTTAGACTAATTTCAGGGTCTTTTCTTTCCTCTGTATGAAATGCTCAGCCCTGTTGAATGTAGAATCTGTATTCATAATTGAATCTCATCAAAGCTTTCTCGTTGTCTTCAGCTGGTGGAGGCACATTGAGATGTGGAAGGAGGAGACAGATACCAGCAAGTGATCAGCTGGTGGACCATGCCTAGGACATGACTCTGGGAGCCCACCTGCCCCATGTGAAGCCTAAATAAAGCAGCGAGTCTCATGCTGCAACTCAGCTGCAGCCACCCATCCCCCTTCAAGTCACTCTCCTTACTTTTAAAGTGTCAAAACAGCACTAGTATTAAGACCCCCTTAACTGAAGACTTATTGTATGTTAGACACTGCTACATATTCTGCATACATATTATGATCGATTTGAGCCCCCCACTCCCCCAAATCCTCTAACTTAGAGGCATCATTGGTCCAGTTTTACAAATAAGAAAATGGAAGCACAGAGAGGTTGAGCAAATGGCTCAAAGACACACAGCTAGTGAATGTCTGAGCAGGGACAGACATCAGGCAGAGGAAGAGGGAAGAGATAATTGCAGTGATGTCAAGAATGTGGAATGCTCCTCACTTCCAACCAGCTTGTTTAGGTCGCAATGAAGATTAACAAGCCAGAGCTCATTTCTTTCCTTCTACCCCCTTCAGAATACTGCAATATTTTCCTTGGAAATATGATTGCTACCAATCTTTCTTAAACTAGCAATTTTTTTTCTGTTATGGATATAATCTGAGAGCATCACATAAGACTTAGAGGTAAAGGACTAAATGGACATCCAATCCTAATTCTCCTCTTAACACAAACACTATTAGTATTTGGACAACTTTATACGGATTGCAAAAATCTACAGGACATACCAGAATTTCTGTCCTAAATCTTTCTGAGTGCCAAATTAAAGCACATGTAAGTGGACTACAAGGTGTGGATATTTTTTTCTTGAATCCAATTGTCATGAGGTTTATATTCTGAAGTATCCTTCTTGTCTAAAACAACTCAAAGTATGCATCCAAAGGCAAAGGATTTTCTATGTTAATCCAAAATAAGAATATATAAGGCTGGGGCATAGAATTTAGTAATTGCCAAACAGCAACCTAACTACAGAAATATGGACCCTCTGAATACATTTATTATTAACAAATATATGTAGAAGATCCACTAGGCATTGGATACCATGCTAGGTGCCAAAAGGGAGAAAACAAAAGAAGACATAAGCCTTTTGCCCTTAAGGATCTTACAGTCTAGTAGCAGGTAAATGGATAAACAGATATTTGGAAAACAATATTGTGAGTGCAGTGATTGAGTGTGCTCAGAAACACAGATAAACATGTAACACCAAACAAAATACAATAAAATACCAAGTGTTTTTCACTAGATGGTATTAGTTTTAAATTCCAGCTTTCCCCATGTACTACTAGCAAGATGACCTTCAACTGGGCACTTAGGTTCAGCTTCCTCATTTGTGACAGGTGCTTCTCTGCAGAGCTATGATGGGGATAAAGTCAGATAATATGCTTAGAGTTCTTAGAACTGTGCCTGGAATGGAATAGATGGACCTTTCCCTAGGCCTGTTTCAGATACACTGATTGAGTGATCTTGAGCTCCTGTGCACTGGCACCATCCCACTTCCCTCCCTGAGTAAGTAAAACCTTCAGAAGACCCTAGACACCCCACCTGTGGAGAGCAAAGGAGTGGCTTTCTTGATTATCCTCCCCTAGTCTCCAGTCTTGCTGAAGCAAAATCTAAGCTGGAGCAGAAGCCCCAGTGACTGGGGGAGATAGAAGGAATAGGGAAAAAGAGGTATGGGTTGGTGGGAGGGGGGACTCTAGGAGGGACAGGTATTCTTGTGGTCTATTCTATCTCTTGAGTGGAGATGGAGAGAAAGAGAAATAAATAATAGTTTGTTTTTTGCTGGATGTTGAAGCACATTTCCTGCCAATAGCACCTCTCACAAGGGCAACTGCTTGACACTTAGGCAAGGGAGTGTGTGGGGAGAACAGGACAAGATAAAATTACAAGTGACAGCATAGCCTGTGTCTGCAATTACAATGCATTGTAAACAAGGAGAATTGCAATTCCAGCTGCCAGGCATGGCCAGAGATTGACAGGGACAGCACACCATCTGAGATGATGGCAGACTGCTATACATCTGCTTTGAGCCCAGCATGGTGGAGACACAGGGATGGGGAGAGAGGACATGGGGGGCTGCAGCATGGGAAACATGGCAGTCAAGGGCTGTCAAGGAGACCAGGAGGGGCAAAGGAGCATGAGGTAGTGGGAAAGAAGGAGAGGGAGAGTTCCAGTGCCAGAAAGTCAACATTGAACAAAAGACTGTGTGTGTGTGTGTGCGTGCGTGTGTGTGTGTGTGTGTGTGTGTGTGTGTGTGTTGTGGGGGTTCATAGGAGAGAGGAAATCAGATGCTGGTTCATAACCCCAACCACCATTGCAAGAGAAAAGAAACTAGCTTTTTAGAGACCTACTATGTGTCAAGCTTAGTAAGGCATTTTAAGTGTGTTATTTCATTGAGATGCACCACAACCATTCAAACACTGACCTCCTGCTAAACAAGGAATTAGTGAGCATCTATGATTCCCAGGCCCTGGACTAGTCATTGTGAATACGAAATTAAGAGGATAGAGCACCTGCCATTAAAAAGGTAGATATTTTAACCCCATTTTCCAGATAAGAAAATTGAGTCTCAGAGGGGTTAAGTCATGTACCCAAGGATCTCAGCCAGTAATGGCAATGCAAAGGCTCAGGTGTAGGTCTGAAGCCAGAACTCAGCATGCTCTACTACATAGTTTATAAGTAGAAGTTCCATTGTCCTCCACTGCGAAGATATTCTTCTGCTTTTGTCAAATATTAATTTAAATAGGACCAAATATGATGAGTTCATTATAGATGCTAAGTAAAAAATTGTTGTCTTCCCCTCTTCATCAGATTGACCAATACAGGCACCTATCATTAGGATCATCATTATCAAACCTTATGCCAAATTCTACTTGAGCAAGTACAAGGAAAGAAGAGCAGTCTCTGATTTATCATAGGAAAGCCTGAAGGTGACCTGGTGCTGGTGCTTCATACACAAGGGGCATTTATCCAATGAAACTGGAAGGGAAAGTGGACTTAACTTATAGCAGGAGGGTCTTAGGTGAGATACATGAGAGGTTATTTCAGCTGTGACTACAATGTCCCCTCTTCACTCTGGGCTGATGCCAGTCACACATGTATTCAGGATTTCCCCAGTGTCTGTGATGAGCAAGGCCATGCCATCCACACTCTCCTATTTCCTCCATGTGATGGAGGACACACATCTATCTTGCACAAGACATTGTGAAGGCAGTAGTGTGGTACTTTCTTTATCAGTGGCTTTTATGGGGATCAAATCCTTGGCCTTGTCTCATTCACACTGGAAACTCCTAGCTCAACTCATCCACAGACAGTCCCTTTGGGCAGGAACTCCATGCATCTCTGTGTGGGGCTGTCAGATGGGATGAAACTTAGCAGGCTGGGCCTAAATCCGGTGAGGCAGCAAAGTGTGCCCTGCCAGGCATATGGCTCCCTAGGCTCAGCTCCATGGCCTGTCAGCAACAGATAGGCCAGGTGAACCCACAGGGAGACTTCAGCCCTCCTCAGCAGGGCCTCTGAGCACAACCTGTCTCTGCAGGAAGTCATTTGTTACAGATCTGGCCTCCCCCAGGAGGGCTTTCCCTCTCTAGGGACCTTCTATAGTTCTGCTAGGCATTCTGGTTGTAAGATGAGTGAATGGTGCTGGACAGATAGGAATGGGGGCAGTGCTGTTGGAAGCTGGGCAGTCCTGAAGGGTTCCAGACTTAAATGCTGAGCTGGGAAGAAATTTACCTAAGAGGTGAGTCTCTGGCTGTATCAGTGGTGCTGACTCCCAGAATGGATTAACTGAAACCACACTCAAGCATCTCATTGGGTTCATCTCATTGGCCTCATATTCCATTAGCCTTCTCCTAGGAGCATCCAGTGCCCATAAATGGAGCAGAGCCCTGCGTTCCCAACCCCAATCTATCCTTTAGGATATTGGGTGCTGTCCAAACACTGCACCAATATCAGCTAACATTCTTACACCCTTGCAGGTGAGTGGAGACAGCAACAAAAGCAGTTAAGAGAACTGGATTGGGGGTCAGACCTGGTGTTCAAACACTGGGTCTGCCACCTATTACAGTACACTTTGGACAAATTGTTCAAGCTCTCTTATGAAATCTGTGTCTCGTCTATAAAATGGGAAAATAGTCTTCACTTCAATGTGATTGTCCTATGAATCAATTTTGATAATGATGTAAAGCTATTTCTCAGTCCCTCTAGAGAGTAAGCATTCAAAGAAAGAAAGTTATTATTGTAAACCTATAAATGGGCCACTGACCTGATACTGGAACATTATGCAGCCATACAAATGTCCTCACTCAGAGTAGGGAACACCTGGCCTCTCATGCCAACACCAGAGATCAGATTCCATGGCATTCTCTTAGAGCCATATCTGTGGGATCTACTTCACACTGTCCTCTGCCTTGTTCTTACCCCCCTAGGCTGTTACTCTCTTCCCTTGTTTTCAGCTCACACATGGCCTTCCATTCTGACACATGGTCCTGCCCCTCTGGCATCAACCTGCTTGCTGTTCCTAGGTCTAATGAGCACTCAGCTCTTGGTCAACCCCACTTCTAGTCACCTCAAGTATCTCTGCTTCTACCAGCTCCATCTAATACCTGAGAGTTTATTTCTGACACAGCCCTTGGAGCCAGCATTGCCATGGGATGATCCTGGCTCCAAAAACAGAGTGGATAGAGATAGTTGTCCACCAGGGAGGGACAGAAGCTGCCCCATCATGAGAATGAATCTACCAATGGCAGTAAGGTCAGAGCGGGGGGCAGGGGTTGAACAAAATAGTCTGAAAGACTGCAGACCATCTTGGGGATAATGTTTCTAGTATCAGGGTTAGAACATGCTAGCTCCTTAGTGAACATCTGCATTTAATAGGATCCTGGTGCATGGTTGTGGAATAGTGTATTTATTGCTTATTTGGGGGGTTTGGGTTTGAGAGAACTATTCTTCCCCACTTCAGAAGTGAGAAATATACTACTTATATGGGTATCAACCTATCACCCCATATTGCCTGACATCAATCAAGCCTTACACCTCTAGCTAAGGAACACTGTGTATGAGCCAATAAGTCCCCTAAGAACTTAGTTATTTTTCCTGTCAGCTGTGAGACCAGGGCAGTAATACCAGTGCATTCACCTGACATCAGGTGTGTGAGAGAGGTGTATGATGAGGTTTGTGTGTGTGGTGTATGATGTGTGAGTATTTGAAGTGTGTGGTGAAGTGTGTATAAAGTGTGTGGTGGGGTGTGTGTGTGAGGTATATGGTGAGGCGTTTGTGTGGTTAGTGTCTGAGAAGTATGTATGTGTGGTCTGTGAAGTGTGAGTATTTGAAGTGTGTGGTGGGGTGTGTGTGTGAGGTATGTCATGAGGTGTGTGTGGTTAGTGTGTGAGAGGTGTGTAGGTGTGAGGAGTGTATGAGAGGTATGTGAGATGTGTGTAAGGTGTGTGTGAAGGGTGTGTATATGTGAGGGATGTGTGAGATGTGTGTGGTTAAGAAACATGTTTATATATGTGTGTGTGAGGAATGTGGGGGGGTGTTGAGATGTATGGTGTGTGTGTGAAGGGTAAGTGTGTGGTCAGATGTGTGTGGCATTTGTGTGTGAGTGGTGTGTGAGAGATGTGCATGGTTGGTGTGAGGGTTGTCTGAGGGGTGTGTGTGTGTGTGTGTGTGTGTGTGTGTGTGTGTAAGGAGATGAGGAAGGGGTAGGACTGTGCTTCTGTGCCATGGATACGTAACATTCCAAAGCTAGTACAGATCTTTCTTGTCTTATCAGGGGTGACATCTTTACAAACCCATCACAACTGAAAATATCGTAAGTTGAAAATGCATTTAATACATAGGGCCCCTGGGTGGCTCAGTTGGTTAAGTGGCCGACTTTGGCTCAGGTCATGATCTCGCAGTCCATGAGTTAGAGCCCCACTTCTGGCTCTGTTCTAACAGCTCAGAAACCGGAGCCTGCTTCAGATTCAGTGTCCCTCTCTCTCTCTGTACCTCCCCCACTCACACTCTGTCTCTGTCACTCTCTCAAAAATAAATAAACATTAAAAAAAAGAAAATGCATTTAATATATCTAACTTACCAAACATCATAGCTAATCTAGCTTACCCTACACGTGGCCAGGACACTTACATGAGCCCACAG
Source organism: Cryptoprocta ferox (assembly GCA_028646485.1). Classification (NCBI taxonomy): domain Eukaryota; kingdom Metazoa; phylum Chordata; class Mammalia; order Carnivora; family Eupleridae; genus Cryptoprocta; species Cryptoprocta ferox. The sequence continues at coordinate 80,211,565 of CM053575.1, forward strand.
TTGGGCAAAATCTTCCCACACAAAGTTTATTTTAAAATGAAGTGTTGAATGTCTCATGTAATTTACTAAATACTGTGCAGAAAGTGAAGAACAGCATGGTTGTAAGTGTGCTGGTCATTGACCCTCGTGATCACTTGGCTGACTGGGAGCTGCAGCTGCCACTGGCCAGCCTCAGAAGAGAGTATGGTATCCCATATCACCAGCCTGGGGAAAAATCAATATTCAAAATTCAAACTACAGTTTCTATTGCATGTGGATCACTTTTGCACCATCCAAAAGTTTTAAAAAATGTCATTAAGTCAAACCATTGTAAATCAGGGACTGTCTGTCTGTACATGGAAGATGATCAACATGAAATAACAATCATGATTTGGGATTAGATAACCCAGAGAGGATAAAGACATCTTGTTTCACCCTCATGTGCAAGGCAGGAGAGGATGAGGCAGTCTTGGCTCTGCAGAAGCTGGTGTGAACAATGCCTGTGTGCAGTTGCAGGGTAGCAGGTAGCTCTGTGTTTGCCTATGGTACTAACCCAGGGGAACAGTGGTGTGAACAATCACAGAATACTAGTGCTGGATAGAACCTCAAGATAATCTTCCTCAATCTCATGACTTTATGATGAAAAATATGTGTCCCAGAGAAGAGCAATGCTCAAACTCACTCAGATAATTAATGGCAGAATATGCACTAGAAACTGGGTCTCCTAACATGTAACCTAGTGCCTACCCCCCATAGCCAGAGCTTGGATATTTATTTTCAGGTTAACCATAGTGTGTTCCCCTGTATAACTGTTTTCTTAATCTCCCTTAAATATTGCTTTCATTACATTAACTGTATCCTCAAAACCTTCAGCAGCTAATCATGACCTACAGGGTAAAGACCAATGTCTCTCCCTAACACATTCAACCTTTGAGACTCATGCAGCATTATCTTACACTCTCATGTTGTGTGATCCACACCTTTGTTAACACCCTTTCTCCTTCTCTCTCACCTGCTCAGCATGATCTCTTTCTCAAAACTCATATCATAGCACATCCGCTCACAGTGATCTGTCATCTCACAGTTAGTATCTTTACCTTATTTAGCAATGATTATACATTGCCCTGAGTTGTAGATTTATATGTGCTATCTTCCTAAACAGGATGGAGACCTTGTCTTATATTTCTTCATATACTCACAACATCTAGCCCAATGCCCTTGCCTGTAATAGATACATAAAAAATGTTAAATATTTGATGTTTGGTAAAATTCTACGAGGGCTGAATATTTATTCCCAAGTTTCCTATTTCTTTTGATGCTGCTCTAGTTCTAGGTAAAATGAGGTTGCAGAGATATCAGACCCTTCTGGCTACAGTTAGGTTCTGCGACCCTACACTACCCAGGCCCAACACCTATTGAAGCACTGAAAGATAAATATTCCTATTTTTCAGTTCCAATTGCTTCATAGCCTTCGCTTACTAGTACCACTACCTCAAATTACACTGTCAAGGGAATTTAGTGTTATGGTTAAGATGAAGGATTTTGGATCCAGGCCACATTGAATTTGTGTTCTGGCCCTTTTATTTACTAATTGTGGTTTGGGATTAACAGTAATCTCTCGCCTTGGTTTCTTCATCTGTGAATTGGGGATAATTTTATCAACTGTGCCATATGGTGATATGCAGATTAAGTGAAATAAAACACACAATCATTTAGCATAGCACCTGGCATATAACAAACATTCCATAAATGTTACCTCTCTGAGTCCTTGTCTTACTTCATCCTCAATTTTGGGTCACTCTTCTTCATCAAAGTCCTCCTGAAGATAGTGATTTGGTTCCTCTCTCTCTCTCTCTCTCTCTCTCTCTCTCTCTCTCTCTCTCTCTCTCTCTCTCTTTATAAATGCTGAACTTATTTTGATCTCCAGCCACCTCTTCTTTAATACTGACAATTACTAGGCTCCCTCTGTGCTGACCCTTGTCCAACTACTTCCTTCCATTGTTTCTGACACATAGTCATGAAAGAGTAGAGTACTGCACCAGGTGCTACAAAGCATTTAAGATACAATTCCACTCATGTGCGTGTATGTTGTGACTGGCAAAAAAAAGGTTTACATTCATGGATTGAATTTAGAATTCAAATTGTAGTTTCAAATTAGTTCTGCATGTGGGTAATTCATCAATTTTTCAATATCAACCAACATTGTTGTCTTAAGAGTCAGCTGTATTTAATAACTTGAATTTGCAATCAAGAGTATGGGCTCCAAAGTCAGACTTTTATTATTATTAGCTATATAACATTGAGAAATGTATTTAAACTCACCATGCCTTAGCTGCCTCAACTATAAAATGGAGCTAATAACAGAACCTACTCCATAAGATAATTGTAAGGATTCAATGAAATACAGTGGAAAACTCCTGCACAAAGTAGGAAAACTCCTGCACAAAGTTAGCACTATTTAGTGTTCCTCTCTTTTCTGAGAACTTCCACTAGTTCTACAGTGGCATTTACTAATTTTTTTTAAAGTCAACTGAAATTAATTCAATATATAGCATTGTGTGATAACTCTTTTAGTAATTGGAAGTTAATGTAGTTTGGGATATAGCTAGTGTGAGATCAGTAGTATAGATTTTTCCATACAAGTTAAAAACACATAATCCCTTAATGCTGAAGCTGGTTTCATATATTTTTCTTGAGAACCTACAGTCTTTTCTTTAAAGCATCTTAAAAGGAGGATAGAGCATTACAGTGGCTGGGAAACCACTGTACTAGTTATCTATCACTATGTAATAAACTAAGCAGCTGAAAACAACAAACATTTCTTATATCACAGTTTCTAGGGCCAGAAATCTGGTTCAAGTTCTTTTATAAGGCTACAGTCAAGCTGTTGGCCAGGGCTTTGGTCTCATCTGAAGGCTTAATTGGAATGGAGGAAATCTGCTTAAGCTTATTCATATGATTATTGGCAGATTTTGGTCCTTGACCAAATGAGCCTTTCCACAGGGCTGCCTTACAACATGGCAGCTGGCTTCCCTCTCAAGATGTGGCACCTGGCCTTCCTCCATGGCATGGCAGCTGGATTGGTGAGCAATCCCAGAGTTGAGAGAGCTTTCCCAAGATGAGAGAGTTTCAGTCTTTTTATATCTTAATTTAGGATGTGACATCCTATCCCTTTTGCCATATTCTATTTGTCAGAATTGAGTCATTAAGTGTAACTCACACTCAAGAGGAGAGGATTATGCAGGAGCCTGAACACCAGGAGGCAAGGATCTTGGGGGCCATCTTAGTGACTGACAGCACAACCAGTGGCACAAAAGAGGACAAATATCATCTCATTGACCTTTTAGACAGCAGTAACTATACACCAGGATCTGTTTTCAATAGTTTAAAAACTATTAGCTAGTTGCCAAAGAGAAATTTGTAGAGGATATGAGCCTTGAGTTAGGTCCTGGTAATTCATGAGAATTTGCCTGGCCAGGGAGAAGAAAAGGAAGATGGTAAAAACAAAACAATAGTAGCAAATGAATATGGCCTGAAGCCCGGGTAGGGAAAAGAAGGAGAACAAAGTGAAACACAGAAGCAAAGACAGCATTGGCCATAAACTACAGTCATTTTTGGGAGCAAGATTTTTAAACTTCTTATATCTTGGCATTTTGATGAAATGCCTTAGTTGAAGACAGAGGAAGGGAGTGTGGATTACATGGCCTTTCAAGATGGACTTGGACTTTCAGCTTCAGGGATTCTACACCAAATGTTGCACTGATGATAGTGAGAAACATTCTGCACCAGCCACAGTGTTGGCCATGTGAGGAAGGACAGAAATGGCAGTGGAGCCCTGGCACCCTCCATGGGCAGAGAGAAGCTCAGTTCTACTTGGGGGTCTCCTCTGCCCTCCTTTCCCTCCAAGCACTAAAGCCCAAACAAGGGCCTGGGGGTGTCTCCCAAACTTCCTCCCAGAAAGCATGGGAGAACTTGTCAATCGCAATCAGCCACCAGCGTGGGTTCCCCCAGCCAGGCCAGCTGGCAGGAAGGCTGCCAAGACAGCAGATCTGACGAAAGAATTCTCAATCACATTTACATGTGCATGGTGCAAAAAGGGAAAGGAAGGGGGGGAAACCTCTCCGGAATCCAAAAAGAAAGTCACTAACTAATCCACCAAAAGAAAAAAAAAAAGAAAAAAAGAAAGAATCAACCACAGATTTGTCTCAGATGTTCTCAAATTGCTGTCCTTAAAAGCTCTGCTTCCCCATCTTCCTCCTCCTCCCATCCGTCCAATCGTCCAAAGAAAGTCTCTAATTTTGCCTTAATTTGTGCCTTGGTTGCAAGAACAAAACAGAACGTCACTGCAGCTTTCCCCCCGCCCCTCCCCTTGGCCCCTCAACAGCTGCACTTCCTCAATGGCCTGATAGAGCCCTTTCTCCGCCATCATTCCCTATTCTTTCCCAGCACCAGGCCCAGTGGCACACTGGGAGGGGGGAGCCCTGTTGCACATCAAAAGGTCATATTCACACCAGCATTACCCTTGACCTCTCAGCGAGCCAGGAGCAGCAGGTTTTGGGGCAGGAAAGAGCCAAATGTGAAATGGTCCAGGCTGGGGTGATGCAAATGTAATTTTGAAAAATTATAGATATCTTAGGCATTTTGCCAGGAGGACCATGGGGGTAGAAACAAATTTGGGTATTTACATCATTTTTGAAATAAAAAATAAACACACACAGCCTCCTTACTTCCTCCTAACTGAATCCTTTCCAAATATCAGATGACACATTGTTTCTCTGTTGCCTACTAATGGAACACAGGATTTTATTCTCAGATATGGCCCTGTCTTGAACCAGACAAGCCCTTACGTAGAATCCTCACTCTCCACTCTCGAGGGAGGCTAATTTAACTCCCCTCTCATGGCCTCCACCCCTGCTTCCACCAAGGATGAGAGTTCTGAGGAGCTTCTAATTAATCTTCGTAAATTGCTCTGCGATCCTGGGATATAAAGGCAAAGTATTATTAGAAAATGTTGGCTGGGTTAGTAGCTGGCCATAAAAGTCGGATGCTGATCAGGTCACTTTTCATGCTGCAATTATTGGGAACAGTTTCTAGTGTTTATATGCGATGGGCATATGATAAGTCCTTAAGAAAAGCACGGAGCGGGGACCTAGGGACATACACTTGTGACTCAGGGAGGGTGTCAGCGAAGAGTGTTTGCAGCCAGTTAATCTCTGAGCCTTTGCCTGCACTGGTCAGACTGTACCAGAATCCCAACAAGATGTCATGGACCTCTGTGTTTTTGAATTCTGCTTCAGCCATCCTGCCCCTCCTACATTTTTTGGCATTTAGGAAAAATCACTTGTGGCTGAAATGAACCCTCAAAAGCAAGTGGTCCCCATCTCATTAGCAGGAAGAGATCCTCCTTATGACATCCAGCCAGACACTCTTGGAACAAGTGAATATCTGATTTTAGCAGGGAAGTGAAATCATTTCTCGGGGGTTCATCTGTGGGTTTCATGCAAATCAAAGACCAGAAAGAAGAGATGCCTAAGAAATTTAGGATCAATAATGCTTGATTTCTTAGCCTCGCTTGTGACTTATTTCTGATCCATTCGTGAAGATTTAGCTAAAAATTCCTGCCTCAGAATTGTTGTGTGATGTGAAAGGCAGGACTCTCCCTGCTCTGTCTTTGCATCTACATCTGCATTAATCAGATATTAATCCACCCCTCCTAGTATATTTGGTGGAGTAACTAATTAATGTTTAAAGAATGCTCTTTGAACACAGAAAAGCACAGTGTCTGAATGTAAGGTGTGATCATTCTTCTGAATTGCACATTTGCAAGGGTGATTTTTGTGGAGGCATATGACCTTCAGAAGAAAAATATCCAATTACTGCAGTTTGTTTATTATTTCATGTTAAAACATTGTTAACACAGACATTTTCCCTTAATATTTTATGAAGACGATATCTAAGACAGATTTAATATTTTAATATCTATTTGCCATGAGGGCTAAAGAATTAGATCATGAAAAGTATGGATTGTGGGGGGGGGATGGTGGGTGGGAGGAGTACAGTTATGAGGCTTCAGATTTCTCTGAAATGAGTTCAATTCAAAGTGCAGAGAGACCGTCGGCTTTACTCTCTGGGGCCAGCACGATGGTATTCAGCTTAGGGGTCTGAATCCAACTGGAAAACCACAGAACATAACCCGTTCTATTGCAACTGAGGACTGTTGAGAGCAGCTTTCTTTGCAGCTTCCCAGCACTATGGAAATAGGTTAGTCATGCCTTTCGCATAATCACAAGGAGCAGAAAGGTGGGTACCCACACTGCAGAGAGGAACACTTATAATAGCAGAGTTGCATTCAGAGCCATTATCCTGAGGAAGTTTCTCCCATCAGATTCCCTTAGATCCAGTTAGCAAGAAGCAGGGGCTGGATTAACAGACCAGAGAGTACAAGACTAGCAGACAGGGAGCTGGAGACAGTGGGGCTCATAGGCACCCCGTTCTGAAGCAGCCCTGTCACTCCTAAGCTCAGTAAGTCTGAGGAGGGACCACATTTTGATTTTTGAGGTGTTTGCCCAACAGAAAAGTAATGGTGGCTGGTGGGGGGGGGGGATGTGACATTGATTATTATAAATAATATCAACCTGTAAATTATTGAGTATTAACTCTGTACCAAAAACTGTCCTAAGTGCATTGAAAGCATTATTTGGTTGTTTCTCCCATAAACTCTGGGAGTTTACTGAGGTAAATATTACTCTCTTCTTTTAGATGATAAAATGAAGGCCCGTTCAGAGTGAAAACAAAGCAAAACAAGTAAGTGGTGGAGTTTAGATTTAAAATGCAGGCAGTCTAACTGCAAAGCATGGCTTAACTGCTAAGTTAACTTTAGCAGTAGCTTACTTAAATTTAGAACTGCAGCTAGTGCTAGGGGTCTAAAAAAAGACTTGGGGATTCATTTACATACAGTTAGGGCTCATGGCTGACAGGCGGCAGAGCCGGACTCTTTCTCTGTGTTTCTCATAAGCTGGTTGGTGCCAGTTGGTACAGATTCAGTCCATATTTCCCCCTCAAGGCTATTTTTGATGTTCATTTAAAACAGATTTCGTGAGTATAGGAAACCCCTCAAAGGTAAAACTTTTCAGCAGAAGCACTTTTCAGATTCTATGGGGTGGGGGCAGAGCTCAACCTGAATAAAACTGGTTCTTTTGGGGGATGTGGAGAGTGGGAGTGTGGGTGGAGGTGGGGAATGTTTTAGTACACTTTTTGATTTGTGGAGTTAAGAACTGGATGCCCCTCCCCCCATAAAAAGAACTGGAGCCCTGTCTAGAAGGGGATTTTGAGATTGTCAGGATGGAAAGTTTCTATGCAATAATATTTATGGGCAGAGAAAATCTCTGGTGAGTTAAGATGGCTAAGGCAGCTAATTTGTCTCCCTTGAAAAGAGGCAGGGAGAGGAAGGGGCAGGGCACCAGGAGAGGGAGGGTGCCTGGGAAAGGCCATGAGTGATGGTTTCAGAAGTATGATGTCTGACAGATCTAATTAGACTACTCATCTCTGAAGTAACTCCTCTCTCCTACCACCATGTGGTCAGCCTCATTGGAACAACAAGGGAAAGAACAATATCCACATCTGGGGAATGATATAGTAAAGAGAAGTCAAGGCTGCCAGAACTGAGCAGGCAGTTAGGGGAGACCCGTGAAGGTCTGTGGAGATTCTCAGAAACTCAGAAACACAGGAAAGAGGAGCAAGCTCCACCCAACAAAAAGATGAGAGCCTCTCTCTTGGTTCTGTGAATAGGAAGAGGAAAACATGGCCAAAATACTGAAAATTGGTAATTTTTTTCTAGAAAGAAAAAGCATTTTCTTTGAAAATGCATGTGGCATACCCAATGTCACACACTCTTCTAGCAATAAGCCAGGGTCTTACTATTCTCCAAAATTTTACTGCCTCCCCTGGATTTTTTGTTATCTCCCGGCCAAGTATAACTCTCTATTTCTAGCCTCTTAGCAGCTGCCATGATTTACAAAAGTGGGAATTTTTGCTGCTTCTCTTGTGAGTGTGGTTCCAAGGGTCTATTCATGGGACTTACAAGAGGACAGATGCAAGAGAACAAAAAATATATATTTTTAATTTCTATAAGAAAAATAACCTTATGAATGTGACAAGTATGATGCAGAGAGTAAGAAGAAATGTTCACTTACATTCCTGATTTCAGACAAAATATGAGGAAAATCTATGGCCCTGTTGTCAGCTCTGAGATCTAGAGCCTTCTGAGAAAGGTCAGTTCAATTACATACTTCTCCATCTCACCTCTCTTTTCCTTCCATTAACTCTTTCCATCTGTCAGGTCACTCTGCCCAAAGACCAGTACTGTGATCTCTCAGCCTTATGCCCTCAGCCCTAGTGGAACTGTGCCTGACCCTTTGTTCTCTTTCTCTCTGGCTCTCTGGCTCTCCCTCTCATAGATCCAATTTTTCTGTGCCTATAGCATGATCTATAGCCACCGGCAGAGGGCAGGGGTGGCAGGTGGGTGGGTGAGGGCCAAATCACTGTCTGTGGCCTTACAGTGCTGATGTGTAATCACAACTCAACCATATACCGTAATGTGGCCATAAAGACCACAGTATATGAGAGTTATGCCTGAAATGAAGTCCAATCTGTGATAAAGCAGCCAGCATTAATGCCACAAATATGTGACAGCGGGCAGAGAAATGACTGATTGGGGATGTTTATAAATATAGGAAGTGAGCTGCTTGTGGCATCCAATAGAGGGGGTTAGCAAAATGAAGACAGATGGTGGCCTATTAGCTCTTACATTCCTTTATGGCTGCCAATCCACACAGAGAGCTTCAGTGCTCAACTTCATCATACAACCCTCCCAGTGGGACCCTCCAGGTACATTGTAGACCGGCTCCACCTCCTGGCTCCGTGTAGAACTACAGCTCTCTTCATAATGGTTTCTGCAAATGACAGCAGGGCAAGATGTGGTCCAGCACAGCCATTCCAAAGATGGCATCGATGCATTGGAACTATAGCCAAAACCCTGGGATTTACTCAACTGACTCATGGTATTTTTCATAAAAACATTGAACACTGTGTTTGGGAAAAGAATGTGAAGACCGCATCTAGTACATCTCTTCAAGCAGGTGCAGACATGCCCTCCCTATCTTTGCCCAGCCCATGGTAACTATGCCCTTTTCTAAGGTGGATGTTTTCCTCTTTGTCATTTTATTGACTCTGACTTTAGGATTTAAAGACCTTACCCTAGAGCTTCCGTCCTCTGGTCCTTAGTAGCATAATGAGCAAGGATTAGCCAACCTTCCTTCACAAGACAGCCTGCAAATATTTGAAGAGGTCTCATGCGGGTATGTGGATGTGGCTTTGGTTCCCTCAAAGGAACACCTCAAGCTCTAATGTCCTTTGTTCACACAACACGCACACAGGTCGTTCTACCAACCTGCCCAGCCTGGGCCTCTTCAAACCTCTAAAAGTGTGGTGCAGTAGTTAGCGTGGTACTTCAGATATTATCTGGCAGATTCATCGTACTGCAGCATTCATAAATGTTTTTGTTCTATGTAATATGAAAGGTAGAAGGAATTCCACTCTTGTAACTTGCATGAAACTGACAATTAGTAAAACCAGTACATTTTTTCCTCTTCTTTTCTTCACGCTACTAAAACGAAATTCTTCTGCAATAAATTAGCCTCTTCCTAATTTCCAGCTTCTGTGCCCCATTGTTCCCCAGAGCAAGATTCAGACCAGGAACTGCCCACAAAAGTTTCCACCCTGCTTTTGTCTCTATAATCAATCCTGATCTCAAGCAGAGGAGATTTAAAGTGCACTAGCTCACTATCTGGACCTCTCCAGATAGTGGACTTGATTGGGACTTTGCATTTCTTTTGATCGTTTAAATTCCATTTTAGTCCCCAAATCCAGTTTGCTCCTTGTTATGCAGTTCTGGCTACAGGTATCCTGTCTTTCTTCCTGTGACTGTCTTATTAAGCTTCCAGGCCTTGAGATGTCCAGCACAGGGTATTTCTGTTTTGATGTTACCAAACTCCCCTCCAAAGAAGTAATGTTCCTCATCCCTCCTCCCTCAATCAAGCTGTGCACCTAGCAAAAAGTAGTCAAAATAATACATACATTGTGTTCATTATTGAACTGCATTTGCACATAACTCTGTGAGGTAGGTAGCTACAAATATATCTCCATTTTATAGATGCATTGGGGCACAGAGAAGTTAAGTAACTTCCCTAAAGGCACACAGCTGGTAAATAGCAAAGCCAGTATTTACTCCATATAGCCTGAGCATAGAGCCTGGCCCCTTAAAGACCATACATTGCAGCTTTATGGTGAATATATTCAGAGAGAATGAGTGAGAGTTATTTTTTATGTGCCTGGTTCTTTGTCACTGTTCTCAGTCTGGAATGGCTGCCAGCTCTGACCTACCACCCTTTCTTACAGCCATACTCTTTATAAGCCATGCTGTCCCTGATGTACTGGCCTTTCTCCTAATCCCAGCTGCCAGTACTCAGATCTACCTGAAGAACCCTCTTAAAGAACCCCTACCACCTGCAGTTAGCTAGACCATGCCTGAATCTAACATAAGATATGACATAAACCTATATTTGAATAATTCACTTTTTGAACCTGATGATAAGATATTGCATTTTCTCCCGTTAAATTCCATCATCTTAGATTTGGCCCATTCCTGCAGCCTGACAAGATCTTTCTGGATTTGATCACCTGATAAATTTGCTTTTCCTCCAAACCATGTCATCCACAAATTGGATAAGTGTCATGTCTATGTCTCCATCCAAGCTGCTGATGGAAACGTTTAATGATACAGGACAGAGCCAATGCCCTGTGTACCCTGGCAGCCCACTGCTTGACATTGATCAATTAGTTGTCCAGCACCTGTTGGCGATAGTGTTCATCCACTTACTAATATACCTAATTTTACTAGTATTCAGCATAAATTTCTTCATCATTCCAACAAAGTCATTCCAAAGGCATGCAAAATGCATTCCTGAAATACCAATTCACTATGTCTACTACATTTCCCTGGAAGACACTGTCAAAGCAAGAAATGAGGTTTATTTGACATGACCTAATATTAATAAATCTAAGACTGTAAGAAATCACTATTAATTCATACTGTGCATTTAAAGAGTCTAAAGAACATTCCATGCCTTCAGCACATTGGTTTCTAAACTAACTTTTGCGGAGTCCTAGATTCCCTTAGAGGTTCTTTAGAGGTTACTGCAGGGGCTGAAGGAGAAAGAGCAGGCATCCAGGCCCTTCTTTCTGAGCAGCTCCACGATTTTGTATATTATAATAGTGTTCTATTTTTGATCTTTCTTGAAAAAGTGAGAGGCAAACTATAATTTGAAAACTACCTCTTTAAAGGAGGAAAGCAATCTGTCTGTCTAGAGTTGTGCTCGATTGTGCTATATTGACTGGTGCTTGGGACACTCACTTTGCTAATAAAATCAAGACACCATTATCCACATTTGCTCTGTGCCTCACAGAAGTGCTATAAGAGTTGATAGATAGCCTTAGGACAGAGCGACTAAGCAAGTCCATTATTGAAATGCACACATCTAAATGCCCAAAAGAATCCTTGTCATTTTTTCCCAAGTGATCTGCTCAGAGGATGTTTCTCCCATCCCCAAACATTTATTGAATGCCTCTTAGCTACAAGGTATTTTCAAACACATAAATTTCTTCAACCTTTACAACAATCTTAATGAGATATGATTTCTCCTGTTTATCGATGAGGAAGCTGAGGCTAAAAAGAAGTTAAATAAGTTGTTTACAGTCACCCAGCCAGTAATCAAAGGAGCCAAAATTCATACTCATGTTTGATTGATCCAAAACTCCCTGAAATTTGCCTTTATTTCTCATGGGATATTATTATTAGTACATTAAGATCTAATATTTCTGAGTGTTGACAATGGGCTAGCCACTGTGCTGAGCATTTACAAAGATTATCTCATTTAATCTCACAATAGCTGTACTGTTGGTGATATTATTATGCCCAATTTTGCAGATGAAGATGAAGAACTTCCCCCAGGGTGGCACAGAAAGAAATTGACACAGCTAACATTCAAACCCACGTAACCTAACTCTAGAGACTCTGCTGTTAAGAATCATGCTATTATTTATATCAGGACTCATCTTTTTATCAAACCTGACACAAACAGGCGCCCATTGGCCATTTGTTGAGGGGTCTTGTAAGCTGTATCTGTTCCCCTGAGCTCTCCTACATGAATATACTATTAGAGATGATCTTTTGAGTGAGGCATTGTCTTATGTTTAAATGGAAGCAGTCATTCAGTCAGTAAAGATTTGCTGTGAAGTAGAGCCTCTCCAATGTGTCTGGTTGACAGTAGAACATCGAAAGATCGGGGCAGAAAGACAAGTAAGCTTTGATAATCTTAGGGGTGAAGAATAGGGCAAAAGCTCAGACGATGGGTGTAGGCAGGTCTGGGTCACAGCCCCAAGAAGTATGGAACAGGGCACTATAATAGGAGGGGAGAAGGTACCAGGCAGGCTTTACCTTCAGCATGTCTAGTTACAGACTAATCCTGGTTCTTTTGAAAAATGACCCCTTAAATATCCACATCCTGCTGTTTTCTCTCGTCTTTTTCCAACTGTGCTGGAGAATAGTTGAAAGGGATGCGAGCCTGTAGAATATGTAGCCAGTGTGAATAGAACCATGCTCTGAAGCAAGGGGATTTCAGTGGTGTAGCTGTTATTTATGGTCCAAGGACCAGCTACCCCCTCCTCTAATTGGCAGTAGCAGAGTGGAGGGAAGGGAACGCAAATCACAATGGCTCTCCCTCCTCCAGCCCATCTTCCTGATACCATGTCGAAGGCTAGCTTTCTGCCGACACATATATTTCTATTGCCTATTGAACACAAGGGACGATAGCAGTCCTGAATAGCATCAGACAAGGAATGAAATGAAATTTTAACCTTAGTAATATAAGATGCATTGTACTTCTCCTTTTAGAGCATATTTGCCACTTAAGATAATTCGGCTGAAACCAACAGAAGACCCAATGAGCCAGGAGAAAGCAAATGTGTAAAGGTATGAGAGAGGGTATGAGTTATGAAGAGAAAAATGTGATCAAAGGCATGGTCTAACCCAAATTTCCTATACTTTGCACTCTTTCAGAGTAGGGAAAAGTTAAGCTATCATCATTATCATTGTTATTATAGAATTCATTTTATTATATCATTATTATTGCCAACCCTTCCACATATCACCAATGATTGTTTTTGAATATCATTAAATGATTTTCTTGAATAGGAGGAAATAGGGTAAAAGTATGAGGAACAGGCGTGGAATTACAGAAAGGTATGTCCCAATTTAATTTTTTGAACTCCAAAAGTTATAGTGATTTGATAATGAAATGAGGTTATTTCATTAAATATGTTAGTAAGTTAGAATGTATTACTTTATATTATTTCAGTTTTCTTATGTGCCTTATTGGAAAGACCAGTACTGAGTTTTCTGCCAACATATATGTTGTGTACTGTGATATAAATAATACAGTATATAGTTCCCGAGTTCCAGAAGCATCTCAACTGGAAAAGAAAATATGCACAAAGGCATGTACTGTAAGAATGCTTTAGAAGAAAAAAAAGTTTTAATGCAATAGTGGGATTCCTATCCCTGAAATTGTTTAAACCACGTTTGTGTAAAATCCTGTTAGTCTTACCATAATTTAACAATGTTTTCCATGCTACAGTCCTTTTCAGAGCATTTATATTGCAAAGTTCATTATGAATCTTTCAGAGGAAAATAGGTGTCCAACAAATTCATAAACTCATGAACTATAGAACACTCTTTCCCCTTTTTATTTAAAGAACCATCCCGGGGAGGCTCAGTGGGTTATACTTCCAACTCGGATTCAGCTCAGGTCATGATCTCATGGTTCCTGGCTTCGAGTCTCACGTAAGGATCTGCACTAGCAGTGTGGAGCCTGCTTGGGTTCTCTCTCATTCTCTCTCTGTCCCTCCCTTGCTTGCTCTCTTATCTTTCTCCCTCAAAATAAATAAATAAACTTAAAAAAAAGAACCATCTCTAGGGACTGATTGCCTGGGAAACCATTTTGGGAAATCCTGCTGAATAGCATATTCTTGCACAAAATGCAGATTGAAGTCGATGCTGTCTAAGGTCCCTTCCAAGCCTGAGAGAACTCAGGCCACTGGGCAGGCAGGGATACTTTTGGAGAAGGGCAGGTGACCTGTATAAGCTTGCTGCTGTTCAAATAGCCCAACCTTGGAGTGGAGAGATACTTCCCTTCTTCTCTACTGTGAGACCAATGCTGAGTGACCAGGAGACTGCTCCTGAGGCAAATTTGAGGAAGTAAACAGGACTTTCTAGGAGGGATATCATTGTTTTCTTTGCAAAGTTAGTCCTCTTCCCTCTACCCTGATGTTCTCTTTTGCTTCCTCTTTCTCTCTCACCTAGGGCATTGACTATCTATCATAGGGAGGGATTCTGACAATCAGTGAATGTCATACACACAGACACATACACACCCATGACACACACACACACATGCGTGCGTGCGCACGCACACACACACACACACACTTGATTGCATTGCTTGGGTCTATCCATATGGCCCAGTGGCTATACCACAGGCATGGATTCTGAAATTCTTCACTCATACTATGTAACCTTGAGCAAAACATACCACCACCATTCAGGTCTCAGTTTATGCAAAACAAAGAGACTATGAATGATGAAAGAAAGGGAGGAGTGAACATGAGGAGGCTTTAAAAAATGTCATGCATGGACACTTGGGGATTGCTTTTGCTAACATTTCATGAAAGAAACAATGCGGTGAAATCATTCCCTAAACTGCAGTCACCACTGCAATAGTTCACCTATATCTACAAAGAATAAAGTTAGCATTTTAAGATCACTTGGTTTTCAAAAGCCTGAACTAGGCTTGTCTCGACAGGCACTTTATAGAATATTTGCATATTCCAAATATTGGTCCTGTTGCTTCCTGGCACCCCCAAATCTGAATTTAGTTCTATGTCCATATACTAGAGCCATGAGGGGCAATAAAGAATATTTCATTAAGGAAGAAAAAGACAGAGAACCCACAAGCCTTCATCACCTAAGCTAGGATGAATCTGTTGTGGTCTTCTAGGACTGGACCATGTCTGGTGACTTAAAGAAGAAACCTCTGGGAATTTGAATGTTTCCAGGCAGAAAATACTTCTGACACTTTAGAAAAATCCTAGAGAAAGGGGTAAGCTCATTCCTATCATCAATATCGCACTGATAATCTAATAGCTTGTCTTTAAGATTCTGATTCTTTAAGAAAAAAGGCCCCCTATATTTTCTTGAAAAATAAATGCTATTGGGTATTACTCTAATCAGGAGAGATTTAGGGACAAAATCAAGCTGATGAAGCATGGTACTTTTGTTGGCTAGAATAATCTCTATTTTCCTTCCAGCTTCTGCCTAGTAATCTTAGCAGAGGGAACTATTTTGAAAGAAGGGGCGATGGTGGCAGAGCTGGGCCAGCCTGAAAGAGGTGTTAATCTACCAAGTAAGACTTTGAAAAAGGCAGAAATTCTGTTTCAAACCAAATGATTGGAGGAAACTGAAGTTACTACTTTCAATTGAATTGTGCCCTAACCTGCCGGTTGGGAGCCCCTGCCTTCGTTTCCTTGCCATCTGAAAACACCACACAAGCTAATTTATATTGGCTTTCCAGTGCAAGGCACTTTGTGTAAAACATTTCATCTGTTCCTTTCTACGGTCTTGAAAGGCAGGAGTTTTGTAAATGAGCAAACTGAAGCTCAGGGATGCAATGATAAATTAGCAGAGACAGGATTTAAACCTTCATTTTCCTGATTCCAAAGTGACACTCCTGGGTCATATTTTATTTCAAGGAATGATAAGAAAGCACCTGAGCTCTAGCCAAAAGGTTGGGATTTACCAGCAGTTCTGAAGTCCTTTTCCAACAGATTACCCAGCTGGTTGCTGCTCCTTGCTCTTGTTTAGGATTCCCAACAGCCCTGGGAGGTAGAGGGTACAAAGGCGGGGTGGTGTTCCCCTGACCTACTGTAACTGAGATCTTTAGCAGGTCCCTGGCTTCCTCTCCACCCACTCCTGTTGGCTCTGGAGGCTGTAGGGGAAATGAAAAGTGGATAGACATGAGGTGACAGCCGGGGCAGCCTGGGGCTGTGAGCTCTCAGCCAGGTTGCTGACTGGGTGCCAGGAGCCTGCTTCTTATTCCACATGCGTCTGGGCATGTTCTCCTTCATCAGCAGATGAGTTGGATATCTTGAAACACTGAAGTTTTCATCTCCTCTTGATTGGGCTCTACAGCAGTTTAAAAAGCCTTTGCCTGAAAGGGAGTATCGTGTCACACCTTAATAGCCTCATTTCTGGGGCAAAGGGGGCTTTTTAAACTCCCTGAGCCTTGGTGAGGATGTCTGAGCTGCTTGCTTTGTTTGTCTCCTGTGCATTTCTATTCAGGGAGCCGTCTCCAAGAAGTCTTTCATTAAGCACACAGTCATCCAAAGGGAAAGAGAAACATGCTGTACATGAACATTAGTGGCAGCTGAAATTTGTCACACGGAACATCAAAAAGCACAGCCAGGTAAAGGAAGACAAAAGGAAGGAAGCAGGAGTGGGGAAATGGGAACACCCAGGGTTGGAAGGGGAGCGGACATAGTTCAGGTTTCATATTTATCCCTTGGGAGGTGAACAACAGGTGAGAGCTTTCTTTTGGGACAAACGTGTTCCATTGTTGTGTGTGTGGGAAGGATCCTCGGTTCTTGGACATACCCACCATAAGCCTGTGAGCTGGGCTGTACCATACATAAGGGAACCTCTGATTGGACCGAACTGCCCTTTGTGAGAGAGAGGCTGTGTGCACATGCCCCCGTGCTGTCTCCATGCCAGTGAGCACATGTTCACATGTTGACTGGCAAGTCAGGCACCCTGGGTATGGCTCCTTGCGTTTGCCTCCGTGTATTTTGATGTATGTTTGTGAAATCAATTGGTGTCACACAACTTCATTTCAAATGGGCCCAGATAGGGACTTAGATTGTTTTCGAAGATGGTTTGTCCAGCCAGTTGTCCCCTGCCCAAGAAAGAAAGCTGGCATTGTGGGACAACATGTTCCTAGGAAGACAAACATCAGCCTTTTCATGGGTACTCTCTTCCTCCAAAAGGCCAGACCACCAGAGAGGAAAGTCTCTTCACCAAGGTGTATTTGTGACCTAGCTCTGAAAGGACTAGTCCCCCAATTGGTTTAATTACATGGCACAGGAATCAGAAGCAGTCTTCTGTGTCGTGGGATCAGTTGCAGAGAGAAAAATCAGCCACCGCCCCCTCATTTGTCCTTCCACCCTGCTTTTTTAAAAATTTTTTATGTTTATTTATTTTTGAGAGAAAGAGAGACAGGGTGTGAGTGGGGGAGGGACAGAGAGAGAGAGGGAGACACAGAATCCGAAGCAGGCTTCAGGCTCCGAACTATCAGCACAGAGCCTGACACAGGGTTCGAACTCATGAACCATGAGATCATGACCTGAGCCAAAGTCGGATGCTTAACTGACTGAGCCACCCAGCCACCCCTCACCTTGCATTTTTTAATGAAGAATATAAACAGAGCAGAATGTCTCCCTGGGACACAACATGGTTTCCCCTGCCCACCCTTCTCTGTAGAGGAGAAGGTCTCCATGGCACCAAGAGACATTGTGTAAGAGGGTGCGATTTTCTCAAATATCTCAGTTCTCCTCAATAAATCATTATGGAGCTTCCCTCCCACAATCACTTCTTTGCTGAAGTGAATGCTAAGAACGTTTATGGCTTTGTGTGGGACTTGGTTCCATTTCCAGCTAGATGACCTTGGGCGAGATGCTCAAACTTCCTGAAAGTGTCAGTTTTTTTCCTGGGTAAATTAAAACAGGCATAATACCTACTCTGCAGGACTTTTTTGGATTCATATTAATATATGTAAATCATCAGTTACAATGCTTGGAGCCACTGCAATGTCACTTCATCAGGAGGCTCTTCCAGACCAAGTTAAGAACTCCTCTTACACTATCTATTCCTAACACTTATCAAAACTATGGTTAATTAGTTACCTCATAGTCAATACTTACTGAGCACCTGATGTGTGTTGGGTATCCTTTGAAGCATGTCTTACAACAATCTGATGAGGCACTACTATTATCTTTATTTTAAACCTCTATAATTGGAGGGACACCTGGGTGGCTTAGTAGGTGAGCATCAGACTTCAGCTCAGGTCACGATCTCAGGGTTTGTGAATTTGAGCCCCACATCAGGCTCCCTGCTATTAGCACAGAGCTCACTTTGGATCCATTGTCGCCCTCTCTCTCTGCCCCTGCCCTGCTCTCTCTCTCTCTCTCTCTCAAAAATAAATAAATATTTTAAAAAGAGTGGAAAAAAAAAGACTTGGAGACACAGAGCAGCTAGGTCACTTGTCCAAGTCCACACAGCAGAACTGGGATTTCACGAGCTTGAAAGCCATTGCTCTTGCCTCCCATGCTGCACTGCTATGAGGCCCTACTCACTTATTCAGTGTCTCTCTTCTCAGTTACCCTGTGCATTCTGAGAGAGCAAAACCTGCATCACTCTAATTCATTTCTGAGTCAGCTGTGCTTGGCACATAATAAGCAATCCTATTTATTGAATGAATGGTTATTATTTTGAAAGTATTATTTTAGCCTACATTTATACTGTGGTTAAAGGAGGCTCTACAAATTCATGACCTAGTAAGTCATTCTTTTAAATGAGTTTGAAATGCATTTCTTTCAAGGTTTATCTAGAGCTTCCAGGTTTTGGAATTTTTCAGAAACTGTGAAGAAATCCAGTTCACTCTCTCTTCGGGTATCATCGACATCTGTCATCTGCCAGCTCTGCGCCCACTTTCTACCCTGAAGGGTCTGGATAAACTTTAGTCAGCACCCCAGTCTACTTGACCAATTGTTTCAGTGCCTGGCCTGTTTCAGGCTGTCGTTGCTTTCTCTGGGCTGTGCTCACTCAAGGTCGGGTGAGGCTAGGGGCTGAGCTTGGGTGGAGAGACAAATTCAACTGGAATTAAAGGCAGACAAACTCTTCTTCAAGCAAAACAGGAACACAAGCTCAGAAACAAGGCTGGCAAGATTTAACACCTTCCTGTTTGTGCCCTGGCAGCCATAGGGCCTCTGTCGCATCACTGTGGGCCTTGTACCAGCCTGTCCCTCTCACACAGATACCCTTCCTGCAGGTTATCACACAAATGGGTCTTATTTCTTTCAGGCTCTCCTCCTATGTCATGTCTTCATAGAAGCCTTTCCTGACTTCCCCATGTAGAGGAAGTCTTTTCCCAGCCCCTCTCGAAACCTTATCCTTCTTAATTTTGTCTGCTGCACTTAATATGAAGATATCCTACTCATTTCTGTTTGTGTGTTTATTTATATCTGTCTTAGTCATTGCTGTGGCCTTCTGCTCAAAGGATGTGTGGCACTGAAAAGGAAAACAATGCATGGCACAGGAACTTCAGGAGTAGCTAGTTACACACCTGGATCTATTCCAACAGTGGGAGCCCCTTGAGATCAGGGGCCATGGTGATTCATCTGTGTTGGCCTTGCATCTAGCATGCCTCAGGTTCAAGATATGCATCAAGGGAGGAATGAATGAACAACTCGAATTTTGAGTTTTTGAAGCAAAAGTGGAAGGAAGGTAATGGTGAGCTGGATGGAAAATGGGCAGGTCCGTCCCTGGAAATCTGTTGGTGGCCAGGGACAGCACCAAGGAACAAAGAGGGCTCCTGGAACCCATGTAAAGAGTGGAAGGAAGAGAGTCAAAGAATTCTACCCACTTCATAATTTCCTGAGGGAACTTGTGAAAAGCACTGATGCAGACCAGCAGGATGACAGCCTCTGAAGTTAAGGTCCAAGAAGCTTATGGAGAGATTCTTTGCAATGTGAGGAACCCAGGGTTAAAAGCCTTGAGAGAAAAGATCAGAGAGAAAGGAAGAGCAAGACAGACCAAAAGACATCTGTGAAGCATGCAAGAATTAATCAAAGAAGAAACTCAGGAGGCAAGCTGAGCCCAGGAGCCTGCAGCTGTCCTATGCAGGGACCAGGGGCCCATTAGAAGCTCAGTGGTTCTAAGGAAAACAGTTTCTGAGGCTGGGGAGTGTGAACCTGGAGCCTGAGCCACAAAGGCCAAGGTTTCTTGGAACTGAAAAAGTGAAAGAGAGAGAAACCTGACCTCTAGGGAGAAATGAAAAGAAATTTCAGTGGGAAAAAGGGGAGCACCCGAAAAAGATGCATGAAGCACTGACTACACTATACCATGGACAAATCTTAAAAATGTTGTGCTAAGTCAAAGAAGCCAGATACAATGGACCATGTAGTGTCTGGTTCCACAGATATAGAATGTCTACAATAGGCGTTATTACTGCCCATTAGTGCATTCATTCAACCAGTAAGTACTGAGCACAGACCAAGGGCTATGATAGCACCTCTGTCGCTCCAAATACTTGTAAGAATTTGGGTCCCCAGGACCCAAATCTCTCTCCTTCTCCCCCACTCAGCAATGGCTGGTGCCATCATTCACATCTGGATGGATGAATGGGGCAGATCAAGGGAACATCTTTGTGAAGTTATCTGGGGCAGAAACATGCATAACTTCCGCAATCACCCAATCAAGCAGGATCACATTTGCTTTTATTATTTAATTATTATCATTTCTGGAAATAAATAGAACATAAAAATTATTTAAGGTAAATTTTATCACTCATACGTGAGGGATGAAAAGACTCTACATCAGGTCCTGAACAGTAGTACTTCTTATGGGAGTTGTTTTTAAGGAATTTAGAGCCAGTGTTCTTTGAAAAGCCTGTGACCAGACTCCAGGTTTCTCCTTAGACCCCTACCCCAGTCAGTCTTTCTTGCCAGCACCCCAGACCACTTCTCTGGTAATGAGGACACAGCCAGCTCCTCACTGAGACAGAGGGAAGCAGAGCACGAAGTCTTCCTTTCAAATCCCACCCCTCACGCCAGCTTGGCCCTATCCTCCCCAGGCCCCTGCCTCGCTCTGCCCACTGTGAAAGCAGTGCCATTAGCTGAGCCATTTTCCCATATCTAAAATGTATGACTTCTCTGAGGAATGGCTTTCACTTCTAAAGCCTCTTCCATTCAAGGTAGTACCTGGCAAGACTTCTAATAACAGGTAATTGATATTCTACAGAGCATCTTTGGAAAATAATCTGCAAACAAGAGGCTGCAGGCTATAACAGTCTCTTTCTCACTTCCTCTTCTCCCTCTACTTTTTTTTTTAAA
Source organism: Cryptoprocta ferox (assembly GCA_028646485.1). NCBI lineage: Eukaryota > Metazoa > Chordata > Mammalia > Carnivora > Eupleridae > Cryptoprocta > Cryptoprocta ferox. Next base: position 80,232,877 of record CM053575.1, read on the forward strand.
CACAGCTTATAGCTTAATAAAAATACAACCCGAGCAAGAGCAGGAAGCCTTAGCACATTCCCCAACAATATTATCCTGTTAAGAGTTTTATTAATCGGTTTAAAGGTGTGCTGCATCTGGCTGAGAGGTCCAAGATGCCTTCCCCTGCTGACAGGATTGTCCTTGCATTTGGGAAATTGGCATGGTTGGCTCAATTAACAAAATGGCCAGGAAAAGAGGGTCAACCTTGGAAAGCTCAAGACTCACACCGTGTGTATGATGAGTTGAGCAGCAGTTTGGATTTCCTGGTGCATCCCACTTGCACCCAACACACACACACACACACACACACACACACACACACACACACTTGCACGCATGCATGCACATAGCACGAGCAGGGACACCAAAGACACCCTCCTGGAGAAGGGAGCATAAAGGTAGAATAAAGGAGTTTCTGATTTGTTTTTATCTCCTTGCTGTTAAGGAATCTGTAATACATTCTGCAGGAAAGACTCGCTAGCTTGCAAGAACAGACAAATGCATCTGTCAATTTAGTGGCATCATTTGAGCTCAATCAGTGTGGCGCTGGAGGAGTCCCCTAAATGTTTAATTTCTTCCAGCTCCATAAGTGCTGTGATAGGTCTTATCAGGATCTTATTGACTGCGCAAAATGAGACACGGTGTAGAGCGCTTTTCTTGAAGGGAGAGACATTAAAAGCACACACCAGGAACCCATTTAACAGGTTTCTAATAATATCATCTTCTATCAACACCACATTTTCATTCCTAACCACTTTGGTTTTGGTGTGTACACACAGATTACTCATCCTTCTCTAAAACACAGTGTTTTTTAGCTTGGGGCTAATAGGCCTGAAGGAGAACAAAGGTAAGACTTTCTGACTATGTAGATTGGTTGGCATAAGGATCAAAATTCTCCCTTGAGAATATCGACTGATAGAGCAGCCACTAAACATGCCAGTGATTTTGCTGGAACAGAGTAACCCTAGATGACTTCAGCAAGACTCATTGGATCACGTTTATCAGAAGTGATATGCCGAGTTCCCATAGTGACTCGGGGCCCTATATAGATTTCTCAGAATTTTTTTTAGCACATATGCAAAATAAATCAAATGTATGATTAATTTTTGCTCTAAAAATGAGTGGAATGTAGAGGTACTTACTGGCTCACATGTTCGTTCATTAAATATTTATGGAGTGCCAACTAAGGGCCAGGCACTGATCTCAATATACTTTTAGATGAGAAGGGCAAGGAGCCATGAAAACAAAAATGCACAACCCAGCATGGAGAATGCTAAGAATCCTGTTACCCCAAGGCACTGTGGTGGCACTGGGGAGACAGGCTCCGACTACCTCAGGAAGGGAAGTAGGGCAGGGAGCAGATCCAGGAACAGAGGAAAGAGAAACTTTACCTAGACCAGGAATATTGGGTGGGTTCTTCCAGACAGAAAGTGGAGTTAATGCTGCTCCAGGCAGAAAGACAAGCAGGAAGAAGGGCACAGAAGAATGGAACATGAAATGTTTGGGAATTGAGTAGTGAGGCTGGAGGCAGTTTGAGATGAGAGGAGAAATCAGCAGAGAGGTCAGCCTGTGGCACTTGTCCAGAGGGAGCCGTGCTGGAAATCGTCACAACATCCTTGGTGCAGCGATTAGATGGCTCCAAATCACTCCTAGTCCTTGTCCTTCTCATCATCCATGCCCTCTTAGCATCACTTGAGACCCAAGAAGCCTCAGAGTTGGTAGGTATATTCCAGAGCATCACACATTACAAGGGTACAAGTTACAGGAATTAGAAACCCAGCAAAAGACAGGTCATCATGACCTGGGTAATATATATACATGAAGTAGTCCTGACGAAAGTTAAGGATTTAGATGATAGAAGAAAAATGTGTGTATGGTGAGAATATTCTTGAAGGAGGAATGTGGGAAAAAAGACTCGAGACGAAAATGAGTACAAAAGTTGGGCGCTGGCTGTGGCGTGGGAACTAGCTGCACAGGATGAAAGAAAAGGAAGTGAAAAGCAATGTTTTTGTTAGTCAGTTTCTTCCTCAGAAAAATGGAATCAACACTAACCTTCGAAATCCAAGAGCACATACAGAAACAAGGGGCATAAAGTACAGAAAGAAAATCTCGCACAAATGTGTGCTCCTGACTCTGAAGCTAATAATGCAATTACAGTGTCCCCAGAGAAACACAGACTAATTTGACTTTCTGTGCAGCCCGAGGTTGTAGGGTCAGGGCAAAGCCTGGGGAGCAGGGACATTTCTGTCCCTTATGCAGCAACATAAGTATTTCAGGCTGTTTTGAAAAACAGTGAGGGAGAAATCCCAGGGCTTTATTGGAGAAGCTGATGAGAACCTTAGCCTGGGGAGCCAGGCAATCCATGAAGCCTCATGGACAGGGGCAAGAAAGGGGAGAAAAGAATGCCAGTGTCCACCTAACATTATTTTTATCCCTGTGGAAACCAGGGTCCCTTGTCTTGGGGGAGGTGGTTCATCTGACACAGTAAATTTGTTTGATGCTTTTAATAGAGAGGATGCCCAGTTATTCGAAATCAATTCAAGGCTATTGTATGAAGTCTTGTTTCCTAAAAATATTTGGCATTTGGCTTCTATGCTGAGACAAAGAGGGTGTCCAGAGCTGAAGCGCTGACTGATGTAAAGGGCAGTCTGTGGAACCTAGTGCAGGGGCGAGGACCCCACAGCAAGAGGAGACCAAAAGCACAATCAGCAGAGGCATCACCCTGGCTGACCCAGGCTAACAATTCGACCTTGAGAGAGAGAGAGAGTGAAGAATGGGGGCAGGGGGAAAGGATGCCCAGGAAACATGGCAAAATAAGATTTTCTTGCAGTCTTCCCCTGAGAGGGGCTGCTAGAAATTACATCTAGACAACATTGTCCTTGTCAAATGGTATATTTTTTCCCCACTACCTGGTAAATTACTTGAAATTAAAATTAATATTTTTTCTTCAGAAAAGAAATAATTACTAGCCTCAGCCACAAAATTGGAGTTAAAGCTCCAGTGATATAATAATAATAATTTGCACTCACACGGATTCTTTCAAGCAAAGGTCTCGGAAGCTTTGCCAAACATTAATTAATTAAGCCTTGCAGATTCCCCCAGGAGGCAGGTAGCTATTATCTCAATGTACCAGATGTGGAAACTGAGTCTCAGGGAGGTGAAAGTGATTTGCCCAAGGTCACTCTGGGAATGAGAAATGAAACAGAGATTGAAATTGCAAAGGCTTCCCCATGCCCAGAGTTGGGGGAAGCTTTTTGCAGCTTCTCTCTCTGCGGTGCTGGAGGGGCCAGGTCTGCAGAGGTGTTTAAGAAGGAGAGCTGCTGGCACCTAATGCATATGCAAGACCCAGAGAATTGCAGTCCAGTAAGCACATTTAAAGTGGCAGGGAAAGGCTCCCCAAACTATCAATTTTCATTTGCTAGATCCAGGCCATTTGTGACTAGGTAGGGCTCTGCTAAAATTTGGAAATGATCAGGGGGTAGGGAGTAGTTTTGGGAAAACATGGCTCCACAATGCTCTAGAGAGAGAATTCCATGTAACACCCTTTATGGGATTATTTATACCTAACCTCCACGTTGTTTGGCTTCTGCAGAGCCTGAAAGTCAGAAACACAAAGGAAAAGATGGTGGAGGTGAATTTTAGACAGGGGGAGGGGGCCTTTCAAAGAGGTCTCTAGTGTGCCAGCTGAATCTCCTCCTTTCATTCACCATGAAATGCCCTTGGCTCTGCCTGGCCTCCTCCGGAATTTGGTGGGAAGGCTGTTTGCAGGGAGAGCTGTGGAACCCAGTACTTCTCTGCCTCCACGCCTGGTTTAGCAGCTGACAAATACCATCAGTGAGTTCCCCACCCTCTCCCCCACCCCCCCGTCTTGGGTGCTGCTGACATATTTTGATATTTCCTCGTGAGATTATACTTCACATAATGAATTTGATTCTTCAATTCTTTCTCTCTTCCCCTCAAAACTCTGCAGCTTCTGAGAGTTTATCTGCTACAAGATGAATCGCCCAGAGACTCCTGGTGCATCTTTCTTTACACTTCACCTCCCCCACTACGGATGAGAAATAGACTTTTCCCTCATCCATCATAAGTCAGCATGACAGGGCTGTCGTTCCCCAGGCCTGGCTCACTGTATCATCTTTCTCTCTGTCCTGCTTCAGTGCATGGCCAGCTTTCCCAGGAACAGTCAGGACCTTTATAAAAGACTTTAAATTGTAGTAGAACCAGACCCAAAAATAAAATAACAATAATAATCATAATCATAAGAGAAAAATGAATTTAAAAAATAATATAAGAGAAAGTTATTTCCAAATTTCTTTCATCTGTGGACTATTCTGTTTAAATAGGATATTGTGAAATTTTAATAAATCCAGGCTTTTTCCTGACATGTTATCAATCTTTGAACATCCCTGGAGGGTAAAGGGCAAATCCTCTTTGCCTGATTTTGCAGGTTGGGAAAATGAGATAAAAGGAAGTGAAGAGGCAAGATTATAATGCAAGGCCAAAAGAATTAGGAGAGGGAGAGGTGATGTAGTGATGGCACCTGTGTTATGGGGCAGATGACCATAAGTAGGATACCGACAAATTGTTCTATCACTCCACCTCCTGTCTGTCTCCCAACGGAAACTGAAGGAATAAAAATAGATTTAGATTTAACAGAAGAAAAATCCATTTGTAATGCTGAAGCAAAAGGTCACTGGACTGGAAGTCAGGACACCCAGCTTCAGGGCCAAGCTAGGATGAAAATTACTGAAATGAACTTAGCTGAGTCTTTAGACTTTGGGTGGATAGGGGGTTGGGGGGCTCAGTGTCCCATCTCCAAAATGAGGGAGTCCATCTGGAAAACTTCTAAGTCTTTTCCAAATACTAAGATTCTTAGATGTTAATTCTTAACAGGGTTCTAGACATTAAAAGATTACCAAATAGAGTTACTGTTATAGTGAAGGTTTCTAACATCAGAATAAGCCTCCATTGTGGGAAGATTGTGATGGGGGAATCTCTGGAATCTAGGACAAGCACTGAATGAGCCCAGCTGGCGGGCCAGCAGCCACCCAAATGACCCAGACAGTAGTAAGTCTTCTCTTTACCAGGACAGGGTCAGGAGGACAGCCTTCTAGAACTGTGTCAGCAAATCCTCAGGCATCTCAGTCAGGGGTGGTCTGTCCATCCTCACAGACACCATGGAAATGAGCAAGGGGGATGAAGGAGCCTCTGCCAATTGGGAGGGAGTGTCACCCATGGCTGCCATGGAAAGGACTGGGTTATGGAGAACGCTCTAGGCGCTGCGATTAAGTGAGTGGTCACAGCTTCTGTGCTCTGGTTCCCCACAGTGAGCTCTTGAAGATTCCTTCCACTACCCTATCACTCTGTTTGCTTCATGGATAGCATGGGCAGGGGGAACCTTTGCTTCCAAATGTTATTGGAAGATTTAATTAAGCACCATTTGAAATTTTTGAATGGAAATTACCACATTAGTCATGATTATTATCCATTTTCTTTAAACATAGGGCCAACTGCTAAGCTGTTAGGCGCAAGCATGGAAATTACAAAAATATTCAAATATCCATTATCTGAGACTCTGTTTGCCAAGCATCCTATCTAATCAGGGAAAGCCTGCTGGAACAGATGGGCCTTACACTGTGCCCTATAAGCCAGGAAACTTGGACATGTTGGAACCCAGTGAATCAAAGTGCCAAATGTTACTGCTACTACAAAGAACTCATTTTCTACTCGGCAAAAGACTGGCTGTGCTTGTTCTTTTCAAAGAACTCACATTTCCCACCTGCCCCCAAGTTCTCCGACTTCTCCAGCACTGGACCAGGCAGGGAACATTTACATTCCTGAGAGACAGAGGCCCAGGGTCAGATCAGACTGCATGTAGCCAGGGATCTTGCTGAGCTATTTCCAGGTGATTGGTACTGTCAGCATCAGGGGTACTGGGAAGACAGAGCAGACTTTAAGGAGAGGGCTGTTCAAAGCTGCTAATGCAGGTGCTTAAATAGAGAGAAAGTGCCTTCATTTCAACTTCATATTTATGAGGAGTTTACAGGAAGCTTTGCAGCCAAAGGAAACAAAATTGGTAAACATGGTAAGTAATAGATTCAACAAATACAGCTAAGGATAAAGAACTAATTTACATTTAATGAGACAGTGATTGTTTATTAAATAAGAAATGGTTGTGTTTCTGAAGATGGCCTTAAAGGTTTTTCAGAAGAATACATTAAGCACTGAATATAGCTTTTCATATTCAAAAGATGTGACATGAGGAAAGGGGGAAGGGAGGAGTATGCAGAATGAATGAAGAATGTAGGAAGCTGATAACTTCTTCTGAAATATAAGGCACACACCGGACAAAAACTTAATGGAAAACAAATCCACAAAAGTTTCTCTTCCTTGGATGTCATGCCACAGACGGACTCCACAGTATTGATTTTTTTTAAATTTTTAAACATTTATTCATTCTTGATAGAGAGACAGAGTGTGAGCAGGGGAGAGGCAGAGAGAGAGGGAGACCCAGAATCCAAAGCAGGCTCCAGGCTCTGAGCTGTCAGCACAGAGCCCTATGCAGGGCTCGAACCCACAAGCCGTCAGATCATGACCTGAGCTGTAGTCGGACGCTTAACCGACTGAGCCACCCAGGTGCCCTTGATTTTTTTTAAATAGTATGTAATTACTGGAGAATTTATAGCATGTTGAAACATATATTCTGGCCCTGACCCTGTTTAATGTATTTTTGCATCAAAATCTCTGCAACTATGTTTGTAACTATGGAGATATATGTTATGTGCTGCTATCTGTATAATTTTAAGTGAGGAAAAACTAGGGCTTTCCATGTAGAAAACTAGAAAACTCTCTAGCCTCCCATGACAGATAAGACCAAGCAGAAAGTATGACAGAATAGCAAAGTCATTTCTGCCTAGGATTTGCAAAGACTTGCTGAATTACAGGATTTGCCTGAGACTTTTAACTGCAAGATCTCTTAAAAGACATGTGGTGTAGCGATTGTGCTCATTCATGTTACAGGGCAAATCATTTTTTAAACTTAGATTTCATGTCTTAAACGGCACCAGATGCAGAGTTACAACACCTGAATTTGGGTCCTGGTGGCCTCAAGGGAGCCATGGCAGAAAATTCTAGTTTTTACCAAATCTTCTTCTCTTCCTGTTTTAATAGCCAGTCTACATTCCCATCCACTTATGCAGTTAGGTCTTCATGTGACTCTGTTCTGACCAATGGGATGAAAACAGAAGTGATGTATACCATTTTCTGGTCCTGTGTTTAGAGGGAATGGTGATTCCCTTGTTCCCTTACTCCCTTAAACCCTACTGTTTGGGTTACGGATGTAATGGTAAGTGCTGAAGCAGCCACTTTGAAACCAGAGGTAAAAACTGTGGCTCTTAGGATCATTCCACCAGTCCTAGACCATCTACCTATTTGAAAGAGAAATACATTTCTACTATGACTAACCCACTGTATTAGTAGTTACTGTGTTAAAGCAACTCTGCTTGCATCTTGCCTAATACAGAACTCAATTATAATGGTCTTTGAAACTAAAACATCATTTTACACATTTTGCTTATTTTTAAACACAAACTTTTACAGGGTCAGGAGTATATGTAACAAATTTGAGACTGTGAAGTGAACATACCATACTCTTCCCATGTATATGAAGGACAAGGCTAAGAGAAAAGTAGAGGAGAAGCAAAGTGGTCTCCTTAACTATAAAATAAACAGAAAGCCAGTTTATCACTTTACCAGAGAACTGTCAAGAAATACCGGACTGAAATACCAGGAATAGTTGATAGGCCTTTTCGATGTCACATGAAGAATACTATTTGTTATAGCCACACATTTCACTAAAAAGAATAAGAAGAAAAGTTTTCTATCAGTCTTTTGGGAACATGGCTGAAAATGTACACAAATGGAAACTGGCCTGTCAAGAGTGATCCAAGTCAGCCGTAAAAAATAACAAAGACAAACAAACAAAAGCAGTCTTTATTCTTGCTCTTTTTTTAAGTACTCTAATTTGTATTTAATAATTATCCCTTCAATTATATTTTGGAATTATTTTTTACTAAGAAAATATTCAAACACTCACAGAAAAATGATAGAATAAACCCCACAAACCCACCATTCAGACTGAACAATTATCAAGATTTTGACACATTTGCTAACCCATCTCTGTGCTCTCTCACAGCAGGAGTCACATACAAGTAGAATGGCATGTCAGAAACCTGAAATCTCTCTCCTAAAGGCTTTAAATTCTACTCAGTGTTTGCACCCACACTTGGAAATCCAAGGAGGGGAGGGAACACCACCCCTATCCCTCAGGTTGATCACTATCCTCTTAAAGATGTGAAAATTATGTCCAGCATTCCTGATGATGCTTGGCTGACTTTCTAGTACCCTACACTTCAGACCAAGGAAAGACCTGCTTGGATTATTAGGATATTGCCAATCTCATTAGTAACTGATAGCCTAAAAATCCCAAGGGATCTTCTTGGAACTATTTTAATCATAGGATGGGCATATACACAAAAGTGGAGAAATCTTGAGAAGCTGAGAATAAAATAGACTTGTAGCTCTAGGCAAAAGAAAAGAAGGAGCTGAGGCTTTTGGAATAATAAAATCAGTAGTATTTTTATATAAACCTTGAGGAGTAGGGAACAGACTTCTCTGTCCTTTGATTTCCTGACAATAGTAATAACCATAGGCTACTGGACAGCTATAAATATTTCCAGTCCCTGTGTTTTTAGCCCATCAGAATGGGTGTGTCAAAAGTGTAGGTGGCTATGCACCAGGGAGTGCTAGAGAGGATTCCAAGCTGTTCCCACAGCAGCAAGTAGAGACACTAACCAAAAGAAAGAGGGAACTATGGTTTCAGTTCAGACCCATGCCTTTACATAGATGGTTTCTTTTTTTTTCTTTTCAGTGGTGGTCTTAAGGCAGAATCTCTAGGTATCAGTAATGTTAGCAGCCCCCAGAGCCAAGCTATATGCTGCAAAGTGAGTTATGTGTTAGGCTCTGGGGCTTAGCTCTTTTGATATTTCAGTCTTAAGCTGACATTTAACATTTACTCAAAGATACAGGCTTGTTAGAGTAACACTCACTGCCCTCATCCCCACTGCCCTGACCCCAAACCGCTCTTAGCCCCATCATCAAAATCCTCCAAAAAGCATCTAAATGCATCTAAATGATCAAGCACAACTAAATCAACAACAGAATCCCCTATATTTTGGAAGGTGACAGCCCCAAAACAAAGACCCACATACTTCTGTGTGCCACATAATAGAGCTGATAAAGCATGATCAAAATAATTTAAAAGTGTGTCTTCCAGGTAGGAGTAAGATAAATCTATTATTGGCTTTAAGTCAGGGAGCCTAGGCTTTATGGTTTTATGGGTATTAGAAGGTTGTACAATTTTGACACTATAATTCAGTCATGGAAACAGAAGAAGCCAAGTCTCTCTCACATCTGCAAAAACAGGACTCTTTTCTTCACTGTACTTTCAAAAGAGAAGCTTCAAGCACAGAAAGGTGAAGTAGATTTCATAGGGTCAGGAGTCTATGATAAGATGTAGGTAATGAATCTGACTTTCTGTTTCGTTCCTCTGAGCCAAGTTACCCAATCTACGGAACAACTCATTGGCTACAGAGCATGTCAGCCACAAAAGGATGTGATGGGAGCAGTTACTTCACCTTGACCATAGCCTCTTCCTTCCCAAGATAAGTGGCTCAGATGGAGAGAGAAGAGTCATCTAAATACTTGCTTCAAGAACAGTGGTCACAGTGGCAACGTTGTCCCCAGCATGATTCTGCAGTTACCCGTAGCCTCCCCTGATGCTCAGCCCATCCTAACGCATCCCCACCCCCTCTCCATCTGTACCTACACTTCTGGCCACCCATACACACTGAGGGCTCCCAATGTCCCCTGCTTCCCTTCCTGGGAAATCCCAGAAAAGCAAAATCTGCTTCAAAACACTAAAATGAGCTGTCCCTGCCTGCTATCAGACTGATTTAAAAATACATGAGTTACAAATCACCTGAAATACCCCTTCCCAGTCACATACATACATAAGTTAAGAGAGTTATCATATCATTAGCATTCTGCCCAGAATGTTTTAAGTATGAGTAATAATAATAGCTAACATCTATAGCACAGTCTTCTAGGATTTGTATACAATTTCATTTAATTCTCAAAATTCCCTATGAGATAGGTGTCATTTTTATAGCTTTTTTTTTTTTATAGAAGAGGATACTGAGGCACAGAGAGGTATAGTAATGAAGAGGATACTGAGGCACAGAGAGGTATAGTAATTTGCCCAGGATTTCACAGCTGGCCAGCGGCAGAACTGAGCTTTAAACCAGCTACCTTGACTTAGCCATTAGCAAATACCATTTCCAGTAAGAGTGCAATCTGAAGTGTTAAATGATAATACACTGCCCTTAATGTAATTTATATAGAGATTGTTGTTTTTCCAAGTTTATAGTGATTGATAATATTCTGTCTACCTGCTTCACTCTTGGGGTGAGGGAGGAAGGTGGTAGTGACTTTTTTGGTTTTAATGGCTTGATTCTTGATGTGAGAAGGTGAGCAGGGATTGGACATTGATAAGAGGCTGATATCAGAGGTACCCCGGTTTCTAATCTTGCCACATGTGTTGGCTTTCACATGTTTCCAATCTTCCATCTGTTTTCCTGCAGCCTTCAGCTCCAAGGATATTGGAGAGCTCTCCAATTCAGCTCTCAGAATGTGAACTTTCATCCACAAGGTGCTAAAGCATCATTTCCTTGCAAAAGCAAGAGGCTTTCCTTGCCTGTTCCCTTGGAGGCTAGTTAACTTGCTTTCAAGTCCTGTGCACAGAGCTGGAGGCTACCATTCATCAACAAAGGTGGTGCCTATGCCCCTTTGCCATTCCTAATCCTTCCTTACTCACTCCCCGTGGGGCTTGGGGCTGGGGACTCCAGTGTGTTGTCACTCCTTGGCATTTAAAAATGTTCTATTAAGTCCATTCCCTGAGGGAAGTGACTGCTCTGGGGAACAGATGCTATCACTGAAAGAGTGTTTTGTACCTGAAGGGGTTATCATCTCCCTCGAGGACAGCACTGATAAAAGAAATACAAGTCCCTTTCCTGCCCGGGCAAGAGCTGGAAAAATTTCTGTCCCTGGACACCATCTGAAAACCAGAGTTGTCAATTGGGTTGGGACCAATTATGAAAGTGAGGCGAGAGTCTCCCCCAAATGTTCCTGGACTGCTTTATGCCTCACTTATTCCTAATCTGCCTGCAATTGGGTATGGCAAAGACCGGACACATTGGGGATATGTAGGCAAGTCAGGATCACTAGTTAATTCTCCTGTACTGTGGTGGGGGGGAGGGGAGGGGAAGGGAGGGGTGGGTTCTCTGTACAATTAATTCCAAGGAAAGACTTAGGGACCTACTTATGGGTTTCAAGAATTGTCACCTTTAGAAGACTATAATCAGTAAATATAGTCATAAGGACCAAATAACTACCCTGCCTAATGGAATTCTGCTGTTTATCCCATCTTTCCCCGAAGAAATAATAGAAAAGAACCAAATTAAATGGCATGAGGTATAAATTGACTGTGGCTACAGGATGGGAGAATTGATTGTATTTCTTACATTTATAACATGTGGAATTAACTGTATTCAGTACATACCGGTGACTTAGAAAATGCATGACTTTTTAAAAAAGACACAGGTTTCTTGCATCTGCTAAGCAAGTCACCCCAAGATACCCTGAGTGGTTTAATTACAAAGAGCAGTTGGGACAAATGCCATGCCATCAGTAGACTCCATTGCTCAGTCAGAAGCAGAGTTGGGAGGCAGTGCTCTTCAGAAGGCAAAGCAAAGCACATCCAAGCAGATGTTCCGTTTCTCCAAGAAATAAGCACAGGGTTGGAAGGGGCAGGGGAGTCCAAGTGATTTCAAAAAACTTTGTTGAAACCTAATTGCTCTCAGTATATAGCAAAGTAGTGTTAATATATAACTTAATCCTGGAGATTCTTTTGCTTCTCACTTGGGAATTATTTAAAATAGCAGCCAAGAGCAATGAAAAAGCCAATAGAAAATAGTAGAATAGAGGGTTGAAAAGTAGCATCCTATCTTCCTTTGTTCTCATATGTTATTCCTTTGTAAATATGTGGGGTGGGGGTGGGGGGATATGTGCGTTTGAAGGTGACCTAAGTAAACTTTGTATATAAAGAGTATTTGTAGCAATACTTGTTTATAAGGTGTTACATCCCTGAAGATCCTGATTATTCCTGCTAAAAGCCCTAAGTAACTAAATGTTGCATACCATCCATAACTGATAGGTCACCAAATATTGAAAGGATTTAACTTCTTCATGGTGTTCCCTAAGCTGCAAACCATCATGGGACCATCATGTAAATCATTTATTGTTTACACATTCATCCAGTGACTTTTAATAAGATTATACTTTGTGGTAAGCATTTCTCTAGGACCTGTGGTTATAAATATGGCAAAGAAATTTAGAGTTTCAGGGGCACCTGAGTGGCTCAGTCAGTTAAGCATCTGACTTCAGCTTAGGTCATGAACTCACAGATCGTGGGTTTGAGCTCCACTTCAGGCTCTGCGCTGACAGCTGGGAGCCTGGAGCCTGCTTTCGATTCTGTGTCTCCCTCTCTCTCTGCCCCTCCCCTGCTCATGCTCTGTCTCTCTTTCTCTCTCAAAAATAAACATTAAAAAATATTCTTAAAAAAAGAAATTTAGAGGTTCACATGATCTGAAAAGAAGAAAGATTATGTCAGCACATAATGGCCAAAGAACATGTTAAATGACAAAAATAAAATTAAGTTCAAGCTACTGAAGCAGTACAAATTAGGGAAGAAGAACTCTTACACTATGTAAAGGCAGGAAGAGAGGTGCCTAGATGGCTCAGTCAGTTAAGCATCCGACTTCGGCTCAGATCATGATCTCACAATTTTTGAGTTTGAGCCCCACGTCAGGCTCTGGGCTGACAGCTCAGAGCCTGGAGCCTGCTTCAGATTCTGTGTCTCCCTCTCTGTCTGCTCCTCCCCTGCTCGTGCTCTGTCTCTCAAAAAATAAATAAACATTTAAAAATAAATAAATAAATAAATAAATAAATAAATAAAAATAAAGACAGGAAGAGAAGCATTCATAAAGGAGGTGTCATTTGTTTGGGGTCTTGAACAACAGGCCAGTTGTCCCCTGGCCAGGGAAAGAAAGTGAATGAAGCCATTGCAGCAGAGAGAATAATAGGTATCATGGGTTAAGAGAACTTGAAAGAGCAAGTGGTCAAGTTCACTGGGAATGGGAGTGAAAATCTATGTAAGCACCAGGTTTTAAATAACTGTGCCACATGGAGAGGTCAAAACTTGATTTTACAGATGGTGGTAAAGACCTTAAAACAAAACAAAACAACAACAACAACAACAACAACAACACATAGATTAGGGATTATGCAGTTCTAACTAGATTGTGGGAGTGGACATGAAGGTATAGATACAGGTTTTTAATGTGTAGGAGGTGGAAATAAATTGGGTTTAGTAACTAACTGAACATAAACTATATGGAGAAAGACACAAGATGACTCCCAGGTTGCTAGAATGGATGGTGCTGCCATTAATAACATTAGGAAACAGAAAAGAAGAAATGGATTTGGAGTCCAGAGTGATGAGCTCAGTTGTAACACTTAGAGTAAGAATGTCCATCAGACATCAGGTGCCACTGACCAGGGGACTGAAGAAGTGTTCATCTAGCACTCAGGGGAGTGGAATTGATCTGTATTCACGTTTAGATTATTTAAATCTTTTAAAAAAATCATAGAATATAAAATACCTAAGAAGTACATAAAACATATATGTACCACTTGGTGAATGACTGAAAACTGAACACCTTTGGAACCACCATTCAGACAAATAAAAAGACACTGCCAGCACCCCAGAACTCATGTGTCCCTTCTCCATCACATCATTCCCTTTCTCACTAAGCATAACCCCATCCTAAATGTTATCGTAACCACCTCTTTGGGGGTTTTGTTTGTTTTGCTTTGTTTCTCTTTGTTTTGTGTTATTTGCATCTCATAACATAAGAGTTTAATTTTATCTGTTTTTTTGAAATGCCATACAGTATGTGTTCTCCTGTGTCTGGATACTGTAGCTCAGTATGCTTTGTGTGAGTCATCCTTGTTATGTGTAGTTAGAATTGACTAATTTTCAATGCTGTTTGACATCCCATTGAATGAATATACTACAATGTATGTCTTCATTCTACTATGATAGACATTTTCATTGTTTCCATCTTGAGGCTATTTTAAACAACATTGTCAGGAACATTCCTGCACACATCCCCTGATGCACATGTGCACACATTTCTTCAACTAGGAATGTAATTTATAAGTCACATGCTATGCATATCTTAAATTTTGGTAGAAAGGAAAACTATTTTCCAAAGTGACTGCCCCAATTTATACCCTGCCAGCTGTGTGCAAGGCACACATCACTTCATGTCTCACCAATACTTGATATTGGCAGGTTTCTTTTCTGTTCTTTCTTTCTGCCCTTCCCCCCTCTGCCCTCTCCCTTCTTTCACCATCCTGTCCCTTTCCTTTTCCCTTCTTCCTTCCCTCCCTTCTTCCTTTACTTCCTTCCATATTCTGGTGAATGTGCCTTAGCATATCACTGTGATCTTAATTTGCCTCTCCCTGGTATCTAATGATGTTGAATTGGCCCTTTGGGTCCTCTTTTGTAAAATGCTCGTTTAAGTCTTTTGCCTGCTGGAGTCTACCAGGTTGTCTATAGATTTAGACTTTGATCAAGACACGTGAATGGCAGCCACTTACTTTAAAAGTATTTGTAGCAATCCTAGCCAATAGAAAGCTTCAGTTCCCCTGCCTGTTGTGTAATGACTGTGGTGGCCAAAGAGATCCTGCCCCTCTTTTCTGTTATATCCAGTGTGTGGCAATCTTGATATGAGAGGTGAGAGTTTAATCTCAAAAATTAATTAATTTTTTGCTGTGTCCTATCAGTTGGCTGGCTCTAACTCCCTGATCTTTTTCCTCACCTGGAAACCCAGGTTTTGCTACTGCAGACATAGCTTCTGTCCTGTGTCCCTTTCTCTAATCACAAAGGACATTTGTGGGTCCTTTCAAGGGTAGAACAAAAAGAAAAGAGATTGTATGAATAAGCATTTTATCAACAGAGCTGTCTCATGGATAGAGGATTTTTAAAAACCTGCAAGGATGTTAACAGAAGATAAAAAGAAAAAAAAGAGGTTGTTGAATGTTGGTTCATGGTTCCATGTGTTTGAAACACATCAGTTTTAACAAAGTTAAATTGGCTTCTCAGTGACAACGCTTTCTGAAGCCTTTATGTACACTGAGGATTGAATGCCCAGAAGATCAAAAGTAGTACCTACCATGTTCTCAAACTTCTTCGTTGCAATCATGAGATTTTATTTTTATTTGTTTATTATTTTGAGGACTATCTTACATTATTTTCATGCCACATGTGTTCCCTTCACCTTTAGAATTCATTCTTTTTGTTTATTTGAATAGTTCACACAGACTCACTTACTCGTGGCTACCATGAGTCACTGTCTTCTTCAAATGCTATCACTCTACTCCGTGAAGGTAGCCCTGAATCCCTCATCACCATGAGATGGTACAGAGTATGGTGCCAGGTAAAAGCAAGGGCTTCTACAGTAAAAAGTTGGGGTCTGAATCCAGGCTTTGCCACCACCAACTGGGTAGCATTCATAAACTATTTTATGTATCTAAGCCCAGTTCCCTCATCTAAAAAGGAGACAGAAAAGTGTCTATTTCATAGGCTTTATGTTTTGAGTCTTTATTCATACATTTCATGTAATGTGTTCAGAACAGTGCTTGGCACATAGTAAATATTTAATGTAGTTACCTATTGTTCTTGCTTCTTTTGCCAGTGTGATCCCTAATTCTCCAGATCCAGAGACACATGCTTCCCCTGGGGCAATGCAAACACTTCATGTGTGCTCATGGGTCTGCCATGAAATGCAAGTCATACCATATTTATTTAACTATATGAACATAATTCACCATGCACACACGTGCATGTGAAAAAGACACTACCTTAAATCGTGTGTTGTCATTTGAAAGATGGAACTTCATCGTTAGTGTTAAGGAGATGTTAATCATCTTTGGGGAAGAATTTAATTTCCTCCTGTGAATATTTTATCTCTCCCCACCCCACCCTTGCTTCCCGACTCTTCACTAATGAAGATTTTTGAAAGCTGCATGGAACAGCTTTGAATGGCCATGAATAACCTCCAGTAGAATCTGTCCTTGACTAAAAACCCTTTCTCGGTGTCCAAGGCACATGAACACATGGGGTAAAAAAGCTTTGGGTACCAGAAAACACAGCATCTTGTGACTTGAGGGGGACTATTTCCCATCTTTCCATCACAGTTATGTTTGTCTTGTTTTTTTGTTTGCGGGTTCTATTTCCTGAGAAACTAAGGATGTAAGCAGTGGTCTACGGCTCATTGTGGGTTAATAGATATGAAAGATTTAGCTTAATGCTTGACATCTTGAACACAGTTAAAAACCCTTTGACTCTCCCGGGTTACTTTCTGCCTATAGTTGTTTCTACAGAGGGTGTGACCCCAGACTTCTGTTTCTTTATTCACCTGATTGCAATGTGCTGAGCAGGGTTCTCAGACCCAGTGTCCCAGATGCATACAAGTCTCCTTCCTCATTAAATGTCCCAAGATCCATGCTTCTGGGCTTCTGCTACCAAACTCTAAAATGGGATCACAGTATATTCCAGAAAGAGAGAAAACATCCTTCCCCTAATCTGCCTCCAAACTGTTACCATACTTTCTTGACATCACTTTTTGGGCAATGAGAAGAGTAGTGACTGGTGGAGATGAAGAGCTTTTCTGCCTCTGGGCATTATACATTCATTTGTACTTTTAACTATCATACATGCACAAGTACCACATAAAAAATAAAGATGCACAAGGCATGAATTCTGCCTTCAAGGACTCCCAATTTTGAGGGCAATCAGATCATTGGCTATGAAGCCCTGTATTACTCTAGCTTTCGTACTGCTACCCTTTCCCTAACAGTGCTCCAAATTCCCAGTTATCTGGTAACTGAATTTAAGTTATTAGTCCACAGAGGAATATTGCTGTTGGCTTGTTTCTTTCATTTGATGTATGAAGTAAGTGCGGATTTAGATTATACTAAGAGGCCTGGAGGCAATGGGTGTGTTGGATATATATCACATAAATAAATAAAGCACCAAGGGGTCAGCTTCTCATCTCCCCCATCCCCAACCCCTAGGTAGTCCTGCTGGATCAGAATGGAGAAATATGCATGGAATGTAGACTTTGCTCTACTCATTCCAGTGGGAATCAGCAATCTTCTGTATCTCTGGAAACCTTGTCAGCATCACATTTAATCTGAATGTTATAATAATTATTATAACTTTACATTTATATAGCACTGCGTCTCTGGGGAGGAAAAAAACACCATGAATATAAAGGAAAATGATCAAGCTTCACCTCTCCCTTCTAGGAAGACAGAATACAGGTATTTTTTTTTCCAATTCTTTTCCTTCCTCCTGACTCACCCCTCCAGGCATCACCTGGATATACTGCCTGGGGGCTATTTTCTTTCCTGAGTGGGATTGACTTATCAAAAATGCAGAAAGTGGGGTGGTGGTAGAGGCAAAAACATGCTTTCCACCAAAGGAAAAAGTTCTTGCAAAGATGTAAGAAGGAAGGGAACTAAGATTTATTAATTACCTAGGAAAATCCAAACACTGAGCTACTTGCTTACATATCTAACTTAATAGTCACTAAAATTCCCAGAGAAATACCGCTCCCCCTATTTTACAGTTTTGGAAAGAAAACCTCCTTTACATTCAGGAACTTACTCAAGATCAGTTCATACATAGCAGAGGCTGAGTTTGAACCATTTGTCTCTTTCCAAATTTCCTGTTCTTTTTAGTGTGATCTTAAAAACAAGTTTGTGACCTTATGCCAATGTCTTCTAGCCACGTGCTGCCTAGAACTGTGCTAGTCCTCATAGATTTGAGATTAATCAATGATTTATAAATCCTACCTCTCACCTTCAAGGACTTCCCAAAAGAGAAACTGAATTTAGCCACAGAATCCAAGAACAACCAATCTATGTGATTTAGATGTACAATCACATGGTGAGGTCTATGGGAGTGGAGAAGGTAAGAACATAAATAAGAACTAAAGTCCTAGAGAAGTCTTCTTGGAAGAGGATTTTTGGAGCAGAACCTCACAGACCAGGACCCCTGAGGGGCAAGCATTATGGAAGAGAGTAGCATGGCACAAAACCCAGAGAAAGAACTAAGGGTTTAGGGACAGGGAAGAAAAAACCCTGCCTCGAGAATGAGGCCAGCCAAAGGTAGGGGGGCAGGGACATACACAGGTTCCTGAGGCTTGTGAGATGGATTCAGAGGAGAAGGAAGGTACAGCTTGAGAAGTAGGGAAAGAACAGAAAAGTTCTTCATCTGGGCTTCCCACTTTCTTCATAAACCCCAAGGTCAACTGGTTTCTCATTGCTCCGTAGGGTCACCGGACAGCTTTGCAGAAAGATCAGCCTGGTGCCAGTCCCTCCTGGTTTACTTGGCTGCTTCATTTAAATTACCCCCGTGGCTGAGGCAGCTGCAGAGGCTCCTAGGTCTCTCTTCCCCCTAGGGAATGTGATGTCGCTGGACAGAAAAGCTCCAAATGAGATACTGGGCAGTTTGTGCTTTGGCTAGTGCAGGAAGCACAGGCTGGCTCCCGGGAGCATCGGCCAGGGTTGATAGGCAATTTTTCAGCCTTAGCAGAAATCCCTGCTGTGCAGAATGTAAAAGGAAGGGCAGGTGTCTATAAATGGGATGACAGGGAAATAGGACAATCATCAGGGATAGAGTGAAATTGCTAATACAGCAGTGGGGAACCCTGTCCCTATCAAGAGTCACTGACCAACAAAAAAATAATATCAACCAAGGGTTACTTAGAGGTAAAATATAACTTGGCTTCGTTTGTTAAAGAAATATATAATGAGTGTATACTTACCCATCTTAAAGTGAAGGAATAAGAAACAGAATATTAGACCTGCTTCAAAGAGCATTGTTCTGCTTAAAATCCTGCCTGTCTCCCTGCTCTCAAAAAAGAAGAGCTTTAATGCTTTAACACAAGACATGATGTCATAAATTATTAGCATTACCTTTTAATAAAAGTAATGCATGTTCGCGGTATAAAAATTCAAATAGTACATCAGGGTATTAGGTAAAATGTAAATGTCCCCTTCCTTACTCCTCAGCTGACAATCCATGTGGAAATGCCGTTTGTAGCTTGCCAGGTCCCTGATCATCAACTTCAGCCGCCCTCCCCAGCCAGGTTAGATTACTTTCAGATATTCAAATGTTCGGTTGCCTCATGCCTCCCAGCTTTTGCTCAGGCAGCACCCTCTGCCTGCAAATCCATCCTCCCACCAGCCCCTGCCTCTTGTGCTCTGCTCAGTGACACCTTCAACACACTTTAATATTCAACTCAAATGTCACTTTCTCTATGAAGTTTTCCCTGATATGACCCCATAGATCTGCTCATCACCTTCTTGAAACTCCCATCATCTCCTGCATGTATTTAATAGTTTTTTTGATTTCATGTCTTCCACCCCTTGCTGATTCAGTATTGCTTGAGAGCAGAGATAGTGTATGTATGCATCTCCATGTTCTGAACACTTAGCAAGGAGACTGATAAAGAGTAAGAACTCTCTGTAAATGTTGATGGAATGAATGAAGGGATGGATGAATGAATACATGAAATACACCAAACCAAACTGAGAAATGCTCATTGATTCCTTATTGTAATCAAAAGGAGAGGTAAGAGAATGAGAATAATGAGAGAAAAAGCATGGTCAATCAGAGAAAACATAGAGGAAAGACTAATAGCCACAGAAAGGGAGACATAAAAAGGAAAAGAAAGAAAGGAAAGGAAAGAAAGGAAAAAAAGAAAAAAGAATTAAGGAAGGGAGAGAGAGAACAAAAGAGAGAAAGAAAGAGAGATGTAAGATCCCATACACATAAAAAGACATTCTACCTTTCTACCACACTCATTTACCTAGGTCTGTTTGTTAGCATTCCTAGAAATGTTACTTAATGATTTTTCACGGTTCTTTCTATTCTCTTCATTCTTAAACCCTCAGAGAACCAGGTCTCGGTGGGCTAAATTGAGCAACCCATCAAAGAAGAAAGTATGGTCTGAATTATAGTGTTGGTGATAAAAATTAACAGTATCCTTACAGCTACATGAACTAATTTCTCTAAAAGGGAAGATGGGGTTAACAAAGAAAAACTGACAGATTGAGAGGGGTCTGACTGAAGTCTTGCTGCAAGAGATCAAACTAGGATGAGATTTGATACTACAGTGGCCTGCTCTGTTCCTCAGATTGCCTCTGCTCACTGCCATTTGATTACCTTCTTAGATGGCCAGAGATCAGTTTTTACAATCCAGTCCTAGTACCAGCTGGAGGTCCCACAACCTCCAGCTTCTGGAATTGATGGCTTCTCTGAGGAAGGTCTTTCAAACCCACCATGTGTGGTCTTTACAACTCCTTACATTCCCAGGACCATGGTTTCAGGGCCTATTCTGAGAAGGAAAACCTTCTTCAAATTTAGATTCAGACCTGAATTACTGTATTTCATTTCCATAACTCCTGGAACTTGGAAAAGAAATCATTCCAAGATGAAGTATCCTTGAGGTATCCTAGGGGTATCACTCCTTCTTCCTTTCATCTCCTTGGAGCTAGCAATCATAAGAAGAATCCCTGAGTCCGGACAGGATGTCTAAGGATAGAGGATGGGTAAAAGCTTCCATAATAATGAGTGAAGGGTACACAACAGGGATAATTCAGTAGTGGAAAGAAGCCATGTATGCACGAGGAATAGAAGAGAATCAAATTGAGGCCTGAACTTGTAAGGAAGAGGAGATGGCAGAAACTCAGGAAAGTGGACACACCAGCCAGTGATTCAATCTTACCTCTGGAGTAGGACTAAGGGAGGCTCTCCCTTTCTTCTTCACATACTTCTGTAGTATTTTAATTTTTTAAAGCAAATTGCAATAATTTGGAAATTGGCAAAAATATTTTCAAAATAAGGGAAACAAAAAGAAAAATTTGCTTCATCCCCAGTGGTGGGGAAAGCTGTCTCAGAACCCCCAGGCACCTAAGGTCCTGCTCCTGAGACCTCTCTTCCAGAAGCCAGATCCTTTCCCTGTGAATGGGCTCTATGGATCTTGTTCTCCTCTTATTTGACAGGAATTGGAGTGAAAGAAGTCACCCAAGATTCATTAAACGTTGGGATAGGGACTTAGAGGAAGGATAGCATCTCTGCAAGAAACAGACCCAGTCTCTTTCCTGGGAAGGGAGGAGAGGCCACCTGCCTGGCGTGTTTGCTAACATGCAGGAGCTGTGGCCTGTAATCATCATTAGCTCTCTTTGGTGTTTACTGACTGTTATTAATTAGGATGAGCAAACTTGGCATTAATGTGCCTGCCATAAGGATGAAGGCTCTTACTGCACAACCATCCTGCATAAGCAGCTAGACTGGGACTCATTTACCAACTGTTACCGGGATGATGCAGGACCATAGGCACTGGCTGATGGAGGACCAGGCAGGAGCTGAGGTGGGGGTGCTCTGTCCTGTACTTCTCTGGAAGTTTAGAGTTAGGGGAACTCTGCCAGAGCAGAGGGAGGCAGAGCCTCTCCTTTGCTTGTGTGGCTGCCGCTAGTAGGCTCTAGGTAGCTTCCCAAAGCAGCCCAGGCACACTCATATGGTTCTGTCACCAGGCAGAACTTCCCTCGAGCCCTGGCCACAACAGGTTTCTCCATAATCAGAAAATCACAGAACATAACTTCCTTTATGAGTTAGTGGATTCCTGTCCTATTGCCCTTCAGGAAAGACTCTGCCCTCTGGTGAATTTTGGAAAAGCAGTTGAGGGTGGGTGCAGTTGCCAAGAAAAAGAAAGCATTGTTTTGGGGTTGTAATCTATCATACAGTACCAGAATTCTCTGCTTTTTCTGGAAGTGATACTATACTTATGTATTTCTTCTCTCTAAAAGATCAGCTTTCAAAGAGGAGGGGAATTTAGAGATAGGAGGTAGAGGAACATGTCAGCTGGAGAAGAGGGTTAATTTCCTCCCACATAGATAAGCAGCCTGGGATGGAGAGGGAGCTCTCAAGACAAAATGGTGAAAGTTTCAACTGGCTCAAGAGACTCAAGATAGGAGATACATTCATTCTGTCCAGAGAAGTCATATGCTCCCCCTTGGCTCCCCTGAAAGAGGCAGAGTGATTGGCAAACGTGAGGCCAAGGCCTGCAAGAGATAGGGTGCTGGGGCCATGTCCTCCAGGCTCTAGGCTCCATATTTTGGATTGTTTTGGGCACCGCTCTTTACTCTCTCAGAGGACCTGGGTATAGATCAGACCTATTGCAGGGCTCAAGTGTCTGAGTAACCAAGGAAATTAGCAGCAGCTCCCATGTGGACAAGGACCTGAGCAGGAACGATGCCGCATGCCTCCTCCCTATAGGCTTCTTCCTTCTTTCTCTGGTGTGTGCAGAGGTTTCTGTGACTGAGAAGGCAATGGTGTGTCTGAATGTCTTTGCTCCCTGGGACACTTATGCCCTTTAAACTGAATCATGAGTGGGACTATGGGGATTGTGAAAAGTAGGATAACTGATGAAGGAGAGCACTGAATCTGGGTGACCTGGAAATTTGGGGAAAGGATGGCTTATGATTTTGTTTTATCAAAGGCACCTCTGGTCTCAAAGAAATCCACAGGAAAAACACTCTCAAGCAACTCCACATTTCTGAGATCCCAACTGCTGCAGAAAGAAAGGCCCCTTAGTCATGGAGGTTTGGGCCCATGGGAGTATCTGGCAAGCAGCATTTAACATTGCCATGATGATCAATACACCTAGAAGTGTATTGTGCTGCTCTGAAAAGGTGCTTCTTTCCACCTTCCTGTCTTTTCAGGTACTATTTGCTCTGTTGCAAATCTAGCCACTCCATTAGGCATTTGAAGAAATTCATACAGTTGAAAGGCCCATCTCAAATGCCACCTCTATGAGGCCCTCTTGACCGTCCAAGCTGAGCTGGGTTTCTCCATCCTCTGTGGGCTTATTAGACCTTGTACATTTCTTGAATGCAAACAAACATAGAAACAGAGTGAACACTCTCTCCCATTTGATTGGGAGCTGTCCAAGGTCAATACCTATGTTTTATTTATCCCCCAATGCCTCTAGATCCAGTGCCTAGCATGCTATAGGTACTAATGAATGAACCAAAGAACAAAAACCACCATGCAAAGGTCTCTTCTGGAAGCTGGTCCTCTATTAAAAATACACTGGTGTTCACTGACAAGAAAATCCATGGTTAATAGTTAAGATGGAGCCAGTGCTTAAAGAGATAAAGAATGAAACATTTGAGGATAATTTAAACATTAAAGGGTGGAGGAAGTAGAGTTGAAGTGGGAGGGTGTGACATTTCTCAAGTAACTACTCTTTACCTGGTGCAAGACAAGGTCTGTAAATATGTTATCAATTTCAGCCTCTACCACAGTCCTTTCGAGTGGGAATTATAGCCATGTGTTCACTCCTTAGATGTTTATGGGGCTTTTGCTCTCTGCTGGCACTGTTCTAGGTTATCAAGTCCAACTGTGAACAAGAGAGGTTCAGAAGATCTCATCACTTGTTTACTTATAATCTACCATTGATTCTTTGATTCATACATGGTCAGTGGCTTGTCTGGCTTTACGTAGCTCAAAAGAGTTCAGCGGGAATTTAAAACTAGGTCGCTACAATTCTAAGGTCTATCCTTTCTTTGAATTCTAGGTTGTATATATTCTAGAAAAGTTCGACCAGGGAACTCTGATGTTTTCCATTATGTAATCAAGAGGGACATTCTGGAAGAGCTATTGATTCTGGAGCATTCTGGGGCCTCCAAATAAGCTTTGGTGATGTTGAACAGATCCATGGTTTTGTCAGTCAGTGCTGGGCTTGGCAGTAGACATTGGGTGGGGAAGGAGGGGGATGCTTCTCTGTCACTTTAAGTCCGAAATTGTTTTTAGGTGCTTGTTTAGAGGCAGCATTGGGATGTTGCCGTGTCATGCAGGGAAGAGGGTGGACGTGGCCTCCTTTAGACCTCTCCTCATCAGAGTTACTGTTTCGAGTAACGAGGAAGCACGGGAATTGATTTGATGCCTAATGAATAATCAGCTGCCATCAATAATTGTAATCACTAATCTGGTGCAATTAGAGGCAATTATAATAAATGCAATTTCCTCCCGAGCCACTAACGAACTACAGAAATATGAATTCACTTAAGGGGGCTGGCAGTGATTTATGTGATTATGAGATCACGAATATCATTATGTTGGTAAAGATTCTTAAAGGAGCAAGGTCTTATTCTGGCTTCATTCTAACTAATGAGAAGCTAGAAAATACAATTCCAGAGGTGAGGAGCATAGTGGCTACTATTATTTCTCCCACAACTAGCTTTCTTTAATTCTATATACCTGTACAGACTCATCTGGGATGGTCATGTGAAGGTCTGTTCCTGTAAGGTTTGGTTACTAAAGAGATATTCTGAGTTCATACCTTCAAGTCTTGAAGAATGAAGACTAAAGCATCCTATCAATTCTGCAAGAGAGGGTGTTGACAGGAACATCTGGTTGGAGATGACCTTTTTTTATTCCCAAGGGAGGCATGTCTATTGGCCCATTACCCTTTCCACATCCAAATGAATCCCCAGATTTCATAAATATTTGATCTTTATGTAAATTGAATGACCCTAGAGTTTGTCAGTATCTTACAAATGCTTAAATAACTTTAACTATGTTATTCCCATTCCTCTAAATTTTTATTGGTCATCTATTTTCTAATGAATCAGCCAGATATTTAGGAGTGACTCCACAACATAGCCCCAAGCAATTGCAACAAGACTCATTCACAAGAAAGAGAGTGGGAGGTAAGGTGACTGACCCCCACTTGCTGGGGACAGAGGGTGTTCACAGGATTCTGGTCTTTCAGTACTAAAACTGGAAAGTCTTGGGCAAACCAAGATGAGTTGTTCCCAAGGAGACACAGGCCAAGGCCAGATAATGTAGGAAAGGAGGTTGGACTCTGTTCTCATTATGCTTAGAATGAAATTCAATCTTCCGGACATGGACTAGAAGGTTCTACAAAATCTAACCTCTGCTCAGCTGCCCAAACTCCTCTCCCATTGGTAGATTCTCCCAAAATTCATTTCACATGGGCCTTTTATTTTTTCTTTCTCAAGTCTGCCAAGTTTTTCTTGCCTCAAAGCTTTCCACTTGCCTATCCTGTGCCTGGAGGGTTCCGGGACTCTGATTTTCCCACGGCTGGCTTCTCCTTGTCATTCAAGTCTTACCTCACATGGCCTCTGTCAAATTAGGCTCCCAGGCACTTGTTGTTACATCATAATGTGTGTGTGGGTGTGTGCCTCCCATATTCACCCTCTCTGTCTTCTTAGCTGCAGAATCACAGGCCTAACAAGTGTCAGCACGTGGCAAGCCCTCAGTAAATCTCCATCCTATGAATGGCCGACACCACTGTCCAGTCCCACTTTGCACTATCTCTTCACAGGCAGTCATCCCCATGCATCTGGCCTATATGCCATTCCCCGAACACATCCTATTTCAGGTTCTGCCTTTTGTTGGAAATGCCTTTCCCCAAATCACTGTCAGACGAAATTCTTTCATAAGGTAACTTCAGTGTTCCTCCCTCCACAACCTTCCCGGGCCCTTTGATCCAGGATAACACCTTCTTGTCCTTCAAGAAGCATCTAGTATATACTGCAGGCCAGGCATTAAGTGCTTTAGCCTTTAACATTCATCATTTCTTACTGCATCCTATCTATTCTGTGTCATCACCTCTGCTTGATGGTACACTTCTACAGGGCAGAGACCACCTCTCCCACTAGCCTGGCTCTGCATCACCTGCTCCGTGACCCTGACACTTCAGCAACTGCAGCAATGTGGACAATGTGCAAGCTAATGTGCAAGTCTCTTGCACATAATTTATGCATAGTGAGATCTCGTAAGCAAAGTATGATTTATTAATAAATGTTTATTCATTTTTGAGAGAGTGTGAGCAGGGGAGGCACAGAGAGAGAGAGGAAGAGGGACAGAGGATCCAGAGAAGGCTCTGCAGTGACAGCAGTGAGCCTGATGCAGGGCTCGAATCCATAAACCATGAGATCATGACCTGAGCTGAAGCCGGACACTCATATGACAGAGATATCCAGGAGCCCCAAGTAGGATTTTTGATTTGAATAGAAATAGAGCCTGCATGATATAGTGACAGCAAATTAACTTAAGATCCTGCAGATATAAATGCTAGCATCAGGGCTACCACTAACTAGGTATTTGGTGTTGACCAGATCCCTTTAGCCCTTGTCTGTGTTTTCCTTATGTGTAAAATGAAGCAACACTGTTTGGATTCCCCAAGTGCTTCCAGCTCTAACATTCTATGGTTCTATGCATTGCTAGAACTACAGGGGATGAGGGAGGGAGGGGAAGCCTTACGTGTTCATGTTTAAAATTTCAAACGGAGAAAGTTGTTGTTTTCTCCTCTTCTCTTCTCCCTAGTGGTAGCAAACAAGCAATAAATATGGAAATCCTAAAAGCCAGAGAAAATAGTGAGTGTTCTCCATCTTGCTGACAAAGTACACAGAGGCTGCGTCACCGAATGAATGGGCTTATCCGCTCACTGCACTTGCATGAATTCCTCCTGGCCCAGCATGGCTGGACCATTCAGAGGACAGGTATCTTTTGTTCTGTGAACACCAGGCCCTGGCCCTGCTCCAGTCAGTGCAGCAGAAGGGGACAGCTGCAGAGGGAAGGTGAAGCATTCCTTCAGTAGGGAGCCCCAAACATGCTTAGTAAGACAATTCACGAGCAGTAAAACTATGCAGTGGAAAGGATAGGGTGGTCCTGGGAGACAGTGGAGAAAAGAGAAACAACAAGGGCAAGAGAGTGTCCCAGGTGCAGGCAGCCAAACTCTCTCCTGTCAGGGGATAGGTAACTAGTTTTCAAAATTGTGCAGACATACTCAGTAATTGCTCTGCACCTTCTCTATCTGACTTTTAAGCTCAAGCCAGCATTGCATTCTGAATCCCATTACCCCAGCAAATGTCCCAGGAAGGACCTAAGTAATAAAAGCCCTTTAGAGCTGATCTTCAGAAGCCTCTTCACAAGATGGCACTGAATGGAAGGTTAGTATTTATTGGGTCTATTGGCTCCTGATCCCTCCTTGAGCTGCCTCCGCCTAATGCTGGGCCTGTTCCATTTCAACCATTGCAAGGTGGCAGCTCTCCCTGAGGTCCACGTGTTCCCTTCCAGCAAGTCTGTGTTACTTTCCCTGCTCTGGAGGCAGGCAGGCAAGCTCTCAGGCTTTTACCAGGTACCTTCATAATGGACTAGCAAAACCCCCCACCTACTTCCCAACTATTTCCTCAAGTTCCAACCTCCCACACAAACCAATTCATTTTTTTTAAACGTCATTCTAGGTGAAAAAGGCTCACCCCTCTGGACTAATCTCTTGAAACCCACTATGTATCTCTCAACAAGATACACAGCTAGCTCAGGGTCTGAATTCCCTATGGTATTCATATTGAGCTTTTGTCCTAAGCATGATGACCATGCTCTTTCCTTCTGCCCAGATCTTACACATTCTTCCAAGCCCAGCTAAAAACCCACTTTCCTATATGAAATGGTCTCTGAATATTTTATTCCTCATGGAAGATCATCTTCTCAACTCCAGCCAGATGCATATCTACATCACACTATTTAGCACTGCTTTGTAAAATATGGAGTAATCATTCCACACATATACAATTTGTTTCTGTAAGTGGAATATACCCTCTATACAATCAAAAGTGTCATATTGATGGATGGATTACAGATAAAGAAATACATTTATGATAAAGAAAATTGTGTAAAATGCTAATTGTAGAACCTAGTGATGGGTCAGTGGGTACTCCCTGCAAAATCATTTCACCTTTTCTGTATGTTTGATGACTTTTCTATAAAAATGTTGAAAAACATTAAAAGTTTCACCCGTGAATCTTTTTCTTTACCAAACACTTATGAATTGCTTACTATATTCTGGAATCAGAATTCTATGTGTAGGTCCTCTCTAATATTTAGAGGCTGAGAAAATTTAGTGAATGTCCCACAAGTAATTGCTAATTGTCACTCCTGTCCACTCATGTGCCACTGATTCACCTTCCAATCTTCACCTGCTTTTCTGATTTGCCATCAGGGTTGAACAACATTCTTATAGTAGGCTTGGGAAATTTAAGGGGCGCCAGGCCACTGCATCTTACTCTCTTGGATACTGTCCATATCTTCCACCCAACCTGAAGGAGGTCCAGCGCACTCCCATGACTGGTGGGGTACAAGTAACCTGTTTGCCCTGGGCCTGCCTCAGGGAAGATATAGTTGAGCAAGTCCTTTCCCCCCGAAGTTTTCTACAAGGAAAAGAGGAAATACGATGAGTGCTGCTACCAAACCACCCAATCTATACATTTATTAGAAGTATAGGCTTTTTGACAAGGAACCATTCTTTCCAGTAAGGTGTTATCCACTCCAAAGAGTTCTGCTATAGATACCAGATATGTTTGGCAGTAGTCATGCGTTAAGTTCAATAGCATGGTATAAAAATTCAGCCA
The DNA here is from genome assembly GCA_028646485.1 of Cryptoprocta ferox. Classification (NCBI taxonomy): domain Eukaryota; kingdom Metazoa; phylum Chordata; class Mammalia; order Carnivora; family Eupleridae; genus Cryptoprocta; species Cryptoprocta ferox. The sequence continues at coordinate 80,261,653 of CM053575.1, forward strand.
ACCATTTTGGGAGTTGTTGCTGTGTGTCAGTCATCATAGTAAGCAATGACAAAAAGGAAGGTACAAAAGGAAGTAAAGCAAGCCCCTTGATTTTGGATGGGTTGTGCTCTTGTGAGGGAAACAGATGCATGAAGTTGCAGGGGCATGTGACAACAGCTTCAAGGGAGATACACATCAAAAGTTGTGGGTGACAGCCTCTGGTTGGGGTGATAGCGTTCCCTGCCTTCTTCTGTTTAGGGACCTAAGCACCAAGGTCTCTAAAGCATCTGGAATGGAAGGGCTAGAGATTCTGATAAGGACATTTATGCCATTTGCCTGCACTTATTTGGCTGCCGAGAACTTCAACAGAGCATTAGAGGAGAAGGCTGAGGCAGAGGTCCTTGGAAATATCTTGCTTGCTTTGTGATAATAGACCTGCAAGAGGCAGTCAGTAAATACACACTGATTGATTTTTTTTCCCATAGTACTTAATGTCTGTGCCTTTCATTTGGTAATTAATCATTGTGTGACATCTCCTATATTATTGAATTATTTCTTATATCGCTATTTAGCTTTTCACATACTTATGCATTATCACAATTGGCTAGAATTTAAGACACCAGAAGGCAAGATTGTGCCTTGTCTTCTATACCCCACTGTGTCTAGCACAGTGCCTGCCTCACAGTAGGTGCTCAATCAATGCATTGATTAATTAAGTCCTCCTTCTGCCTAGGGCCCATCATGCTTCAGAGCTAACAGCTGTCACCTGGACCACCCTTGGCCACAGGGGCACACAGACAAATGAGCTTTGTCTACCTTCCTTCCATGAGCAGCATCAAGGACCCTGAGAGGCAAAGCTAAAGTGAATTTTAAAGACATGTTCAGTGGTGGTTGCAGAGCAAACTGGCTTGCAAGGAAAGGCCTTTTCCCCCCTCTCTCTTCAGTGCCACTGGAGCGGCTCGTTCCATTGAAAATACAGCAGGGATTTGTGCCGCGCGGTGATGCAGCCAGGGCAGGCTGAGTTCATACCAGTCATCAAGAGCTCAGCATGGTCTGAAGCGCTTTGTGCTCAGACACTCAGGCAGCCTGGCTCAGGCCGAGCACACCCCCCTTCCTGCTGAGGCCACAGTGCAACCATTTCTGTAAGTGACTTTTCAATAATGGCCCCATGCCCAAGAAGGATACCAGTATAATCGTGGGAGAAATTTTCTTTTTTCCCTCCTACTCCTGACCTCTCCCAAAAATATCATAATAAGGCTTTTTATTTGCCCAAAGAAATAAGCTGATGATTTTCTTTTATGTTGGGTTAAGAACTAAAGAACTAACATTTGTCGAGCACCTGTGATATGCCAGAGACCCTGTCATATGCTGTCCTATTCATTCAATCATTCATTCATTCATCCATTCATTCATTGTTTTTATGCTATCCTATTTAATCCCAACAGGAGATTTTTGGTAAACTATTAGCTCCATTTCACAGAGGAGGGAACCAAGATTCAGAGATGCTTTACAGCTTGCCTAAGGCCACACACTAATAAATGAAAACTTAATTCACCTTTTGTCCTTAGACCCCAGCCCTGGTTTGATGTCGCTGTTCATAGAACCTTCATGTAGCGTTAGGATAGGAACTACTTTACCCACGTTTCAAACTATGGACAACCTGTCCTAATAGCAAGGGGGTGGAAGGGGCTTGGTGACTGGAGTTTCAGATGCCACCAGAAATGTCATAAGCCGTTCACTTATTATTCAGGGAAATACCCAACAAAGTGATGACTTCTTTCCTCACCATCAGTATCCACTACCAGCTGTTCACTTGGATTGGGAGATATGAGGGATTTAACTCTGAATTCATGAATGCTGCTAAATCTCCTTTGGAGAGAAACCATGGGGATTAGCGTTGGGGGGCAGGACTACCTGGTAATTCAAAGGACCAGGGGACAAGCCGAATGTGGGGAGGGGAAAGTGACTTTTGCATGCTGGGGTGAGGTGGGGGAGCACAGAAGGGGTTCTGTGCCTTGGGAGAGGGGCCTTCAAATCTGTAGAAAAGCACAGCAAATAAAATTTCCAACTGTTAGATAACATCTGCTTTTGGCGCTGGGCAAAACTGCAGTTTGTTTTCTATGTATGCGTGCTTTGCTGCTGTAGCCTTTTTTGCCTTGTTCTGCACTTTTTTTTCTTTTCCTCTAGCATCTCTCAAACTGTATTTCCTGTCAGACTGTGTGCAGAACATGCTTTGATTCATATGAACCACATTACAAACTGAGAACTGCAATTCCTTTCCCCATTTTGCAGAAGGAAAAACCCAACTTCACCCCAGGAACAGAGAGGCTAGAATCTGAAGACAGGAATTCTTACCTCCAATCCTCCTCGGCTAGATCCACTAGAGAAAGCAGCTAGCTCCTTGCCTAATGTGACTATCGAGGATCAGTTCAGGAATCAGTACTGTCAGGATCAGTAAGGGCATCAGCCCTTAAACTGATGGACACAGGTGTTCCTTGGCCCAGATCCCCAATTTACATGTTTGGAGACACCTATCTCATTGTTCTCTGGGGCTGGAGTTACAAAGGGAAAGGCATTCATCAAGGCCGAGCTAGATCACCCTTTTCCCATTTCCTTAAATGTCAGGATGTAAATCACACTTGAAGCTTAGTTGGAACATGTGGGTGTTAGCAAATCAGACAAGGGTAATGTGTTTCTAATCCAATGGCTTTCACAATGTATGATTTACATCCATCCTCAGATTGTTTCCTGGTGGTTTTCTGGGTTTTTATTTAGCTTGGCATTCCCACATCTGCTTTGAGATTTATTACCTTTGGCCAGGGGAACTGTGGATGAGTGGATTATTCAAGAAATACAAGAAAATACATAACAACAACAATAAGACTTTTAAAATACTTCCCCAGTCTCACACTTGAGAAGGCAGAGCTGTGTTTTACTAAACATAAAATCAAATAAGTCTAAGACTTCATTGGTTAAGTTTAACTCCAATTCTATAGCCCCTGATCCTCAAAATTTACATATTCAGAGCAAACAACAATAGCAACAAAAACAAAAACTCAAACAATTCCATTAAAAAATGAGCAAAGGGCTTGAACAGAGAGTTCTCCAAAGAAGATATATAAAGGGCCAATAAATACATTAAAATGTATGCAACATGACTAATCATAGGGAAATGCACATCAAACCACAATGAGATACCACTTCATACTCATTGAGATGGCTATACTTACAACAACAATAACAACAAAGCTCCTAGGAAACCACCAGTGTCTGGAGCATATGGAGAACTTGGAAATTTTGTGCATTGTTGGTGAGAATGTAAAATGGTATAGCCAGTGTGGAAAGCATGTTAGTAGTTCCTTGAAAATTTAAACATAGAATTATCACATTATCCATAAATTCTACTTCTAGGTATATACCTAAATGAATTGAAAGCAGAGACTTCGACAGACACTTGTACACAAATGTCCATAGCAGTATTATTCATCATAGCCAAAAGATGGGAACCACTAGTTATCCATCAAACAATGAGTATATAAACACAATGCAGTCTATCCATACAATGGAATATTATTCAGCCACAAAAAAGGAATACAATTCTGATATATACCAGTTAAACATGAATGAACCTTGAAAGCATTATACTAAGTGAAATAAGCCAGACACAAAAGGACACATTTTGTACAACTCCACTTACACAGAGCACTTAGAAGTGATCAATTCATAGAGATAGAAAGCAGATTATAGGCTACCAGGAGCCACAGGGAAAGGGAGAATGGGGAGTTATTGATTAATGGGCACAGAGTTTCTGTTTGAGATGATCAAAAAGTTCCAGAGATGGGTGGTGGTGATGGTTGCACCGTATTGTGAATGCACTTAATGCCAGTGGATTACAAACATTTAAAAATGGTTAAGATGGTAACTTTATATTATGTATATTTTACTTCAATTTTAAAAAAAGACACACCTCTCTCCCACCCCTCAGAAACCATATGCTAGGACAGCAGATTGTGAAGACTGACTTTGATGTCTACTTTCTCTACACCAAACAACTTGAGTGACCTTGTTCACCTCAAATGCAATGGTGCCTGCCATGGTCTGGGCACTTGTGCATGCTGTTCCTTCTGTCTGGAATGCTCTTCCCACATTGCACTTGAAAATATTAGGTTATCATAAAAGCCTTAGCTAACTCCCCTCACATCATAGTCTCAGTGTTCCCCTACTTGTTTCCTAATAGCATTTACACATGTCTTATTAAATCACTCTATCTTGTTTTACAATGATTTCATGAGGTAGACTGGGAGTTTCATACCTTGGGGACAATGTTTTACTCCTTTTTATATCCCCTGCACATAGTAGCATTCCTAACCTGTAGTAAGAGCTCAATAAATATTTAATTACACCAGTTGGTCTTAGAAGTGTTTTGTTTTGTTTTAGTTCTATGCAGGGTGGGGAAGCAGGGGAGGCAGGCAGTCTTAACTTCTCAGAGAAATCTGTTGCAATTAACAGCAGTGGAAGAGACATATCAAGGAAGATAAAAGAAAGGGTCCCCTCCCCTCCATAAGTTCTGCTTCAATAGCATTGCCATGGCATCTGACCACTGTGGGGCCAGTACTGATGCTAGCGTGGCCGTGAAGTCTTGTTATTTAACCTGGTTGAAACCTAGTGTGCTCAGCTGGGATGTGGGAGTAGGGAGGCTACACTGAATGTTGATGAGGACCCAGTGACATAACCCTGGGAGCCCCTTGCCCAAGGCAGCTGCTCAAAGCATGCCTTGGGTCTGTCGCAGGCACTTCTTATGCTAACTCATTTTGTTCAGTGGTCATCTGGATCCACCACTACTTTTCTCTACCCCCAGCTCAGGTTTCCTCCTTAATGGCCTGAACGTTTTTTGCTCACAAGGTATTCTCCCAGCAACCGGAGCTGGGCTTTTCCAGTCTAATCATTAACTCTTTCTTGTGCTTCCTTTAGCAAAGAGAAGGGAGAGAATTTTGGGGAATGGCCTTCCAGCACAGCTGTTCTAAGGTCACCATTAGCCTGCTTATATCCCTTTCGTTGGCTGCATCAAAGGGCAAATTCCCCACATACACTGAAGTTGGCAGGCCCTCTGGTGCCTTGGCACGTAGTTGTAGACCTTTAAGCTTCTATTCTTGGGTGAATCACAGGGCTTTTGTTCGCATCCCAGCCCTCCCTATAGCGGGGAAAGCACTTTCCTTTCCCTCTTATTTTCTCACCCTCCTTTCTCTTTTGTGAGCTTTCAAGTCCCCAATTAAAAAACTGTGAAGTTTTCTTTGTGCAGAGCACCAAACTTTGCTGGATGACTTCCACAGTAAATGTATTTCTTTCTCTTTTTTTTTTTCTGCCCTTGAATTCTTATGTATCCAACCTTCTCATGGGGGGAGAATTGGCTGAAACAGGGTATAAAGCACCCATCACAGTAGTGTAGGTATGTCTCAAACCCATCTAGATTTCTTTTTATTCATGTATTCAGCAAATGTATTGAATGCCTACTGTGCACCAGACACTAGGCTACCCACGAGAGGGACCCCATCCATGAGACCTGGCCCTTGCCCTAAAGGAGCATCTGGAGAATATATCACTGCAAAGTGACTTAATGTATGATGTACAGAGGGATTTCAAGATGGAGAGGCAGCATCATATGAGCCCACTCTCTCAGGTAGGGCCAGTGGTATGAGATGGATGTACAGGATGGACAAATATCTAGTTTGTTCCCCTCTAAAAGGCCCTTGCATACTCCTCAAATGAGCTCTACAGTGGTGTGGGGGGATGGCTGAGGAGGGAGCAGAATAGGATAAAATAGCTTATTCTCTCAAAAGGTAAATTATTCATGGAATTACAAGACAAGGATGGTTATGCCTTTTTGCCAAGAATGCCAAGCAATGCAGGGGGGATAATTAAGGGGAGGTAAGCAGTCACTCTAGGCCCAGATTTTCCATCTTCCTCTTGACTTTTCTCCTAATTACTTCCTAGAGAATCTATGCTTTTTGGATAATATCCATGCCATGAAGCCAACACATGCATCAGTCAGTCTTGATGTCAAGGTGGTGCTCATTAAGTGTTGGAGTTTCAGATTCTGGAGGAAGCCATACTACCATGGCTCTTCTTGATTTCCTTGGACACTGAGAGCCTATCTCCATTTTCCCATCCTATTTACCCTCTGAGAATTGTTTTTGCTCCTCACTTCCAGGAAGCAACAAGATGAGCATCAAAGTTTGCCTCCAACTTTAAGGAAGAGTTAGGTTAGGTGAGGTCTTATGGGGTGTGTGTGTGTGTGTGTGTGCGTGTGCGTGTGTGTGTGTGTGTGTGTGTGTGTTTGCAATCAGGTCAGGGTATCATTCATTCAGTTAGCAGAATTTTATCAATTACCTTGGGGTCTCTCTTTGTCTCAAACCATTGCTCTCTGAATTTCCTAAAAGCCGTGTAACACCCTTTCTCTCTGGAGACCAACACTCATAGGTAGATGGTAAGTACACTGTGGCAGTATGTCAAATTGTGCCTTAATCCAGCAGCCTGGATGCTGCTCCCTGACCTGTCAAAAACATCTGTTTAGCACAAACCACATGGCAGTTTCTCTGAAGACTAAAACAACAGCCCAGAAGGTAATTGCTATTTCAGTTTTCCTTCTGGCTTGAAGTGTGTTGAAGTAATACTCAGTTCCATTTCAATCTATATTTACTGAACACTCATTATGTTCTGGGCACTGGACTAGGCACCTTGGGGAATAGAAGGGAAATATAATACAATTTATTGGAGAATACAAAACACACATACTGAATAGTTAGAACCAACAGAGGATAGAATATAATCAAATATCTAAACATAGAATGATGAGGAGAGGTCAGAGAAGAGAGAGGTCAATGGAAGCTGCAGTCCTAAACTTCTAGATCTAGAAAAGACATCTGGGATCAGTCATTCAGCATCTACTTACTAAACATGTACTGGACACTGCCATGTGCTGCAGCCTATGAAAGGTGGTGGAGGGAAGAATAAAGCTCAGTTCTTTAGAGAGAATATTCAAGTTAGTAACAAAACTGGAAGCAGAATCCATGTCTTAACTCATAATTCATTCAAATAATACTAAATGGTAATCTATTATGTGTCAGGCACTGAAAAAAGTACAGAAAGAATGGTTAAGCATGTCTGACACTTCACTAGCTGCATAAACTGGCACCAGTTTCTCAACATCCCTCAACTTCCTTTTCCTCATTATAAAATGTGGATATTAATAGTGCTCCCTCATAGAGGGGATCTGAGCACTAAATGAAGAAAATATATAAAGGATGTAGCAAAATCTCTGACACCAAGTAAGTGTTTAATAAATGTCAGCTTGTATTATTGTTATGGAGCTACTTCTGTGGATAAAACATGGTCCCCATCCTTAAGAAACTTACATCAATGCTAATGAAGAACATAGGCAAATTCCCAGATCAGCGTGTCTCCCTGATACCCAAGCTTAGGAGAAGACATAAAAAAAGTAGAATGAAGATAAACAAGAGAAGAACAAGAGTAAAGAAAGGCAAATGTTTTATAGGATGGAATGGGAAGACTGTTATGAAGAGCCATTTTATTTATTGCTTTCCAAATCTACAAAACCGGCAGACCTTGAATCCTTCGAAGCAAAACATTCAGAGGCCATCTTGTCCATGTCCCTGTCTCCCATCTATTAATTAATTAATTAATTAATTATTAAAAGGCACTAATTAAAATCCATTATCCTCTCATGCATACTCCAATAACATTACAGGTATCATGACCCATGGTCATTTGGCCTTGAAGTACTCTCGAGTGCTGTAATATTCAAAGTAGCCAGCAGAGAAAGAAATAATAGAAATGGCTCTTGCAAGGATGGGTCTTGAGAAGTTAATTCAACAGTGAAATTTCTTCTTCCTTCCCTATTCCAACATGGAACAGAGCACAGTTCATATGTCAATGCGGGGGGCAGGGGGGAGAAGCAAATTTTAGTTCTTATCCATATAGGGAAACTCCAGGGAACTACTCTGGGGAATAGAATGGGCATGGCAATAGGCATGTCCAGGTAGTGGTGATGCTGGTTGAATGCAAAAGATAAATTTTGATCATAGATCTGATCAATCTGATGTAAGACTGGTAATTCATCACTATGTGTAAAGACAGTGCCAAATGTGAAATCCAACTCCCAAGGGAGAGAGAATAGAAGTTATTTTGTAGAAATTAGGGCAGCAGCCAACCACGCTAGAGTTCAGCATAAGGTGACTTAATAAGAATGAAGTCCAAAGACTCTCCATTTAAACCAAGAACATAACATGAAAATAGGTGGTGAGCTCTGGGTGCCCAGGGATTTACAGATAAGTGCATCAGCCCTGGTATAGGCAAAATACTCCAGGTGCTATTCATTATTATGGATGGGACTTCTAACATGTAGCCTGACCGAATTCTTATTGCTTGGGACTACATGGTATTGACACCACCAATTTCATTAACTGTTCCTGGAAAATGACCAATGTGAATATCAGTAGGGGGTCTGTGTTCCCCAATGCACACCCTGAGGTCCCCCCAACACAATGCTTAGTAAGTTAAAAGGTCTTCCCATTAGTGCTTAAACTTCTCTATCACCTTAGTGGCAATCCTCTGTGATGACACCCATGCATGAGACACACCGCCTAGCCCTGCTCCAACCCTGATTCAAATCAAATGCTGACACTTGCCAATATTGCTCTAAATGTCACTGCCATGGAGGCGACCCTCCCTCACATTCCCTCCTCCTCCCAAACTGCCCCCAATATACTATTATTTTTTAAGCAGCTCATGTGTTAATTAAAAAGTAGGAATCAATTGGCCTCATCTCTCCACTCCAGGCCCCTGTGCACACAAGGATTAGAGCTGCCTCTACTTAAGTCAATTAGAGATAAGGAGAAGCTGACATTTCCACAACCTGCCTTATCACACCGCTCAAAAAACGGCTCAGATTAAAATGTACAAAGATGATTTCTTTAGTCCTTTCCCTCCTCCTTTACCTTCTTTTAATCATTATGAAGAAAGCTCATGGTCCAAACTGATGGTGGAGATGCAAGCTCTAGCCTGTAGCGACTAGCCATCCTCAAATGCCTGACCTATCAGTGTGGACACTGCTGGAGACCTTGGACCCTGCCAGATGCTGAGGTGCAGAGAAATACTTGACCTGTACTTCACTTTAGGGCAGGTAATTGTGATGTAGTAGAAGGGGTGACTGAGAGTGGAGACATTGGTACAATGCTACTTAATGCACAAATTAACCTCTTTGGGCCTTGGCTTCTCTGAGCCTCAGTTGTCTTCTCTGTGAAATGGGGCAATAACGCTGCCCACGAGTACTTTTGTGAGAGTCAAAAGAGAGCACATGTGTGCAAGTGCACACTATGAAGCCTGACACAAGGGATGCTTTCATGTTTTTTCAATCAATGTTTAAGTTGAACCTGAATATTCTGGGATTCACCCTAGGTAATTTCTGAATGGAGAAACGGGGCAACTCACAAGTGACACCACCCATCATAAACATTTCTACTTGTTGATCTCAGGCCTTTATTCCAGGCAATTTATATATACATTACCACTAAGCAACCCAACAAGTTTGCTGTTGTGATCTCTACTTTCAAATGAGGAAGCTGAAGATCAGAGGGATTAATTAACTTGCTAAGGTTCACCCATCTGGTGAATGTAGAGCTAGGATCTGAACCCAGAGCCCATTATCTCTCCATTACCTTATGCCCTAGCTGTACTGAGCAACCATAGGAAAGAGAAGAAGCATGGTCTTGTGACCTTTTCATTCACTCCCACAGTGAAGAGAGCACTACCTTATTGACATTGGTCTGGGAATGTATTAGCAATTTTCCAAATTTGCCCAGTCCATTAGCTAGGCTTTTTCTAGCTACCTTTGACTCCTTGCCCACCCGGCCTCTGTTAAATGCTGATGATGAGCCTTCCACAGTCTCACTAGCTGTCTTTGGGTCCTTCTTTACATCATCATTCAGCACTCTGCCTCTCTCATCTGGCCTACAACACTTTCTCACAACCACTACTGGCAAACAACAGCTGATATTAAAACAGTGCTTAGAGCATACAAGAGCTGTGCTGGTGTCTGTAATTATTACTAACACTGATCTGTGGACACTGGGTGTGCTGCCCAGATCCCTCTCCAATGGAGAATTGTTGCTCCAGCTGCCAGGAGTGCTGTCAGCAGATGCCTGTAGCTGTAAGGCCCTTCAGGAGGGACCCTCTCCACTGGAAAGAGCCATCTTACTTAAGGGCTTTTCCTCCTCCCCAGGTGGCTGCAGCCAATGCTGCAGTAGACATGGCCACCTCAGCCTGCTCATGGTTACTCTGAAGGGCATTCTCATCCAAAACTCTTTCCTGTGTAGTCCACCAAGGGGGAGCTGGCCTGCATCATAGTTTGAATCATCTCTCTGTCCAGTCCTACTTTCTTACCCACCTTTCCACAGGTATTGATTTCAAGGACACTCCTCAACCAACAACATTTTGCTAACTTTTATCTCAGGTTCTATTTCCCAGAGAACACAATTTCAGAGTCAGGTAGGTCCTACTATTAACCAGACCTTACAGTTGAAAAAAAAAAAAACAGTAATTGGTTAATAAATGGTGTGTTAGAAACCAGATTAATCTTAGACCAGAGACCCACATATACTCTTTTTCCTTGACACATTTTACTGACATGCACATGCTGTTTACTGTATGCACTACCTAATTTTCACTATTTTCTACCTCAAAACTGTAATTTCTCTGTTTATCTGTTCTATTTAGGGAGGGGTTCTGACAGATTAAAAATGGCCACAAATTATTTGATAGTCCTGCCATTGGAGGTGAGTGCCAATTATTCTTTCTCTATATGGCCCAGCCTCAGTGCCTTGATAGACAAAATGAGTATAGCAGAAGTGATACCATATCTGGGCAAGCCCAAATAAGATTGACGGCTTACATCTTGGTCCTTTGGAGCTCTAGGCTGCCACATAAATCCCCAGCACCGATCTTGGAGAGACCACATAAAATGTCCTGAGTCTATATGGACAGGAGAAGAGGCCCAAGTGAATATGGCCTTCCAAAGCAGCAGGGCATGTGAGTAAAGCTGTCTTGGACCTTAGACACCTATGCAGTCACCAGCCAAATACCACCAACTGGCCCTGGTTCATACCATATGAAGCAGGAAAATTGCCTAGTTGAGTTCTGACCAAATTCCTTATCCACAAATCAGGATGGTTTTAGCGTAGTTTCTTACACAGCAGTAACCTATTAGACCAGAGGCACACCTGAGTTTCTCTGAGAAGTCCTCTACCCATGTCTTCAATCTTATCTCCTCTGGAGACTTTTTCCATCAGCTATACTACCCTGACCAATATCTCAACCCTCCCTTAACTCACACCATCCTACCTCTCTGTCTTCACATTTGCAAAGAAAAGTATTTACCTCTAGATGTAACTTCTGTTTCTTCTTTACTTTTGAACTTCCCAAATGAGTAATCAATGTATACAACCTCAGCTTCTATGCCACCCACTTCCTTTTTGACCTCTGAACCTACCTCTACCATTCTTTGATGTGAAAGTCTTGAAGTTTAGCAGATATTTTTTAATTGAATACATTCGATCTTTATTTTTTTGTTTATTTATTTATTTTGAGAGATGGAGAGAGAGAGCAAGAGGGAGAGAGAGAATCGCAAGCAGGCCCCATGTTGTCAGCACAGACCCTGATATGGAGCTCGAATTCACAAACCATGAGATCATGACCTGAGCTGAAACCAAGAGTCAGACACTTAACCAACTGAGCCACCTGGGTGTCCCTAGCAGATATTTTTGAATAAAAGTCTAGTGCCATTTTCTTAATTTAAGCAATACTTGCTTTGGGGAAGCCATGCCTGAAATTCACTTCTGCAGGACTAGCATTACAACTGTCAGCTCCTCTCCTTGGAGGTCTTTTAGCATCCATCCATCCATGCATCCATCCATTCAACAAATACTGATTGAGAATCTGTGCTGTGATACTATCTGTGCCTTGAGGGTCCCAAGCCACTTAGTAGCAGAAAAAAATGTCCAAGTCATAAATGAGGCTATTGAGTCAATTTGCATAGCATAACCAATCTCACCTAGATTAGATTATAAAGGTATATGCTTTCCTGACCAGTTTCTGGGACCTAGGATGTCCCAAGATTTGTCCCTTTAGTCACATAGGTAATTCCCAACTCTGGCTAATATTTAGAATAACCAGCTGAATGTTTAAAAATACTAATGCTTGCTTCTCACCTCTGGAGATTTATTAGTCCAGGGTAAGACCCAGGCAAGGCAATAGTGTGTTTTAAAGGGTTTCTGAGAGATTTTAACATGCAGATGGGGCTTGAGAGCCATTGGTTGACCTAAATCCCTAATGATGCAGCTTAAGATTGTTGCTGTTGCTCATTGCTCTGGGAAGACAAAGAAAAGTACAGGTTAGAGAATGTTTTGGACACTTGAAGTTTTCCTGAAATCTCTGTGCAGCTTCTCTGTCCCATATTAAATGATCCCAACTCCCCCAACATTTCCACATAGGTCTTATTAATCACTCTGTAATCTTATTTTGATTTAGCTCAAATAGGTCTGTTTCCCTGGAGAAAGCATTTCCAAGTTAGACATCTCTGTTTTACAGAAACACATAACCCTGATAGCTCATCAATTCAACTGTGCATTGCACAGCAGTTGGGATGAAATGCATATCAGTAAAGATTTCAGCAGATCATCTTGTTTTATTTCTGCACTTACATTAGCTAAAAAGAAAACATTGCACATATCAACAGAGGGATTTTCCCCTATTGTCCTGCAACTATTGTTAGCAATGCAAATGGCCCCCTTTTATGAATCAGCTGATTTGTACAGTTTGACTTCAGTTCTCTCAAGTTTTCTGTCCTTCTTCCAGTAACCGCAGTTATAAATAGTCCTAAGAAAAATAAGACTTATTCAAAAGCCAGCCTGTAGATGCTAGATTTGGAAGGATAGGGGGACCTGGATGGCCCCAGCAGTTAATCAATATACACCCATGAGCTTGATAAGCAACCACAAAATGACCCAGATCTTTAATCCAGGAACCCAGAGCCACTCCCTGTTATTGTATTTTCATATATATCTACATAGTTGTCTTTTCATAGAAATCACATCAATTTAAATTTTAATTTGCTTAGGGGCAACTGGGTGGCTCAGTTGGTCAAGTGTCTGACTCCAGCCCAGGTCATGATCTCACAGTTTGTGGGTTTGAGCCTCACATCAGGCTCTGTGATGACAGCTCAGAGCCTGGAGTCTGCTTCAGATTCTGTGTGTGTGTCTCTCTCTCTCTGTCTCTCCCCCACTCGTACTCTGTCTCTCTGTCTCTCAAAAATGAATAAATGTTAAAAAATATTTAAATTTTAATTTGCTTATGATTCCAAAAGAAGTTAAAGAAGTTTAAACTGTTATTATAATGAAAAAGAGAGAAACATGGATTGATGAAAATTCCAGGCATAAATGTCTTCAGAGATCATAAAGGGGTAGCAGAAGGTAGTGACATATGGATATAGGGGTCTTACTAACATTCAGAAAAGAGGTGGGCATATTTTGACTAAAATATGCACAGATTCCTTTTAGTACATACTTCGATTGAAGGGTGCTGAGTAGTAGATTTCAGAAATATTTTTCCCTTTAAGGGTAGTATGCATTTAAAGCTTTTAACTCATTCAGTCATCAAGATAAAGTTAGGGTCCATGGCTTGACAATAATGACTGGCAGCTGTCATGAGACACAAAGGATAGAATCAAAGTTAAACATCAGAGATCAATTGTATTTGGGAGGATTTTTAAAAAGCCTTTCCTGCTCCCTGAGTTTCTAAGAAAGAGTCAAGATCTAAGGATGTTCATAAATCAAACTGCTATCTTAGACACCACCTACGGATGGTGGACAGATATTAAGGAGAATAGACATTTGTTGTTTCCCAGAGTCCTTTGAACTTCTTGATGGAGTGGAATCAACAGACTCATGGTTTCAAATTTCACCTCTACAATTTATAAGTTTTATGGTATTAGGAAAAATACTTAGTTTTCAAGTTTAGTTTTTTATCTTTTTTTTTATCTTGAGAGAGAGAGAAGGAGGGAGGGAGGGAGAGAGAAAGTGAGCACAGGGCAGGGGCCGAGGAAGAAGGAGAGAGGGAGTCTTAAGTAGGCTACATGCCCAGCATGGAGCCCAATGTGGGGCCAGATCCGATGACCATGAGAACATGACCTGAGCCTAAATCAAGAGTCATATGCTTAACTGACTGAGCCACCCAAGCGCCCCAAACTTACTCTTTTACCTTAAAATTGTGATAAAATCTGCTTGTCAGGAAGACTAAAGAGAATCTTTATAAAATAACTGAAACAATACCTCCACACATTTGATGCTCAATAAATATTATTATTATTATTGGTATTATTATAATTATTATTGGCAGCTCCTACGTTACCAACACTAGAGGAATTATAAGATCACTCAGAAATTTGATGTGTATTGTCTGGTGATTCTCTGTTGGACTATAGATGGGGACAGAGGTTGGAGACTCCACCACCTCCTAGGTACAAAATGCAAGATGCTGCCTCTTATGAAGACCTACAGGTAAGGAAGAGTTGGGTTGGTAATAACTAACTCCATGCCTCCCCACCAGGCATTTTGGCCCTTGCAAAGCCTCTGAGGGGAGAAGGGGCCAGGAGAAGGTAAGGAGAGACATGTCTTAGGTCTCAAGTTTGAACTCAGGGCTTTTATCATGAAACAACCCTGGAAAAAGCTCATCTGATTACTGTTCAGAAAAGTAGGGGAGGCATAATATTTACCTAATGCTACTTCAACATAGCTAATGGCAAAACTCCTGATTTCTAATCATTTAATCTTTATTAAATACATCAGAGGTTATTTGTTAATGCTACTAAAGAGAAATAAAAAGAAAAATACAGCTGCATTATAGGACATTTTGGAGTATGTTACATCTGAAATGCCCCTGAAATAAGCTTTGGAAAATGTGTTGTTCTAATTAGCTATTATGATCAGGTATCTATGGAAACAGCTATATATTTGTCCTTAAGCCAGACAATCACTTACTCATTTAATAGCATACAATCCACACAAACTAAGCTTGGTGCTCGTACATATTAGCTCCTTGCAAACATACAAAAATAGAGCAGAAAATAAACAAATGGAAGAAAGTGGGTCTGTAACCACCGAGATGGTGCCCTGCCTACAGTGAGTAGTGACTAAGGAAATCAAAAGGCCAAAAGTTGATTTTACTCACACAGCATCAATTTTGAATGAGCCCAATGAAATACCTCCCCAATGGTGTAGCAGGAGAAGAGATTTTCCTATTAATAGCATGCTTCAGTTATATTATGGGTTAAATGGGTTAACTGGGCTTTTGTTGAATGGCCTTGTAACATAGTAACCATTTATAACATAATTTCTATAGGAGAATCTGTCCTGAATGCCAAGTTCTCAACTCGTGAAACACAGCCTCTGTGTGAGATGAGACTTCCTGTGAGATGAAGACTTCCTCAGAGAAACAGCCAGGTGAAGCAAGAGGAGGCCCAGGGTAAATGTCCGTGGGTCTAGGTTCTATTCCTTCCCTGGCACTTACAATGTGACTGATTTGAGACTTGTAACTCCTCCAGTCTTCAGTGAACTCAGCTGCAAAATGGGAAAGGGGGTGTATCTTTTTTGTCTAGAATATAAGCTCCACCAGGGCAGAACCACGCCTGTCTTAATCACCTCAGCTTCCCCAGCCCCTCAATAAATATTTGGTGAGTGAAGGAATGAATGAATAATTGCCTACATCTCAGCATTGTAAGCAGAATCAAATGGGATAATGCAAGTGAAAACAATTCAAGAAGCTGTAAAATGGAATACAAATGAGAGACATGATAATTATAACCTATTGTTACAGACAGAATGTCACCTTCTGTGCATTCCATGTAAATGAGGATGTTTGTGTTAGTGCAAATTCGAATGGCTGAGCCGATATCCAGAATACTGAGTGGTACAGATGGGCCATGCAACCTCAGAATAGAGGCAGGGGCTGGCCCTCCAGGAAAGGGTGGATAATGGGAAAGTAAGTAAGAAAAGTTAAACAAGGGAGGACTTTGGCTAGTAAATGAGCTAATTAGACCCAAGGACTGACAGCAGGCAAATATAGGTACAAGGGTCTTCTCTCTTCAAGGACCATGCTATAGGCCAAAAGACTTCTGCCTGAACCTAAGCAGAAACAAAGAGAAACTGGACCAAAAAGACTGGATTCCACTCTGGTCAGCTTTTTCCTTTTTTTAAGAGCAATGTTTGGACAACCAGTCAAGAAGGGCATATGTAAGAATGTAAGATGTAGGATTTAACATGTAAGTGGACTGAAGCAGAACTCAACCAGGTGTCTCTATACCACTGCTTGCCAGCCTGTGTGTCATTTTTGCCTATTAATAATGACTCTTGTGATGAAATTGTTGGGCTGTATTCAATGCTAATATTTAGGCTGTGCAGCAGAGGAAGGGAAGAGCTAACATTAAAAGGGAAAGGTCCCTAGTAGAGTGACCCGGTAATCTTTGCTTGGCATGTGACATGCGCAGTCAGAATCTGGTTTTTCTACACATTATTCAGAAGCCGTTACAAGCACCTCGGGAACAATCAAGCATCCATTTGCAGGGCATGATTGAAATATCTATAAATTGAGACCCAATCAGCAGCTCAGACCTTAGCCACATCATAGGCAACGAGAAATCAGGCTTTCTGATCACTACCCAAAAGATTCTGTGCCAAAACTGGGAAAGACTTCCCAATCAGCTGTCTTATCTCCCCTTGAGCAAGCATGTAGCTACTTCCAATGGTGACTGGTATATCAAGATAGATAGCCCTCTGGTATGCCATAGTCACCTTTCCTGCTCCAGCAACCAACCCTGAAATGCAATCTAAAATGGCTCTCTATCTCCTTCTGTGGAAACCACTTAAAAGGGCCCAGGAGGAGGCAAAAAGAGTCTTTTTTGCATTACAGAAGAGAAAGAGATAGAGAAAAAGACAGAGAGATGACCTTCTCCCTGAGTAGTCACACCAGAAATTCTTCTATGCCATTTTTCAAGTTCTCCAACCCCCAATGCCAAGTTAATACAATACATATTTTCTCATAATGCAGGGTGCAACTTTTCAAGAGGGACGGGGTCATCCTGTTGAAAGGGCACAGGCTGGAGATTCAGAAGCCTGAGGCTGGCAATGCTACCATGTCCCCTGAACTAACCACCTAAGGAACTCAAGCCTCAGTTTTCCATCTGTTCTGTGAAATAAAATAATACCTACTTGCTGCTACACAGGACCATTGTGTAAATCAAAGGAAATAATATATGTAAAAGCACTTTGAGATATTATAAGCACACTGTAGAAATAAAACATTGATTAAAGAATCTAGCAGTACCTTCAACCAAACAGGACCTTCTCTGTATCTAGTGTATTCATTTTTTAAAAAAGATTTAAAAAAACACACACAACCAAACAAATGTGTGTAGCTATTAATGGAATGAATAGGTTATATTTAACACATGGGGATGTCACAAAGTTTAGCAAGTTGTCCATATTTTCTAAACCCAATTCCATATGGGTCTTCTCTTTGTGACTATTTTCCTATCTAGAAACTGGGTAGAGAATAGACATTTGTTCAGTGCTACCATGCAGGACGCAGCATAATTAAACGAAAATGACTATAAATTAGCTTGGGCATTTTCAGGAAGCTTTATATGTGCAATCTCTCTGAAACATTTCTCATTTCTATGCTTAAACACCTGATCCGATCAAACTGGCCAAATGAACAAGAGGTAAGCTCTGGTCCTAGGGCCATAACTCTGTAAGTTCATTAACTGTGAATTATTGTTTTGAACCAGGCTTGGCTTCCAAGGCCAGAATCACACATTCCTAAAATAATGTGCCTGACACTGGCAGAAAATGATCTTCACAATTCTCACCCTGAACTCATGGAGAACTCCTACCTCATCTGTTGCCAGCTCTCTGGTAGGTCACCCTATCCAAGTCTGCAGTTTTGCCTTTTATTATCCCCAACATTTAAGGGTTGGGGAAACATTTATGGGGCAGAGGAAAATACACGGCACCAAATTATTCAGCAGGTGAGTTAATGTTCAAAGGGAGGGAGGAAGCTCCACATAATATGGGCAGAGAGCCTTGTTCCTGGTAATATTATCTAATGCCACAGACTCTCCCCCTATCCAGGTATGGGAATGAACAGATAATACAACCCTACTGTGCACTGGCCATTGTACTTGGCACTTGGCATACATTATCTAAATTAATCTTCACAAAAACTGAGTCAGGCCAGGGCTCCTGATTTTTGGTATCAAAGGAGATTCTGATTCATTAGTCTTGGTAATGGGTTCCTGTTTCTACATTTTAAAATCATCTAGAGGTGATTCTGAGGCTTTTCAAAGACTGGCAATAATGACCAGTATTAATAATAGCTCATAGTGCTTGAGAGTTATTATGTGCCAGACAGTCAGCTGAATGCTTTACATGGTACTTCTCATTCGAATTTTATGACAACTTGATGAGGTAGATATTAATATTGTCCACACTTACGATAAGGAAACTTAGAAAAAACAAGAGTTTTGCCAAAGACTACATGAGTACATATCAGGGCAGGTATCCCCACCCCACCTTCTCTGACCCTAAAATCTGTGACTCTTCTCCTTTATTAGATGCAGCAGAATCCTAACAGAGTAAATTAAGTCAAGCATTTATGTTAGGAGCAATTTTCTTATGCTTTCTCCCCTGAAGCACTAGTGATAGTGTCAGCTGACTTACTATCATCATCATCATCATCATTATTATATTATTAATAAATTTTCTGGGGGAAGCCTGATGCCAGGGCTCAAGAGTAGAAGTTCCTGAGGCAGGAGTCACAGTGAAGGTCCTGGCGTCTATTAGGAGGGCAATGGGATGCAGGGAAGGGTATATTTGATTCTCTTCCCCCTGGGCTGGGACTTGGCAGAAAGCCACTCCCAGCACATAATAAAGATAAAACTTAACTTCTGGCCCTCTACACCCTTATAAATCTCCCTCTGAAACTCATTCTGCCAAGGACTTTACACAACATTACTTATAAATTCGCTCAGTTTCCAAGGACTCTGCCCAGGCAGCCAGAAACACCCTACTATACCCACATAATCAATATTATCATAGGGTTAAAAGGTAATCATAATACTTTAGAACCTTAAGCTCCTTTGAACCTCAGAAAGTTCAAAGTACTTTCATATTAGTTCTTTCATTCTATCTCCCACACATCTGACAGTGGAAGGAGGAATTAAGGAAGGAGGCTTCTATCCTTCCTTAATCCCATTTCCCACAAACTTGAAATTGGTGCACATTTCCCTCATACCAGAGCATAGCTGACCCTTCGCTTGTATTCAAAGGTCTTTCTCTATGTTCAGTGTTTCTGGTCTGGGTGGCTTGGCCTTCTCCATGGTCCATTGCCATCTCTGGCTTCTGCTATCGAAATCCCAGAGGTCAAGTGTGGAGGCCATAACTCCTCCTCTGTAGGCTCAGCACAGTGCCCTTCAACAGGCTGGTAAAGGGAAGCTTCCCTTTGACAGCACTGAGGCTCAGGCCATTCCTTTCTAGAAAGGAGGTGCTACCAGTGTAAAGTGTTGAACTGACTTTACACTTTGGGTTCAAACCTTCATCAGTGAATGGGATCCTGCTTATGCACTAACATTGTGCAGTTTGTGATGTCCAGGCAGGGAGAGGAGATGGAGTCTTCCCTACAGAAGTGAGGAGGAGGCAGAAGGATGCCTCACAGGAAGAAAGGGTACAGTAATGGAATAGAACAAGATCTAAATGCAGCTGGAGGAAAAGGCTAAAAAGGACAAGACAGTATATCATGACCTGACCCAAGTCCAGGCTCAGAACCAGGCTCCAATTCTCAGTGATGTGCAGTGCAGGGCGGAGCAATCAAATGTTAACTTGGGCAATTTATCAAGACTAAGGAACAGGAAACTTTCCAGAAGGCAAACCTGGGCCAACACAAGGTGAGAGCAGAAGTGTGGGGCTGTCCTTTCAAGACACAAGTGACAAGATGTCCTTCTAGCCCAGTTGTGGGTCTAGCTGTAGCAGGTGACTAAGGAGACAGGGACAGGACAGACAACGAAACAGAGAAGACTACGGCTTGACTGGGATCTACTGGGTCTGAGGAGTGATTTCATGCCCTATGCTGTTAATTCCTTTCTCTGAGTCATGAACTTGGGAACTTGGAGGTGGGGCTGAGTTTGCTACCAGGCAGAGCCTGGATAATTCTAACTGGAACTCAAACCAACAGAGCTGGAAGAAGAAAACCCTGGCCATTTCACACTGGGCTCTTCAGAGCCAGAGTCTTTGAGGAGTCATGTAGCTTCGAGATGTGGCCTCTGGGTGCTCCATCCAAGTGAGATTCCAAGATCCTGGGATCTGGGGCTCCCTACAAGGGCTCCATATTTAGAAAGCCCCTGCCTGGGCTGGGCTAAGCAACGACAATGAAGAGCAAGGCAGCAGGCAGTGGCCATTGAGACCTTGTGATTGGAGCTGGGCAGTGAGGACACAGAGAATTTAAATGTATTCAGAAAGAACAAGCAAGAGACAAATGAACAAACATATAACAAATTATTTCCATCATCATTTCAACACATGCTTCAGTGTGTGTGTACTGAGTGGTGCTATAATGAAATAAGAAACCCAGCAGTTGGGTCCACTCATGTCCCAAGGGCTCTCATTCCACTCAGTTCCTTGCTAAAGAGAGGTTTGGTTACCAAGCCTAGTGTTCATAGGTGGGTATGCAATTTGGAACTTGTACATCTCTGTACTTGACAGGGTAGTGACCACTCCAGCCCCTTTTCTTTTTTTCTTTTCTCTTCCCGTACCAGTGGAATCTGTTCAGATGGCAAGTGGGGCTGGTTTTGCTATGACTGGAAATGCTGAGCCATAGAGATGGGCCTCCTGCCCATCATCCCTGGTGTGGGTCAGGCTCTTCTGCATTCCTGCTCTGTAAGGTTACCCTCTGACACAGAGATTGGCTTTGAAATGTGCTCCCAGTTATAATGGGATTTTAGTAAATGCCTCTGTTTGTGCCATAAGAGATGAGGATTTTGGGGATGGAATAGAACTAGATGTTGCCTATTTACAAGTGTGTAGAAGGAGGAGGTGGAGAGCTCAGCTGCCAGGTGCCTCAGCTCATGATTGCCCAAGACAATAATCCCATCTCTGGCTTCCTGCAATTGGGGATGGAGAAAAATCAATCCTAAGCAGAGATTGGATACAGTCATGTAATATGTATAACCTTGGGGGTTTTGTTTGGTTTGGGTTTCTTTTCCAATTTTTTTAAGTGCAGTCCTGAAGTCAAGCTTACATGAAGCCTTAGGCTTCATATAGAAGGCTAGAGATATTGGTATTGTTGTATCCAAACTTTCTTCAAGCAGGGAGGGAAATTAGGGGTGTTTTAGAGATTGCTGGGAAATAGCATGAATGTCATGGGATCCCTGGCCCAACACAGGCCAAGACTGAGGGTCTCTGGCAGTCAGGCTGCCTTCATCTCACTTTGATTCAATTAGGCCTGGGGACCACTATGCTCTTCCTGCTGGCTTCTGGCCCAGCGCTACTTGCTGGGCTCATCCGCCTGGCTCAGGCCCTGAGAAGGTGGCTTGGCTCCTCCTGACCTTCTGCTGCTGGTCGGGGAAAGCCATGTCTACCAACCACCTGGCCTCTCTGCTCAAATGCATCTACATGTGTTGTGGGTCTCAGAGGAACATATTATGAGTCCCTAAAAATACTATTCAGAAGACCACATGGTCTGGAACACAGGGATGACAAAGTGTCTCCGTGGGCATCATCTCCCTTGATCCTCCCAACAGACCTGAAGGGGTCCTATTCTCTTTAACACTGTTTTCAACCTGAAGATCTGTACTTTCTGAGAAGTTAAGTGATTTCCCCAAACCACATAGAATGTTGGAAGCAGAACCTAGGTCAGGATATGGTGTGCCAGTTTCCTTCCACACAGATGGCCCCTGGCTCCTTCCAAAGAGTCAGGAGTACTTCAAAGCCTAGCAGTTACTGTGAAACCTGCCCAGCCAGGGCTGAGCAGAAGGCACAGCCCTATGCCAGCCACCACCATAGAACATTAGCTGTTCCAGTTATACAGGCCCCTGGGACTTTGAGAAAGGTCTAGTGATAATAAAATAAAAGCAGCGATAGCCAAATGATACCAACAGTGATATGGCAGGTGGTAATTGTTATTCAAACTGAAAAAAAATGAGGCTCAAGTTGCTAGATACTTAGAAGAAAATTAATATATTGACCATAGTCTTACAACTAACTTGGAGCTGGATTTGACCTGAAGCTATCTGGCTCTAAGCCCCATTCTTTGTATGGCTCAGAACCAGCAAAGGAGAAAAGGTAAGCAGAGCCATTCATTTCCCATCTATACCACTGAATAACAGAGTCCAGGTGCCTTGACCTGGAAAATGCCTGCAATAGGCTCTGTCTCTCTAGGCTGGAGCTGTGGACACCCTGAGCCAGGCTGGAAAGTGGCAAGCCTGCTGGGGCTGGCGGGCATAGGGAGGAGGGGAGTGTAAAGCTGGGATCAGGAAGAAGAGCTCCTCAGGACAGGGCTCATTCTCAGGACAATGCCCCCCCTAAGTGAGAAAGTCTGGGTCTTTTCATGCAACTTGTGAATTCCAATCCCTAGGATAGTCATGTGGCCTCCAGTTTCCCAGTTTTTATCTCCCCAGGCACTGCTGGATGCTCATTCACTGAGCCACAAAGACCGAATTCTAGAGAAATAGAAAACATGGTCTACGCTCACATTTCACCTCCTTCATGAAGTCTTCTCCAATCCCCCTACTTAATGATTAGTTGCTTCCTTTGATGGCTTGTGCCATTTGAATCTGTATTGTTCAAACTAGCATCATCTTATTTACTGGTCCCTTTCTACTTGAAGCAACAGGCCCAAGATAGGGGTGTATTTAAACAGCTCCTAGTTTTGTAAATTTGGGCAAGACTCAATTGTACCTCTTTGAGCCTCCATTGTCTTATCTTTAAAGAAGGAATTAACATCTTAACTCTCTCTTACCAGTGGGGAATAGAAGGAGACAGATCTCCGAAAATAGTCCATACAATAAAAAGCCATATAATGACAACAAATTACTTTGACATTTACCTTATGGATATATTCTGCTTTTCTGGAACATTTGTAAGTTCCTTGAAAACTAGAAATGGATTTTATATTTCTTCATATCCTCCATGGGATCTGATTATAAGAACATTCTTTTCTCGATAATTGCTTGCTGAAAGCTTGCCCTGGAGAAGCTTACATTTTGGTATGGACAACAGCATGCTCGTAGTGCAATGTCATGCCACTAAACCGTCTGTGTGCCTCTGGGGGAGGAAGGAAACAAGCAAGAAAAGGAGGAAAAGGAATGTGAAACCAAAATTGAGAGATATGAGGTAAGTACAAAGTAAAGGGGAGCCTGCAGTGGAGTACTTGGGATATGCCCATGGATTGGGCACCCTTGTTACATGGTCCTGGGAAAGACCCCCAATTTAAGATCGCACTTTATTTATTTATTTATTTATTTATTTTTAAACTTTTAAAATTTATTTTGAGAGAGAGGGAGAGCGGGGGAGGGGGAGGGAGAGAGGGAGAGAGAGAATCCCAAGCACTGTCACTGCAGAGCCTGACACAGGTATTGAACTCAGGAACTGTGAGATGCTGACCTGAGCCGAAATCAAGAATTGTATATTTAACCAACTGAGCCACCCAGATGCCCCAAGATCACAAGTCAGTGAAGCTTTCCTTCTGAGGCACCCTGCAACATAGTGCAGTGGGGGAAGGACAGTTGGATTTAAATCATAGCATCTGGGTTTGAAGCCTAAGTCAGCAACATAAAACTGGTATGTCCTGGGACAACTTTTTTAAGGTTTCAAGGGTTATGACCCTTCTCTAACATGGAAAACTATAATTTGCTCTTTCCCATCTCTTGCAATGATCTAATGAAAGGCTATCTGTAAACTGTGTACTGACATAGAGACCTAGCTTTACAACAAGCTCGTGCTTAAGGAGTAATTAATCTCAACATAAAATATCATATTTTTGTTAAGTGATTTTACTCTGAGGCATCTCTTTTAATCCCTTTAATAGATGGCTCGATTGCATGTTTCTTCTCCATAATATCCACCATGAGCCTTTATCAGGGTCTCGTTCCTTTGGGTTCAAAATGACAGAGGTACCTGCTTTTGGCAAATATCCTTAAGTCCTCTGCCCGCCATCCCTCAGAAACAGAGGCCTTAGAAAGCCAAATGCAAAGAGAAAGAAGCAGAGAGTAAAGTATATTTCCTATAGGCCCATTGCTTCATTTCCATCAAATTCTGTCTGGTTTCTTAGGTCCTGGGACTGTTGACAATACCATATTTTCATGGCTTCTCTTGGCTCTCTGGCAGAGTGAGTAACTCATCCTGAGAACTAGATCCAGAGCAGCCCCTCAGCAGGCCCAGCATGTGGCCTGCATCGGAAAGGGAGCCCTCTCTCCCTGTGGTTTCCTCTCCTCCTCCTCCTCAGAGCGACTTGGCAGGATTTATAGGGCTGTCCCAGCGACACGCCATCTCGGTAACTGCAGAATGGCAGTTGTAAAAAATCCCATTTGCCAGGGTATTAGAATCCCATTAGCACTCCCGATGGAGAAATAACCTCGACCCTTCAGAAGGAATTAAAGATATTCGGGCACCAGCATTTGGAGTGTTATAGGCCCTTCCCCTGTTTGGATGATCACACCAACAGACATAAAGCCTCAGGCACCAGATGTCCTTGGTCCATAAACCCCTTGAGAAAAGTCCTAGGAATGATGTATGAAAGGGCCTCCAGTCCCACAAACAAGCTCCAGAATAATCACAAGGAGTAATTGACACAAGGCCCTCTGATTTGTCTGTGCTGGAGAATGAGTCATTTTAGAAGAAGACATGTTTGGATTTCAGAATACAACCTTATAACCTTTTACATATATATTTTTTTCATTTCCCCCCCTGCTAACTCTATTACCAGAGTGGTAATTGACATCAACAGAAATACTGACAAAATTCTCATGCATATGGATTGTCAGAACAGAATCACCTACAAAATAAAAGGATAATAACAGAGGTACATTGTTATGATATCTGGCTTAATTACCTCACTTTATCAATAAAGAAAGAAAGGCTCAGAGAGGTGAAGTTGAATGCCCAAGATCACACAGCTAGGTAAATTGAAGTCTCCTTATTCCCAGTTTACATGCCTACTACTACACTTTCTGCCAGTGAGGGGAAAGAGAGTTCTCAGTTACTCTGGTCTCTCACCTCCAAGCATGTCAGACCATGGGCTCTGAATACACTGAATGGCCACCCATCTGTTCTCCATGTAGATGTAACTGTGTGTGTTTGTGGTTACATCCTCACAATGTGCTAGGCCATGGTGGCAAGTACTGATGTGAGAGAAGTCAATCTTAAAACCCCAAATTTGCTATGTGTTAACTGTGTGGCCTGGGACAGATTATTTATCCAATTTTGATCTTAGTTTGTTCTTCTGTAAAATGAGGGTAAATAATGTCACTTTTCAATACCATGGGGATTGTTAAAATGCCAACTGGGGTGCCTGGGTGGCTCAGTCAGTTACGTGTCCAGCTCTGGATTTTGGCTCAGGTCATGATCTCAAGCCCCAAGTAGGGCTCTGCACTGGCAGCGTGAAGTCTGCTTGGGATTCTCTCTCTCTCTCTCTCTCTCTCTCTCTCTCTCTTTCTCTCTCTCTCTCTCTCTCTCTCTCTCTGCCCCTCCCTCACTCACACACATTCTCTCTCTCAAAATAAATAAATACACTTTAAAAAAAAAAGAAAAGAAAAACCAACTGACTCAATAGGTTTGGGGATGGAGCCAGAAATTCTTCAGTTTTAAATATTCCCAGGCCATGCTAGTGCTACTGTTTCAGGGACCACACTATGAAGATCAATATCACTGCGTTTTTTAAAAATTAAATACAATGACAAATATAAAGTCCTTAAGATAGTGAGAATAATAATTCAATAAATGGCAGTTGTTAATATTACATGTTCGAGATTTAGAATTTACACCATTGATTTAAGAGAATTTTTAGGGACCTACTATGCACCACAAACTGACAGTGGTGTCTTGTCCTCTAAACCATGCAACTACTTCTCTATGACAGGTCACATTACCCCTATATTTTCAACTTGGTTAAGTGAGGCCCAGAGATGAGTGACTTTGCCATGGTCATATGAGGTAGGTTTGATGACTCTAAGACCACATGTCTTTCCACCCTGGGGCAGGTAAACAGCAGCAGCCTGCCTTGATGTTAACACCTGCTGCTTGCTGTCTGGGCAGGGCTGCTATCGCTGAGGACAGGGTGGATTCATTTCAATATGTACATGTGGATTTTGAGACATGAGTGCCAACTGCCAAAAGAAGAAAGATGGCTGCAGGCAGTCTGGAGTAGGAGGTGGGCACGTGTGTAGGCAGAAGAAGCAGGAATGAGGTGGACAGACTGGCAGCAGGCACAATGGCAAGCAATCTACAGATCAATAAACAGACAGATACCCAGGAGGTCTGACATATGACAGACATGGGGGGCATACCAGTACCCAGATGGCTGTGAAGTACACAAACCAGGCAGAGTTTATAAGAGTTGTGAATCTAGGTAGAGGTAGACAAGTCCAGAGACACAGAGAGAAGTGGCACAAGTGATTCTGGCAACACATCTATGAATGAGAGAACCCCAAGTGTGACATGAACTCCAAATTCTTCTTGGACCAGGGAATGGGCAGTATGATGGCACTTGGTGATTTTAAAGCCCTTCTAGTTCTTGGCCAAGAAACTTGATCTGGGAAAGCCCCAGACAGGTTAATCAGGGCTAAGCTGGGTGACTGAAGCTCTGATTTGAGGGCATCCCGCTGTTGGGAGAGGTGAGGTGTCCATGTTTGCCTCGGGGATCTTTAGCCCAGGAAATCTGCATTTTGAAGACAGAAACGGCCACGGGCCCCCAGATCAGGCCAAAGTGTGAGGATGGGTGTAGCACAAAGAAGAAGGGGAGCACATGGGCAACTGGCGAGGCCCAGGTGTAGAGGACAAGCCACAGGGTCTAAAGTGAGGGGATCAGAAGCAGGAGACCTGAGGGGAGCCAACTGGCCCAGATGGTCCTGGTGTGAGTAGTCTTCAGGAGCCTGAGTCAAAGCGACTCAGATAGCGTCTTTGCTAGAATCCAATCAGAAATGCTGTGGCTCAGGCCCCCTTGCTCAGACCTGCCTGTTCTGAAATCACCAACAGCCCTTTTGTGATTGACAAGATTGTTGATGGCATCTGATTTAATCCCTCCTCCTGTTCACTGCACCTCTACGTGGTTGGAGAAAAATTCATAAGCATGCCACATAGCCCAAGTTGAAGTTTATGACCTCAAATATCAATGTACCTGAAATTGCCAATGATCCTGGTACACTTTCCCAGTAGATGTGCTTCTTCCTCCAGAGAGGACCATCTTACAGCTCCTGCTTTCTCCTTAAGCCTCCAAACCTCCTTTTCTTCTCCCTCAAGTAAAAACCTCACTTCTTACACCTCTGAGGAGCTGGAAACAATCAGAAAAAAGCTGCCACCCGTAATCTGTTCTCCCCAAATCTCCCACACATGTATCAGTTCTACTTTTCCTTCTATTTCTGCCAAGCGAACTATTCCTGCTTTTACCTCAGGAAGAAGGTATAATACTTATCTGTCCTCAGGGTTCATTTGCATACAATTTTGCTTCCCCCAGGACTTTGTTCCTGCCTTTCTTCACCTTTTTGTTTCTTCTCCATTTGCCACTTCTCCTTTAATAATTAATTCCTGTCAGCACACAGACTCTGAAGGCTGATATCATTTATTGTTTCCTACTGAAAACAGGAACAAACAGGATCAACCAGGCAAAGGTGCTCCCAAACCTTCCTGAAAAGTACCCAGTCTTCTCCATCTGCACCTTCCTCATCTCTCATTTTCTCTTGAACAGAATCCAGCTAAGCCTTGGAAACATATTTTGCCACAAACTCCAGTGATATCTCTTCTGTCATAGGCAGTGGTCAATTCTCTATTCTCATCTTACTTGATCTCTCCCTCATACAACAAATTCACTCAACAAGTATTTTATTAAACACTTATGAAGTGCCAGGCTCTTTCTCGGGTGCTGGCGATATGTCTGTAAATAACCAAAAGAAGCAAAAGTCCCTGCCTCTATGAAGCTGCATCCCAGGGGGAAGACTGATGTGGGAAGGAGAGTGACATGGAGAAAAATGTGGCAGGGAAAAGGGGAGGGAAGGAGTGTTGGGGGCTAGTCAGGATTTGAAGTAGCGTCTGCCTGGGTGACTGCTCACACCTCTCCCATCCTTCTGTAGTCTGCCCTCCTGGGACAGCACACTCTCCTGGGTTTCCTCTCTGATTAGCTGGCTTCTCCTCTTTCTCCTGACTCCCTAGTGCTGGGTTTCTCCTCCCCTCCTTGTTCTATGCTTTCTCTGTGGGCTCTTGTCCAGGCCAGGGCTTCCATGCCATCTAAGGATGATGTCTCCATCCTTCACCTTTCCTAGCAGCCCAAATCCATAGATCCAATGTGCCATGACATCTCTGCTAGAAGTCAAATAGTTATCTTAAACTTAATGTGTTCACCATGGAACTCTTGATTTTAGGCTAACCCATTATACACACAGGCAGACACACACACACACACACACACACACCTACCTGTTCCTCCTCTGGTTTCCCTATTTTAATAAATGATGTCACTATCTAACCAGTTGCTCAGGCCAAAACCCTGGTAAATCATCATTGATTCTGCTTTCTCTTAGACACTGCTGCACACTCAATTCTATAGCAAATGCTGTCGTAACTGGACCTCTATAACACAGTCTGACCCATTTTGTGTCATTCCCACTTCAACATTACAGTAGCCTTCTCTTATCTGTGGGGGCTACATTCCAAGCTCCCCACCAAGGTGGACACCTGAAACCATAGATAGTCCCAAAGTACATACACACACACATATCTACAATAAAGTTCAACTTATAAATTAGGCACAGTAAGAGATTAACAACAAT
Organism: Cryptoprocta ferox; assembly: GCA_028646485.1. Classification (NCBI taxonomy): domain Eukaryota; kingdom Metazoa; phylum Chordata; class Mammalia; order Carnivora; family Eupleridae; genus Cryptoprocta; species Cryptoprocta ferox. The sequence goes on from CM053575.1 coordinate 80,290,784, forward strand.
AATAGCATAAAGCAATTATAGCACTATGCTGGAATAACAGTTATATGAATGTGGCCTCCATCAAAATCTCTTATTGTACCGTACCCAGGCTTCTTGTGATTTGTGAGATGACAACATGCCTACATAATAAAATGAAGTGAGAGCAAGGACACAGGCACTATGATGTAGCCTTAGACTATTATTGACCTTCTGACAATGTCAGAAGAGGATCTTCTGCTTCTGGATGGCACTTGGCTGCAGGTAATGGAAACCATGAAAAGCAAGCCCACAAATCAGGGGGATGACCCTATCTCTTGTTTGGACTGACACAGCTTGTTGATTGGTCTTCTTAATTCCATTCTCCAAAAAGCAGCCAGAATGACCCTTAAACATATGCATCAGATCTTAGCATCCTTCTCTTGAAAATCCTACAGTGGTGCCCCAGTATGTTGGAGTAGAGCCTGAACTCCTTAAGACTGTATTGTCTTCTTGCAGTGGCTCTGCCTCCTCTCTGGACTTTGTCACCTGCCGTGTGCCTCCCCACTCCCCCTGTTCCAGCACAAGAGTGGTTCCCAAACATGACAGGTCCTCCTCCCCTCCCTCTGCCTAGAACATTCTTCCTCTGGATATTACACAGTCAGTTCCTTTTACCTTAAGCCTAAAAGTTACCTCCTCAAATGGGCCTCCATTGACCATTCAACAGTTGTCATCTGCCCTCACTCCATGCCACCCTGTGTTTCCTTCCTTCATATTCCTCACAGTACTCACTGCTTTCTGACAAGCATTTGTTTCTTGTCTTTGTTTGCTGTCAGTGACTCTCACCAGAATGTAAACTCCATGAGGCCAGGGATGTTGTTCATCTGGTTGGACTATATGTATATAAGTAGGTAGTTTGGAGGTCAGACTGTCTGAGTTTGGTTTCCAGCTGCATGACTTACTAACTGTGTGGTCTTTGGCAAATTACTTTACCTATCTATGCCTCAGGTATCTCATCTGTAAAATGAGGATACTACTAATAATGCCTACCTTGCAGGAACATTGTGAGAGATGATAAATAAATATAGAGCATGTGGAACAGAGTTTCATGGGGATTTTTACTCAATAAATGTTTGGGGAATACATAAATCTTAGATCCAAATGATTCCCTCAGGGAGGAAGATCTAAAAAAAAGAGGCAAATGCTCCTTTCTGTGCAGGCTGTCTGTGCTAGCAAAACATATAACCTGTCCAAAGAAAGGAGAAGGAAATGTAGAGTCCTTGGTCAGCATGAATCTACATAGTTATACTTTGTGAGGATTTATTCTCCTCCAATGTCCACTGCAGTCATGAGGGGGCAGAGCTGCTGCAGGAATTGCGCAGTCTGCAACCCAGGGTGATCAGTGTGTGCCGGGAATGAGCAAGCAAGTTTGACCTCACTCTCTGGGACCCAGGATGGTACTCTTTGGAGGTACTGCAAGGCTGGGAGAGCAGCAGAGCACCGGCAGCCTTTCTAGTGAATTCTACCTTTTTTAAAAAAATTTTTTAATGTTTATTTATTTTTGAGAGAGAGGGAGAGCAAGCATGAGTGGGGTAGGGACAGAGAGAGAGAGACAGACAGACAGAATCTGAAGCAGGTTCCAGGCTCTGAGCTGTCAGCACAGAGCCCGATGCGGGGCTCTAACCCACGGATCATGAGATCATGACCTGAGCTGAAGTCGGACGCTTAACCATCTGAGCCACCCAGGTGCCCCGAATTCTACTACATCTACCACTTCCAGGGACATGCAGCACTTCTTCTATTCCATGATGGGCGCCAGGGCACACATCACCCGGGGGCTTCATTTGCAGGGATGTAGCTTCTCCAAGAGGTAAAACGATTCACAAAATATTAAAAGAGAAACAAATTAATGGAAATATGTATACAGCTGACCTACAGGTACACATCAAAAGCACAGGATACTCTCAGAGCATATTAATGAAGGTGGAGAAGAACTTAATCTGGACTGGAGTCTCAGGAGATGTTTTTCCCCTGATGCAAAAGAAGCTTAGCATATTTTTTTAAAAAAATTAGGAAAAGCCAGTGTAGTTGGAGAATTCTGAGCAGGAGGGAAAGTATGTGAGATGAGGTTGGAAGGGCACAGAGGACAAGTTAGAGAGTTTTGAATTTTTGTCCCCAAGAAGAAAAGAAAGTCAACTGAAAGTTTTAAGCAAAACAAAACAAACAAACAAAAAGTTTTATGATCCAATTTGGATTTTAAAAAGGACATTCTGGCCAAGTGTGGAGAATGGATTGGAAAGAAGCAGAAGTGAAGGGTGGGAAGACCTTCAGGAGGCAGGCAAAGAGGTCCAGGTATAGATGAGAGTGGTTAACAATAAAGATGAAGGGGACTGCATGGGGATAAGCAAGACCTTTGACCTGTTTCAGCACTATCTTTACATTTTGGAGTAACTACCATTAAACCCATTTTAAAGCTGAGGCTGAGGAGGCTCAGTGTAGGTGAGTACCCAGGTTACCTGGTTGTTAATCAACAAGATCATATTTAAACTCATGTCTAGGGACCTCAAGAATCTTTTCTTTGTCTACCTCATCATTCACTCCAATAATAATGTGTAGAACCATCAAATCCATGTTCCTATGAAATTATGGACACCTGCTTAGTAGACATAATATTCTCCAGTGTCACATGAGTTGTAATAATCTTTTTTTTTTCTTTATTGTTTAGCTCCTCTGGACTCCGGAGTAAACTCCAAGTGCTGGAATGGAATGTCCCAGGGACCACTTGGCCAAGTGACACTGCTCTGAGGAAGGCAGTGCCAGGACCAGCCTCCCGCCAATGCAAAGACCACAGGTCACATCTCCTGCCTGGAACTGACACTGGCAAGACAATGCCAGTAAGAAGTGCCCATGGCAGGAGCCGGCATCCTCCTGCTTAGCAGCAGGTGCCTCCAGAAGAGGGCAAAGGAGAACAAAGGAGATCAAATGAGGAGCTGAGCAAGTGGTCACCCCCTCCTGGCAGCTCTGGCCCTGGCTCCCCAGCCAGCCCTCTCCAACAGAGTTCCTTTTCAGGCCCCAGCTCAGCCCTACTCCAGAATGGGAATGAGCTGCTCATGTATATGCAAATGCCAAGATGGGAAGGCAAGCTGGGGGAATTAGCATTTTTAATGAAACAAGACCACAGGGAAAGAGCAGAAGTAATGAGCAATAACTTGCTGTGTGTTTTTGTTTTTTTGGAGGAAAATTGGGGAAAGGTCCTGGCCCCAGGACAGACCTTCAGAGTCATCTGTAGGACTCAGAGGAACCTTAAAATAATCATGGTAAAAATAACAACAGAATCAATAAAACAATAATACAAAATATTTAATATTATTCAGTAGCTGTTAACAAATACTCAATAAGTATTAGCTACATGCCACGCAACATTTACACAGATATTCCCAACCCCCACAAGGGGGGTAGTATGATTATCTCTATTTTATGGAATGTGGAAACTGAAGCTCAATTCTGTCACATCGCCAGGATGGGATAGTTCTAGGATCTGAACTCAGATGTGACTATAGACCCCTTCCCAGTAAAGCTACCTCATTCCACAGGCAGTTTTTAACGTGGTTGCACCATCACAGCACTAGCAACAGGCAGGCTCAGGAAGGGCCTGTTGGCAGCTGCAATCTATAGTGCAAACTAGAGGTGAGGAGACAGAGGCCCCACTTAACAGGGGCTGTGTGGAGTGGAGATCAAAACAGGTACTCTCTTCCCAGACCAGAGCATCATGTAAAGCCAAGTTTCTCCTCCTAAACATGAACAGCCTTGCTGTTTCTAAGCAAAGTGCAATCTCTCAACTATCGATCACTTGCTAGAGAGAATTCAGCAATAGCAAATCCCATCTCTGTTCAGGAGGGAGCTGGGAGGGAGAGGTGTGAGGTGTGGCCACCAGGTTAGGTTCCATGGGTGATTGTGCGGTCTGGGTGACCCTCCATGCCCATTCTGACACTGCTGTCAGTATTCCTATTTCCTATGCTAATAATGTTAGTATCACTTGGTTTTCACTTACAAGATAGAAGAGGTGGTAGATGTGCCTATCTGTCAGTCACGGCAGCCAGCATGCCTATAGCCACAACCCAATTTGAGATTCATGTCAGGCACTAACAGTTTTATTGAATGGATTATTGAACTGGAACAAGCTGAATGCTCCCAAATAAGCTGATGAAGACGCTGGGTCTGGATGACTCCTCCCGTAAATAGGTCTTTCCAAACCTTCACCCACTTAGCATTCGGTTCCCAAGACCTTCTTGGGGCTCCTCTGGGGGAGCGATGAAGGGCATGGGGTGTGTCTGTGACACTGTCCCTTGCCCTTGTCTGTGCTCACCTCTGGACTGCCTGAGTTTTGTTCCCCTGTTTCATCTGCAGGCAGGGACACAGCCCACTGTCTTTGGGTAGGTCCTTCTCAACCTGAACAAAAACTTCCCAGAGAGCAAGGAGGCATTTGCTGAAATGCAGCAGAAATGACAGGAGCACAGCTGCAGAGTCACTAGGAGGTCTCCGCTTTCACAGCAGAGGCTGGACCAAAGCTGGCTGCCAGCAGGACCTTGAAATCACCATTCTTTGGGTGAGGGGTTGTGAAAGCCACTGCCTAGGTTATTCCCAGCCATGAACTCTAAATCTCAGAACAGGATAGGACCCAAGAATACTCCCTTCTCCCTAGCCCTAAATTTGGTGGGGACGGCACAGACGGGTGGGAACTTCACTGGGAGAATCCTGGTCTCTAAAGAAGAGAAGGGAGGGATCTGTTTCATTCTGAACATTTGGTCAAAGACCACTCACTTGCCTCCACAAAAGTCAATTTACCTTCAGTCCTAATGAGCTCAGGTTTTAATTTAGCCAAACTCTCATGTCTGCCTCTCCCTGGAGTTGGAAGCCCATTCAGACCTGTGCAATCACTTTTCACATTCATAGCATCCGTGTTGATAAACTGACATCCTGCCCAACCTGCAGCATTCTCTTTTGGTAACAGAACAATCACATCAGTGAGGTGGAATGCATCATTTTGTGCATGTGAGACTGAAGCATTCTCTTGCTTCACCTGTGGCTAGGACTAAGAATGCCAAACATTCTTGAACCTGGGGCCTTTGCTGAGCCAAGGGAAGGCAGCTCCCACAGTGGGAACAGGTTTTGTGGTGGGAAAGTCTGCTACCAGTGGTGGGGGTGGAGGGTGGATGAGTGAGGTATTGCTCCCGGAGCACTCGACCCCTGACCCATTCTCATTTCTGTGCCAGCTGCTTCTACCTGCTCACTTAGACTGCGGGACATGATGCCAGCACCAGAGAGAAAGGAAGTGGGATGCTAGGTTAGAGGAAGTTCAAGGGGAACATGTGAGAGTGAAAGTTTACAGGGAAGAGAGTAGACCAGGAGATGGACTACTGCTCAAGTGGTGGTGGAGTCAGCCTGGGCTGCAGGCCATGGGTTCGTTCCCCAAATCAGCATGATTGCAATCAGCCAGAGAGCCTAAGTGCATTCAACAGAGCATGCAAAAACATTCAATCTGCAAAATGCAGTCAAAAATCACAAACCAATACAACACTAACAGGAGGGGGAGCATGGGGAAGAAAGACAACCCACAGCAGGCTTCTTCCAGCCTTCACCTGATGACCAGGCAGGGAACAAGGAACTATGGATGGAGGGCCACAGACTCCCCCCAAAAACCCAAACTGGTGTGCATTGGATGCCAGGGTGGTGGAGCTCAGAGTCAGCCCACATCAGCCCTTCAATCAGTCTGTTTTACTACTAATTTCCCCTCATGTTTTTTAATTTAATTCTCGGCTTCCTTCAAATACCAGTCAATGAACCGTCCAAATTTCCTCCAAATACCCTTGAAAATGTTGAATTATGCAATTAAGGATGGTGTAATACAATAATATGAGAAGAAATGTTTTCATACATATTTTAATGAAATACACAGGCTTGGGAAGGATTGAGGGATAGAGGAAGAGATTTCCCAGAGCTGCCTTCACCCACCTTCCGGTGACAGCTCCATCTTCTTTGTTATTAAAATCCTGCCAACCAGGCAAACCCCAGAATGAACATTAACTGTAGATAGGACCCTGCAGGGGTAGCTGCACACTGCCAGGTAAGATCTGAGTTTGCAAAAATTCAGAGGTAGATCAATCAGTAGTGGATTATTCCTCTCATGTATTTATGCATAATTTACTCATTCATTCATTCATTCATTCATTCCTTCATTCAAAAATATTTGCTAGACTCTGTTACCTCAAGTCTTCACATAGGTGACCACAGTTTGACTGGGAATGTCCCAGTTTTAGCATTCAAAACACAGTGACTCAGAAAACCCCTTAGTCCCAGGCAAACATGGATGATGGGTCACCTAACATGAAGTTGTATTTGCTTGACTAACCAAACTGTGTTTGTTAGACATCAGCTAACCTTCTTTGGAAAACTTCCTATGGTAATGCCAAAATGAATTTCATTATTTCACAGTACCATTAGTCACCCTATCATCCTGTATTGTGTATGGCCACACTTTCCTTCCACACACATGCTCACCATACACGCACCTCACCATGGTTCCTTGGGGCCAATCTCATGTCATGTTTGTCATTGTACTCCTAACACCTTGTAGTGCTCAGACACATTATAGGCACTCATCTATTTATCATATGACTTAAAAATAGCAATAATATTAATAGCAATAATTTATTCAGATTTATTATGTGTCTGACACATGAGAACAGATCTTAAAGGACATAAGGTTTTGAATGGTAGAGATGGGGAGAAACACATCCAAGAAAGGGAGAATGTGGGGTTGCTTGGGTGGCTCAATCAGTTGAACATCAAACTTTGGCTCAGGTCATGAGCTCACAGTTTGGCTAATGAGCTTGAGCTCCACATCGAATTCTGTCTGACAGCTCAGAGCCTGGAGCCTGCCTTGGATTCTGTGTCTTCCTCTCTCTCTGCCCCTCCCCCAGTCATGCTCTATCTCTCTCTCTCTCAAAAAATAAATAAACGTTAAAAAAAAAAAAGAAAGAGACAACGTGTTTCTGTTGAGTACAATATTTGATTTATAAAACCTAGGTGAGGGGCGCCTGGGTGGCTCAGTTGGTTAAGCACCTTTGAGGAGAAATTGTTAAAAATTTGGTAAGAAAATAAAGTTGATTAGAGTCTACAGAGAAAAAAATAGGTGTATATGTAGGTTAAGCTCAATTGTGGTTGCCATAAATATGCAAATTAATTATTCAGTGCCTCGAAGAATGAAAAATAGAATCTCAATATTGGTTCCTGGGCAAAGAAATGGGAAGGGTCATTGTACAAAAAAGGTTCTGGTGTTTATATTCTTTTAAACCTGGGCTTAATTTTTTTAAGTAACTTTTTTTATTTGAGAGAGAGAGAGAGAGAGAGAGAGAGAGAATCTTAAGGAGGCGCCACGCTCAGCATAGAGCTCTATGCAGGGCTCAATCCCATGAATCTGCGGTCATGATCTCAGCTGAAATCGGTTGCCATAAATATGAAAATTAATTATTCAGTGCCTCGAAGAATGAAAAATAGAATCTCAATATTGGTTCCTGGGCAAAGAAATGGGAAAGGTCATTGTACAAAAAAGGTTCTGGTGTCTATATTCTTTTAAACCTGGGCTTAATTTTTTTAAGTAACTTTTTTTATTTGGGAGAGAGAGAGAGAGAGAGAGAGAGAGAGAGAATCTTAAGGAGGCGCCACGCTCAGCATAGAGCTCTATGCAGGGCTCAATCCCATGAGTCTGGGGTCATGATCTCAGCTGAAATCAATAGTCAGATGCTCAACTGACTGAGCCATCCAGGCTCCCCAAACCTGAGTTTAATTTTGATTTACCACTTGGAAAAGCCTGTTAATGAGTCTTGGCCTCACTGTCTGTTCTTTAAACCAATATTTAACTTGCAGAGTATCTTTGGATCAGAGTCCATTTCTGTGGGCTTCTCAACACAATGGAAGCCACCACCACCATCACCACCACCACCACCACCATCACCACCACCACCACCACCATCACCACTGAAGAGCTCAAGGAAAATTAATCTAATGAGCTGTGGGGGATAGATAATGCTCCCACTTTTAAGTAGCCACCTATGAAACTATGAATGGGGTCACCTTCTATGTCGGGTGTAAACAGAAAACATTTAGTAAGTAGAGCTCTTTTCCCCATGGAACCCTGGGCCATTTTAAATATTGTGGTTATTATATTATCCTTTCATTTATAGTTCTGTGATTGTAAGATTCAGTAGGTATGATATTAATTTTTTACATCACTTACCTATTCTTTCATAGTTTTATATTGTTGCTTTTTTGTTGTTGTTTTCTTCTCCTTCCCCTATATATGTTTGTTCCTCCCAGACTAGAGGGCAGTTTGCATCTAAAGAACACATTTAGATTTCTTCAGTTTATTCACCCAGTATTGAGGGCAGATCTCTGCATATACTCAGAGTAAAATAATGTTGGCGTCATGACACCCTACCTACCCTCTGTCTCCAGTTTTTCTTCAATTTGATATCCATCCACCCTATGCTCCTGCCACATTAATTCATTTAGTTTCCTGAGCCCACCATTACCAAGTCCTGGCTATTGGCTCTATCTTCTGTTACCCTAACTTCCAAAGGGCCAAGTTATGTTTGGAATTCTGCAAGCCGACTGGAAATACTGCCATTTGTGGAGGGATGAAATCTGCTTGTGAATCTGAAGTCAAATATTCAGGGCTCAAGTGCTTCTTCTCTGACCCACGTATTTCTCTTTGGTAATACTGGGATAATAACAATAATAATAATACTTTTTACAAAGTTGTAGAAATTATTGTGTTAGCACTATACATAAAGATGTTTTAGAAACTGAAAAGTACTATAGCTGAAATGTATTAATCCACAGTGTGATATAATGAAAAGCCTACAAGAGTTGGCTTTCAGTTCCAATACCACCACGTACTAGCTATGTGATCATGAATAAGTCACTTTGCAATTTTAGATTTCAATTAATCACCCATAAAATGAGAGTAGCAGCAACTGTTCTGCCAACTTTTCAGGGCTATTCAGGTTGAACATGAGATGCTCTCTATAAAACTGCTTGATAAGTGCATGCTGTGATACCAATGCAAGGCAGGCTTGGGAACTGTGAAGGAAGCAGGCTCTGGAGCTGCTGAACTCCCTGGGGCCCCATTTCCACCACACACAGGCAGCATGCCCTGGGGCAGTTTCCAGCCCCTCTCTGTGCTTGCTTTCCCTATTTGCAAAGTGGACAGGGCACTGGAAACTATTTTGTTGTTAGGGAATCGAATACATTTAGTAACACAGTGCTCAAAACACTTCCTGAACAGTAATTAATTGAGTGAGCTACAATACTGTTGTTTGTGTTATTGTCAGCAGTGTGCCCCAGACCTTGATCAGGTTTGAGGGTGTCCTGTGGCCAAAAGTTACTGCTCCTATCTTTGTCTCAGCAGCTACGAAGTAAGGCTACTTTTCTTCTTTGCTTTTCTCTTCCCTCATCCTGTCTTATCTTGCACTGAATCCTCTGACTCTCCATTCTCCCCAGAAATACAACCCAGATAAGTCATATTACAGTGAGCATGATTCTTCCATGCTGAGAGATAGCACCAACTCCAGGACTTTATTAGTTAATATCCCATCATTGCCTTCAAGAGTCAAGACTCTGATCTAGGTCCAGACATGGTCCAGATTCAGTAGGGCATGATTATATTATACAATTTTGAAGTTCTCTTTAAGAAAAAGAACATGCAATTACAAAGATAAAAATAGGTTTTGTGTATTTATTTAAAATGAGAAATCACAAGTTGTAAATTTTTAAAAGCTAAAAAATATCCATAAGCGTCAGAAACTCTAGAAAAATAATATACTGAAATTAAATATCTTCCCAATACACTTCAGTAATTTTTTCCTACCTTCTTAGTTTTATACATTTTTATCACTCTCTCACTGAAAACAATTTTGTATTTTCTATATAAGGAACAGAAAAATAGTTCAGTATGTCTTCTAAAATGGTTTACTTTTTATTTATTATTTATTATTATTTGAGAGAGAGAGAGAGAGAGTGCAAGCAGGGGAGAAGGAGAGGGAGGGAGGGAGGGAGAGAGAGAGAGAGAGAGAGAGAGAGAGAGAGAGAGAGAGAGAGAGAGAGAGAATCTTAAGCAGGCTCCACACTCAGAATGGAGCCCGAAGCAGGGCTTAATCCCACAACTCTGGGATCATGGCCTTAGCTGAAATCAAGAGCTGGAGGCTCAAACACCTGAGCCACCCAGATGTCCCTAATTTTCAAATTGACAGTTCAACAGTTTTTCTTCAGTTTCCCAAGTCAGATAGGTCATGTCAGGAAATTTTTTTAGGATTTTGGCCAAATCTGGGAAAACATATATCAAGTTTCTTTTATGTGTGTGTGCTATGATATTTGGAAGAGGGTTTTTTTGGAGACAAACTAGCTTTCAGTTCCTTACCACTGTTTTTCCATTACCCACAGATTTTCCAGTGTGGCTCCCCAGAGGACACATTCATGTTGCAGTATGGCCTCTGGTAACACTAGGTGTCTCATGGTAAGCAGTAGGAACTTCTCTGGAAGCCATCTCTACATTGGAACAGCTAGCAAGAATTTAATATGCAAGGAAGTGACTGTGAAGTGCATAAAGGACATCTGACTAAAGACAAACTAAACATATCCCCAACTCAAATTCCTCTTAGCTCTATCCCCAAAATGCTTGTGGCTACTCAGATATGAGCCACCTGACACAAGAAGTATGATGAACATTATGTCAGATTAAACCCAACAGAAGTCCTAACTGATTACAGTTAAAATGTCTTACTTTTCTATAGTTTACACCATATTTTTGACCAGGTAACTATTTTTAGTGCCTTTTCCAGGGTCTTGTAAGAAGCCAGTACAAGTGAGGGGCCCAGTTTCTGTTGCATACTGCTGTATAATAGGCTGTCCTAAAACATAATGGGTTGAGACCTTAGATGTTCCAGTCCCAAAGTAACATCCAGCTGAATGCTGTAACAGGAATGACTCCAACTGTCACAATGTGGAGTGCAGTGTGTCATTGCTGCTTAGTCCTGCACTAACTGAAAAATCATGAGCAAGTAAACGGTTGTTGTAAGACATTAAGTTTGGGGAAGTATCTGCTTAGCAGTAGATAACTAAACAGACAAGTTGATGCAACCGACCCAGAACTGTGATGCTGCCATAACAAAAACCTAAGACCTGTGTCATTTACTGTGGTCATGTGGAAGGAAAATGCTAAAAGGAGAGAGTAAACATTTGTAGAGGCTTGAAGAACAGTGAGGTGAGTACATTACAAACTTAGCTAAAGAGATTTCCAGATGGAAGTGTTAAAAGTGCCAAGTGGCTTCTTTTAGTAGTAGATGTTAAAGCACAGTGAAAGAGAGGGGAGCCAAAGAACTGATCAATGTTCAAGCAAGATTTAGATAGTTTCTCCAGGTGGCAAAGGACTCTCAAAGTAGAGGTCTTGGAGAAAAGATCAAATTAAGGCTGTGGCTTAAGCACTCCTAGAGACAAAACTTGGCTAAAAAAAAAAAAAAATTCCCACCCACATACCTTGTGAAGTGTGAAAAGCCAGAGTTTGGATTTTAGAATTGCTATGGACAAGTAACTGCTACGTGCTTCTTATTTGTTCCCTTTTTGAGAAGGACCATTTATTGCAATTGTTCCTATATTAGCATTATATCATGATTAACTATTGAATATGAGGGACTTTAACTTATGTCTATCAGCTCACAGTTCTTTAGCCCAAACCAAGGACCCTCATGCACATCTTTATCTATTACAGATCATGAGATACTAGACTTGAGGTTGCTGCCATATTGGAATGAAAATTTGGTGTGTCTTGGTGAGGTGAATATATCTTCCACATAAAAGGTATGTGAATTGCTGTAGTGTGAAAGCAGACTGTGCTGGATTGTATGAAAAGAGACCCCTGACAATTCTTCTCAGCTTGTGTGTTGTGTGTTGTTCTTTCCATCAGAGGATAGACTTTATTATTCCCTCTTCTTGAATCTGAGCAAGCCTGCAACTTTCTTTGACCAATAAAGTGAGGAAAATGTGATGCTGTGCCACGTCCTAATCTAGGTCTTATGAGGCCTGACAGCTTCTTATTTGTCCTTCTGGAAGTCAGCTGCCATGTAGGGAACTTCAAGCTGGACTACTGAATGATGAAGGGTTGTGTTCAGGAGAGACCATGTGCAGAGCTGTCTGTGTGTTTCAGACCCAGATGAGCTCTCAGCTCAATGCAGCTGCATGAGTGACTCCAGCTGACACCAGGGAAATCGGAAAGAGAGAAAAAAAAAAAACTCCTAGCCACCTCCAAAAATGTAAGAAATAATAAATTATTTCATTATTTCTATTTTAAGCCATCTAGTTCCTAGGTAGTCTGTTGTGCAGCAAGACCTAATGGAATAGACCTCAAAACTTAAATTTCCTCAGCTTCATGGAAAATTCTCCTCTGGGTATAGGGCCTGGGCAGGAAGACAATGACTCTTCCACATGCCAACCATATGATGAGGAATCATGTGCTGGCTCTCTATGCTGGTGATTCTCCATAGCCCAATCCCTGACAGACCATTTTTTCTACATTTCTCTGCTCTCTGTCAAATAATGCTGACCACACTGACTGCATCACTTTCTCCTTTGCTGCCTGGTTCCATTTGGGTTTGGCAAATACCTACAAAAAAGTAGCCCTTTCTCCTGTTCCCTCTATGCTTCAGTGCTAATATACTGAAGTGACTAAGCCTTCCAAGCCATAGAGCCTAGCAAACAGATCCTCTTCTAGGCTGCAGCTTTCATTTGGTTCCAATTACATCATCTCTTCCCCTTTTCTTTTTAGGTGTAGAGGTGGTAATAGTTTCCCTTGATTGTGGATCACTAGGTGCCTCAACATTCCTGTTGGATTTGCTTTACCCTGCCTACAAACTATGTAAATTGTCTCTTCATTGCCATGTCTTCATTTGAACCAAGTGAAATTCTGTTATCTGCTATTACCTTGACTGATAAACTCTCCTATCAGTCCCCAAATTTTGAATCCTAATCAGCAGAAAGAAAAATGAATACGGAACATGAAGTCATAGATACTGAGTTTCTGTCTTAGGCATATAATTTCTTAGCCCAGTGACCTTGAACTAATCAATTAATTTATCTGAGTCATAATTTCCTCAACTGAAACTGGAAATACTAATAACCTATTTTACAAGTTTATGTTTGAGACATCCTGTATTCACCAAGCCCTTAGTCCTGAATATAGAGCTTATTAGGCACTATATATAAATATGTTAGGATACTGAGTTAGAGGTCTTTGTTCCTTGCAGGGTTCAGCAAATATCAAGACATCAAAACCATCACAAGAGTTTAAAATAATGAAACATCGTCTTGAATCAATATTAGCCTGGCCACCATTATGGCACGTTTCCAGTAGTGCCAGGAATGGTAGCATAGGCATTAGGAGAGGATGTCAGAGAGAACTTCCTGGTCATGAAACTGGAATGAGATGGCAGAAGAACCATTGGCACTCTGCTAGGAGTGATGAACAAGTAGATGTGTGCCTCTACTGAATAAGGAACTGGTGGCATTAAGAGGAGAAAATAGGGGTGCCTGGGTGGCTAAGTCAGTTAAGTGTCTGACTTCGGCTCAGGTCATGATCTCATGGTCAGTTAAGTGTCTGACTTCGGCTCAGGTCATGATCTCATGGTTCATGGGTTCGAGCACCGTGTCAGACTCTGTACTGACAGGTAGCTCAGAGCCTGGAGCCTGTCTTCGGATTCTGTGTCTCCCTCTCCCTCTGACCCTCCCCTGCTCACACTGTCTCTCTCTCTCTCAAAAATAAATAAAACATTAAAAATTTTAAAAAAAGAGGAGAAAATAGGATAATAGGTTACTGAAGGATATTCTCTTTGTAACCAGAGGGTCTCTCCAGCTGTTTCTGTGCACTATGCAGTATTTATACACCATCCAGTACTGGCATCTCATTTGTCTGTTCTCTGAGAGGAGAAGCAAGAGAACTCTTTGGCTCAGCAATTATTAGCAAGGCGAAATGAGAATGCAAGAAAGAAAGAGAAGTTGGAGAAGAATGTGGATAGAAAGGGAAAGAAGAAAAAGGAAGAGGGTGACAGTTGACCAGGGCTGATTGGATTCCTCAAACTGACCTTTAGAAAATGCAATGCCTTAATGAACTACCTCCAGATTCCAATGGATATGGAAGAAGGAATGGTATGGGATTCAGTTACTTAAAGTCTCTGCCAATTCCTGACAAGTTAAATGCAATCTAAGAACTTAATTTCTGCCAGGCATCAAAAGGTTAATCAGAGGCAAAGCTGGGTGGCTGCAGGTCTGGGAGCTGAGAGGACTCCACCTGAGAACCTCCTCACTATTGGAAAGGGAGGTGAACTGGTGGTTGGCCCTGGAAACTTGAGATGGAGATGACTGAACTGAGTGGTAAAGCATTACTGTGGTTTTCCTAGTGCAACCTGGTGTTATGCATGTCAAAGATGGCTCTTCAGAGGCACCTGGGTGGCTCAGTCCATTGAGCATTTGACTCTTGATTTCAGCCCAGGTCATGATTCGAGCCCCACATCAGACTCTGCGCTGAGAGTGCAGAGTTTGCTTGGAATTCTCTCTCTACCCTCTCTCTCTGCCCCTACCCTGCTTGTTCTCTCTCTCTCTCTGTCTTTCAAAATAAATAAATAAACTTTTAAAAAAAAGATGTCTCTTCTGCCTGGAATTGGAACTTCAGGGCCCTACTGGTAGTGTGAATCTGCAAAGCCAAATCCACCCCCATTTCTACTCTTAGCACCCGACTCACTGCCAAATTCTGGAGGCAATAGAGTTCCATGTTTGTCTTTATTTCTGAACACCCACAGTGATGTTCCTATTATCATTATTATCATCATCAAACATTAAATCTTCGCCAAGTGTCCTTCATTCTGTATTCTGTATAAGGGAACTAATATTAACTGAGCCTTCAGTAAATGGCGGTAGCTCTGCTTGGTATTTAAATTGGGTTATCTAAATTAAGGCTTACAACAACCCTGTCAGATGTTACCATCCCCATTTTATAGGGGATATTACATACTCAAAGAAATAAAGTAATTTGCCCAAGGTCACATAGCTCATCATAGGCAAAACATCTATTCCTGGTATATCCAAGAACTAGAGACCAACACCTTCCTCTTCTCTCTCACAGTCATGCCCTTGAGGCTGCGTTTAACCTTGGAGGTTGTCAGTCATTTATAAGGTTCCATCACAATATGTGCACCACAACAGCTTGGGGTCAGTGTGTATAAGACAAGTAAAATACCTACCTCATCACTAGTACATGCACATGGAGACAAGTTTAAATTAAGTCCCAGGTTCCGGTTTTGGATAGTTGGAGGGTAAGCTTATCTTCCTTGATATTAAAACTCTGTCTTCAGAGGATGTTGGATAAAGCATTCACTAATTGGTAATTTACAGCTTATTCTCAACTGCAACACAAATCTTCACTCTTTTTAGGAATTAATGATCCTGCCACATATCCTCAGAAATGGGTAGTAGTCAAAAACCAAGGCTTAGTACTCTGCTGGGGCTCTGGGAAGTTGCCATTCCTAATTTGTCTTCCTGACCCCACTGGGGACAGTCTTCTGGAGTTGCTGAGATTGGATGGGGCAGGGATTCCCACCCTACACATAGGCCTGCAAAATAATCTATACAAAATGCCTAACATGGCTCCTGGTACAGAAAGGCCTCTTACTAATCCGAATTGCCTTCCCTTGGAAGCAATGCCAAATTCTCCCTGCCACACTGATCATGTCAGTCTTTATGCCTCCTTCCAGCCTCCTTGTATTAAGAAGGTCATAGATTTAGGCCTTAACAGGCACAGATAAGTGCCTCTTAATGTAGGTCATGGGGCTTGGTGCCCTGATGGTTGTACATCAGAGCATCCCTGGGCGGGATGTGGTGGGGGGAGTTTTGGTTCAGAATGAGAATTCATAAGTGTGGAATCAACTCATAGTTATTGAGCATTGCTGTGATGACAGCCTTTACGCTCGTTTCTTCACATGTATTGTTTACTCCTTTCAATGACTCTCTGAGGTAGATCCACTCCTCACTACCCAAAGTTATTTATGCAAGGCAAGAAGGGTTTTGGTAAAATTTTCCATTCAGTAGTTCTGATTTCAATGCCTGCATTCCATTTCTGTTTGACTATCATGCTTCCAGCTTCTTTTTCATAATTGTGTTTTTGAATTCCCTGGGCTTGGCCCACTGTCTGCAAAACAGAAGATGCTTAGTAATTAAATGTTCATAGAATGGATGATGTGTGAATGAATGAAGATCGTACAAACGCCTTTAGGATTAGGTGCCCAGACTGGAAGCATAAGAGGGTCTCAGTGAAGTGGCTGAACTGACTCTCCTTGTTTCCAGGAAGGGGGCAGTGTTGATGCTGGGGAAAGATGGGCCCCACGTGCCCCTCTTGTTTCCACTGTTTCAGTAATGGCTAAATTTATCAGTTTTTCCTCACCTATGCTCCCCACTTCAGACCACCATCAACTTTCTTGCCAGAAAATCAAGTGTGTTTGCAGGAGGTAGAGCTGTGTCCTCATAAGGCTAAAAGCTTGGACCTCCCAGACCTTTAAAGAATATGACCATCCCTCCTTCTCCTATATTTGTATTTGAAAAGGAAAATCACCCTTTGGGTATGTGCCAATCTTGTGTCTTTACTGGGATCCTGATAGTCTCACCTTTAAATTGAAAAATCTTCTTTTAGTCTCCTTTTAAAAAACTACAAAATTTACCAATAAGAGGAATTCAGTAAAAAGATTCCTGGCACAAAGCAATCGCTATTTGTATAAACGACGGGACACTTAACATAATGCAGACAGAAAATTAGCCTGTAATCACTGCTTTCTTTTGGATCTGCTTTAGATGTATTTAAGTCCAAGAGACTTCCCCAGAGAGTGTGCCCCTGGGACTTTGTCCCTCCTCCTACTCATTACCTTTGGTTTTGTTGTCTCCAGCAAAGAAAATTAGGGCACCATGGTTATTGAGATGCTTGTGTTGAGCCAGTGAGATGTTCAAACAGAAAAATGACAGTCACTGAATATGATTTTGGATGATTTAATGGCTTGGATTATCTTGCAGATTTGTGGAGAAAATGCCAAGGCTGGCAGCGCCATGCACATATCTTCTCCTTGCCCTGTCTCTACTCAGGCTGTGCTTCCTCCACTGCCCTTTTGTTGGGTCTAAGAAAAAGGGACAGTTAAGTGAAGAGATCACCAGGCATCTGAGGCTATTATGCAGGATGAAATGATTCAGGAAGAAGTGCAGCTCTGTGTCTCTGCTGGTTTCTCTCACTCTCTCAACAAAAGGCTCAAAGTAACTGTGTGTATAGAATCACCCAAATGAGCAGGATATGTGAAACCCAAGAAAAGCCTTATAGTTTTCACTGAATTCTTGCTTCTTTTTAAGAACTGAATTTCCACTTTCAATACCTCTCCTCCTTCTTCATCTTCCCTTTTATAAAAATTCAGACTTTCACCCTGGGATGAGGTGCTTCTTATGAGCATTGTAACCATGGATAAGTAAGTCCCTCTCTGGAACTAGACCTCAGTATTCCTGTTTATGAAATGGGAAAGTAATATCTACTCCTGAGAGTTTATATAAGGCTGAAATATGAATGTTTGAAACTGCCGTGTAATCATAGAGCCTTCTGTAGATGCATGTTACTGCTTACGGCATGGAGCTTCTTGGTATTTTTAACACACTCTGCTTTTTAAAATCCATTAGGGAAGGTAGCACCACAAAATGTGTTACTGAGTCTCAGGTTAAGAATAGGAAGAAGCAAAGTCATTGTCCCTGTTTGAGCTTCTTTCAGAGTGCCAACTTTAGCCTTCCAGTTAAATATATGAACTCAGATAATCCCAGATTCGTACATATTTCAGTCTCAGGAGGTTTTTTCTATGCAAAGGAAAACACTCCAACAAACAGACATAATTAAAACTAATACCAGTGTTTATTTGTATCCCTCTAAGAATACTAAGGGAGATCTGATTGATAACTATCAACCAGACTTCTTAAGATTCTTTCCCTTACAGTTCTGCTTTTTCTCTCTCTCACACACACAACACAGCTACCTTGAAGCTTCTTTCTTTTCACAGTCTATGTTCATCTTTCCCCCAACAAATCACACACATATTGAATTTGACTTTTCTCCCTTTCTCCTTTGCTCTTCCTCTGCTTTTTTCCTTTCTCCCCTGAGTTTATATCCTCATCTTCCTTATTCCGGTTCTGTCTAGGTCTATCCAGTGTCCCAAATTTGCATCACAAAAGCTTATCACAAAAAATAAGCTACCGCAAAGGTAGAATTCTCTGTTGGAGGGTAAAGGGAATAAGGGAAGAGGAGAAATGGAGTGGTCAAAAATAGCATTTTCTTTGTCAATCAAGTCAGAGTGGCAGACTGGGAAGATTCACATCTTAATAATTGTTGTCACCATTAAATATGACTGAGGACACATTCCGAAGTGGTTAAAGATTCTATTCCAGGTTACCCAGGAGTGTGTAGAAAATGGAATACCAGAACCAAACAGGTGAAAGTAAGAGGATGTCACGCTTTTGTCAGTCTGTTGGATGAAACCCTGAAGCAATTTTTGTCCATGAATATGCATCATGTATATGTCTTAGCCCTCATCAGCAGTGCTCAGCAGATGTCTCAGTGTGTTGAGATCTGCTACACACTATACCTGAATATTGTGATGGGGGGATCAAGAGCTATACAGAAGCTGTCAGAATGCATAACACATTGTCTTGGGGAGTGGCGACTCTCCATTACCCTTGGTCCCAGGGCCAAAGGCCATGATCTTATAGAATATAAAAGGTAGCTCTAATGAGTAAGACATGAAAAGGAGCTTGACCATTAGTGGTCATTAATGCTCCCATTCCCAGGGCCATTAACCTCAGGTTCCTTGGCCCAATTCCAACTAGGTTAATTACATACCACCTTCTCGAATTCCTTCCTGCCCTGACAGCTGTATGCAGTATAAGAAATGTTAGCGGCATCTGTCTTCATTATCAACCTGAGGATGTTGCCTTCATTATTGACTCCCACATTTTAGCAATTTCTTTGTGAGTTGGGGGAATTTGAGGGAACTTACAGTACTACTAAGGAAATAAGTCTTCTTTTGCTAAATAAGACTTTACCTCTTCCTAAATTGTATTCCAGAGAAGCAAATAAGTCATCTTCTACCTAAGAGAGAATTGTTTGGCTGCATTTCAAGACAGGAGATACTATTGTTAATGACACAGAGTTCGTGATGATTGTAGGGATGCCAAGCTAACAAAAAGCACCCCAGTTTCTAAATTGTGCGGGCTATGTGGCCATCTATGCTGACATATGGCTGAGTCTACAGAGACAGCACCCTGTAATCACAGGGTCCCTCAGCCATTTCTCATACTACGAAAAGATGATATAACACTTGGGAGCTTGGGACTCCAACATTGTTCCTATCTCTTCACCACTAGTGTTGTGTGGCAATGATATCACCTCATCATTGGTCTCATAAGTCACTGCCCCTAGTGCTCACCACTTCTACAGTTCTCCCTCTTCAACACCCAGCTCCCTTACCTCTCATGGGCCTTACATATTCCCAATTTGGGATCAGCCCTGTGACCTACCTTCCCAAGACTTTGCCCAGAAAACTGAACACAACTAAAGATAAAAATCACTCAATCATGTAGACTGCAGTCACATTCATTTGTGGTTCCCAAATGCAGATGGTTTGCAAGGAAGAGTGCAAATTTACTCATTATCTTTGGCCAATTCTTTCTCCATTGCTCTTAAACTTCACTATCTTGCTAAATATTCACCCCAACCCCATGCTCTCACAAAACAATCTTTTCTCTAACTTCCTTAACAAAATTGAAGCCATCAGGCAAGTGTCATTTAAATATTCATCTGCTCTCCTTCATTATCAAATGCTCTATATCAATGCTCACCCCTACCCACTATATCATATTCTCCACCCAAGCATCACCTTATATACAACATTTTGATACAGATAGTATCCTCTCCTTTTTCACTTCACCATCCCCAATGTACTCCTTCTGCACATTGCAATTAATTTGGGAACCCCCCCACCCTTTCATATTTACAAAGGCCAAATTTTTTTCAGCACAAATTTCACACTGACAGAATGCATTATATCTGCATTGAGCCAGGATATGAGTGAAAAGAAGCTTCGGGGGATGGAGAGAAATGAGTTTCACTGCACTGAAAAGATGGAGACAGAGCTGACTGCTCTCTCTGGAGGACCCCATTTCCCTCCTGCACTGTCCTTTCCCAGGATGGCTGGGTGCCCCTTATGACTCTTTCCCCAGGTTTTCCATTTTGGAGGCTCACTGCTATTTCCCACAATCTGCTCTATAGGAATCCCTTTTTTAGTACTGCTTTATTTAAAACCACTCCTATTTTAGAAACTGCTGGAGCTTAGAAACCAATTTCCGTGCTTATTCCAAAGCATTTGTGGCATTTAGACAAGTTGTACACAAGCTGTATGTGAGTTTCATCATGGGAGACCCAGACCCAGTTTGCTTAGAGGGAGGCAATAGGCGAGGTCTGTGTGATGTCTGCATTTGGTGAAAGCTAGCATAAAATAGCAACCTTCAGGAGGTAGAGGAAATGTATACAGGGAAGCAAGTCACTTTTAGGAGCAGACCAAATAGTTCTTCAATGGAGAAAGGCACCATGGTGGCACACTGGTGTATCTTATCTGACAACACCTTTAACAATCATTGTTCAAAACTCCCTCTTCTCTTGTTCTCTGCCCTGTTCCAGGGGCAATTCTCAGGGGAGAGGGGTTAAATGAAGCACTTGATTCAGTGCAAAATTTAAGAGAGTATCCCTGGAAAATGGTAATCAAGATAAACATTAATGCAGTATATCTAAAACTCAAAATCATGTAAAAAACATAATGAACAAACTACTATTTTTTTTAAATAAAGCCAGGATCAGTACATTACCATGTAGAGCCTCATCGGAGCCAGAGACAAAAGGAAAAATCAGTAATAGTTATCTGACTCTATTTAAAAATTTGATATTTTGCTAATCATGGGGTTGTTAGCATTGATTTTGATGTTTTAAACGTTGCATTAAAATATTATTTATCTTGATTGCTGAGTTTTATGCTCCCTTAAATTCTGTCCTAAGTGGAATCCTTCACTTGTTTTAAACTCCCCTGTATCCTGCCCTGTTCTCACACATAACCACTTATCATGATCTTCATGTTTGTCTGCCGTTTACCTTTAGAATCACTTCCTTTAGTGATTTGGGACACCTGGTCCATGAAGAAGGGACTGGGGGGTCGCCATTTTTCTCCCCACAACCACTAAGGCGGGGCCTCAGTGATTAGTCCTGGGCAGGGGCAGGGGCACTGTGGAGGTGGGACCTGCCTACACCAAACCACACCCCACCATGTGCTGGGGAGCTGCTTATCTACTGGAGCTGGATAGATGCTGTGGAACCAGAAGGCCCCCTCATCCAGACCAGCACTATGGCATTGCCTGGATTAACTCTAAGAAAATTCTTGTTATTTAGAATCACTTCCTTTCCTCCATACCTATTGCCATAGGTCCAATTCATTTCCCCATCATCTCTTTTTTACATTAGTATAATAGTCCTCTATTTGGCCCACTAACTTCCAGAACTACCCCTGTCCATACTGCTGAGTCTGCTTTTCCCACTGTTGAAGAAACTTATGGGGCTCCCTAGGGCCTAGTAAGGAATTCAAACCTTCAGCAGCCACAGACTTCTTTCTCTTAGTTTTGCCTTAGAAAACTGTTAGTTTGCCTCTGCACCTTCATTTTTCACCATTTCCTGTTCCAGGCTCCTCAAATAATCCATCAGCACTCATTTTAGGATCTAACATTTCCCTGAACCACTCGTATTCTGTCCACCTATCTAACATTTTATACATGCTGTTCTCTCTTCCTTCTGTCTGGAAATCTTGCCCCTTGTATAGACTTCTGTTAGAACACACTTTCCATTGCATTGTAATTGTCTGTTGGTACATCTGTCTCTGCCGCCAGGCTCTAACATGCTTCTCAAGGGCAGAGAGACTATCCAATATATCTCTATATCAAAGGCATATAGCAGGTGCTCAAAACAAGTTTGATAGTTATATAAATGAATTGTGAATAACTGAGTAATTGAATCATCATGGTCAGAATGCTTATCAATAAGCCTTTATTAAGCTCCTGGTTTTGCAAGGTAGCATGCAGGACACTAGTAATCAGTGTTGGCCTTACCCAGTGAGTGTTCTGGTAAACTCCACAAGCCCTGGATCTGTCTGGGATCTACTTTTTAACCCTCCCACCCAACACATGCAGGGAGAAGAGTAAATATTCAGTAAAGAGACAAACTGATCTAAAATGTAAGTAGTGATTTATGTAGAGGCACTTTATAACTTTCAAAGGGTTGAGATGCCCATGTCAGTTAAAAAACATTTCATTATCTAGAATTTACCATCTTTGAAATCCCCAAGAATAACCAAACAGGAACACCATTTCCAATGAAAGGAAAATCCATCTGGAGTAAGTGGATTGAGGATGGGTGTCATAAGACAAAAAGAGAAGCCAAGTGTCTATAGTATGGAGGCCCTGAGATTGCAATTAAAGAGCTCTTTTGCCTCTGTGTCAGACTGGGTAGGAGAAACGATGGAGAGGAGTGGGCATGGGCAAAGTATGGCACTTGTTCAAAGTGTTCCCTCTTAGACTCTCATAATATAAAGGAGATGTTTTCACTAGAGGGTCTTTAGGCTCTTGCCTCTTTTTTTTTTATTGTCTTGATAAATCCTTTATTGGGGCAGCTATCTTACAAAACTGGCCCAGCACACATATAAACTCCTTGATCAAAAGTTATAAGCTTGTCCTCTCCCCATTGCCCTGGGGCCTGTAGATGAGACTGATTAGAAAACAAAGACTGGACTGAGCACTTTGCCACCTTTCTTTTCCCCTTCTGGGTGTGTGCCAGATGGTGGCCCATCAAATGGCCTACACAGGAAGGGAGACATCCATTCCCAGCATGCTACAGGGCCCGGGTACCCAATTATCTGGGATACTTTTGGTATTTGGTTTTAGACCTCAACTCTACCACTCACTTGCTGTCTGTTTCAGTAAGCCATCAAATTCAAAATGCCGAATTGATATTTAGTCCACATGTTAGCCTGATAAAGTGCTCCCTAACCTTAAAGGGGAACAGATTTAATGTGAATTTCCTAGAAGAACATGCCACGGGCAAGAACATACCATAATCAGAAAAGCTAAACTGAATTGTTAACAGTGATTCAGTTAATTTAACCTATCTTAGACTTACTAATAATAGGACATCTGTTTGCATCCTTCCTTCCTCCTTTCCTTCCTTCCTTCCTTCCTTCCTTCCTTCCTTCCTTCCTTCCCTCCTTTCTTTGTTCCTTCCTTTTTTTCTTTCTTCTTTTCTTCCTTCCACAAATAGTTACCATGTTCCAAGTAGATACTCACAACAGGAATTATGTGCATATTGATCACTAATATAATCTCAGTGACATACCAATCTCTGGGTAGTAGATACTCAAGTTTGTTGAATGTGTCTCTCTCTTCCTGTCTTTCTTCCTTTTCTTTCCAGGCTTTTGAGAGTAACATAATTTCTTCCTCACTCTATCAACAACCTGTAGAGTACCAACTTCATTATCTTTATCTTTTATTTCAAAAATTCAGATATACTTTGGCTTATCCCACAAGATCCTATTAAACAAATAATCTATTTTTGACAGCTTTTTTTTAAGGAAATGAATATAGAGTTATATAGGTGATGATTCTGTATTACTCAGAAAATCCTTTTATCTTTTATCATTTTTAGTGACCTGGGTATTAACTTGAATTTTAACTTCTGGCATCATCCACATGATTCAAACACATTAGTTCTGTGCTATGACTGCTTTTTTGACATTCTTAGCTCTCTCTAAGAGATACATTTAGAGATAAAATAAGAGATAAAAACATTTCTCTCCTCGTTGCAATTCTTTATCCCACGTCCTATTTCACCAAGAGCCTCATCTCAGCTAACTACCATTAGACCCTTTCCATACTATGTGGACTGGTAAAAATTTAAGGGATTAGCCTCTCCCTACAGAAATTTCTAGAAGACTCTCCAAAAATAAGAGGAAATGACCCAATAAAATGAAATAATTTTAAACAATGAAAGATAACTAGTTATTAGCTTCTGTAAGACTCACCCTTCAAACCATGTCAGTGGGCACCTACTCAGCCTACCTATAAGTTTTGACTTAGCTGGCCAAATTTATTCCCTCACATCTCTGAAAGACTGTGCTCAGCCAACTGAGAGAACATATGAAAGATCTAATGGAGCCAAAGACATGAAAGGAGAGAGGAGTGCAGGATGTTGTAGGCAGAAATGGCACTCTGAGCAGAGGACTAAGTAACACTGGACCAGGATAGGCTAGGTGTAATTGCTAGTAGCATAATAATGATAGGGCATAAAGAGCAAGGGTAGGACTTGAGGTAGAAAAATGAGCTGATGTCACATATATTAAACCTTTCTGTATAGTATAAAAAAGCTTAGACTTTGTCAGATTGAATATGGGCACTAACAGAGTCAGCTCAACATTTTGGAAACATTCTCTGGAAATAGTGTGGAGGATATGTTTGGGTGTGGTAAGAGATGGGCAGAGTCAAGGTAAGAATAACAGATAAGAGGTTATTGTAATAGTCTAAGAATGATACAGAAAGAAGCTAAACAAAGAAGCTGGCAAAAATGGGGATATCTTTGAAATAAAAATTTCAGGGATGGTGACTGGTTGTAAAAGGAACTCTGGAGCAAAATGAATATTGAAAAGTTGGGTTTCTGGCTGGGCATCTGAGCAGATGGAGATGCTAGCAAATCAAGGAAGAGAATTCAGAAGAAAACAGAGTAAGAGATAAAGATGGTGAATTCAATGTTGGAGTGTGAAGCATATGGTGCCTGCAAGGCATCCAGGTGACTCTGTCCAGCAAACAGTTGGATATATAGGTACAGAACTCATGGACCAGAGATAGATTTGAGATATTAGCATATAAGTGGAATTTTTAAATGTGAGTATAATGAAATTGGCAAGGATATCATGGAGAGTAAGAAGTGAGCAAAAGGTAGAACTCAAAGAAAACAACCATTTAAGATGACAGTTGGAAAAGAAAAGCAGGTATCACAGAAGCTGAATAAGAATAATTTTGGGATTGGGGAAGTGGTTAGTTGTGTCAACTGTGACAAAGATGTGATACATGAATATGTTCAGAGAAAGATCAGAGAAATTTGAAAGTGCTTTGTAGTTTTTGTCATATATGAGGTCATTATTTCTGACTTTAATTAAAGCAATTGCAGTGAAATAGTGGGGCTAGAGGCCAGATTACAGTTGATTGAGGACCGAATAAGATTGAGGACTGAAAACAGTGGGGATATTGACTACCATTTCAAGCAACCTGGATGGCAACAAAGGAGGCAATTAAAAGATGATGCATGTTTAGGTTTATTGTTATTCTTAATTTTTAAGGAAGACTTGATAGGTTGAAAAAAATAGGTTAGGAGAAAGTGGGCAAAGGGAGGAGAGGTTAAAGATTCCAGAGAGAGAGGAAGAAGAAATAAACAGACCAAATTTCCTGAGACAGTGGGAGTGGGTTGAATCAGTGTTAGAAATGGCAGGATTAGCCCTTAGCATAAAGAGGAACACTTTGTTCTCTGAAGAGAGAAGGAGAAAGCCAATTGCAGCTATGCATGGTGGTTAGGCATGGAGAGTGGTTCTGTTTAGAATAAGCACCCAGTGAAAGGGAGAGAGCACTGAACAGTCCATCACACTGCCATGATATATGAGAGTGGCCACTCAATAATGTTAGCTTCCATTTTCCCTGCCCTAACTCAGTTTTGCTTCCAAGTTTCTCAAAAACCTTACAGCTCAGAAATTTTAAGTTATGTCTAAACTCTAGTTCTTCTGATAAAATTTAAACCCTGCCCATCCCAGCCTCTTTGGTGAGAAAATAAAGGACATCTTTATTGGTGGCATCCCCAGGTGCTGTAGAGAAAAATTGAGCCCCTAGTAAGGGATGGGGGAAAAATTGAGTGTCTGATGAACACATCCTCACCCACTTATTCACAATCCCTCCCTCCCCATCCAGGATCCATATATTATGCTCATGGTCTCCATTAGGAAATTTTCTTGGAGTAGTTGGCAAACCATGGGGGATTCGTATTTTGGTATGGAGCTACTGTGTCACGTCCCAAGGTACCCTGCCTGCCCTGGCCTTGGCACTGGGCTGGTAGTCTGCTCTCTGTTCTTGTGTGGTAGCTGGCCCCTAACTCAAAATAATCAGGGGCGAGACATTCACTATTCCAAGGCATGGTGGTGATACATTTGGAAGCCCATTGTCTGGATGTAGGTGTCTCATTATATTAATTAATACTTATAAAATGTTATGAACAGGTCTTAGAAAAGAGTGATGGCCATGCAAATGTCAGCTACTATTGTTGTTATCAGATTATTACTGTTACTCATATTCCCACAAGACCAACATCTATTCCATGCATGCAGTGGAAACTCAAACATTTTGAACATTAATTAACCAATGCGATATGCAAGAAGCTTGAGGAAAGTTTGAGGGGTGGCTGAATCATTAGCATGTAGTAGAATTAATATGGGTATTGGAGTCAGGCAGACATGGGTCTGAACTGAATAACTACCACTTATTAACTTTGTTTTTTTTTAGCTTCAGCTTCTTCATCTGTCAAACGGGTATATTAAATACTACTGCAGAGGCTATTGTAAGGAGTTGAATTACATATATTCATTGCCAGACATCCATTAGTTTAAAAAAATTAAAGTTTCCTAATTTTAGATGAAGAAAGTGGTGCTGACATTGTTGGATAGGTGAATGTACTTTTCCTTAGGCATCCAACATTGGCTAACTTGTATTTTGTGATGATGTGCTCTCTCCAAGACTCTTCCCCCTCCTTTATCAACCACTTCCAAATACACACACACACACACACTCACACACATTTGCACTCACATGCACATGCATAATCAATAAATGTTAGGTTACAAACAAGTTAAATATGTAA
The DNA here is from genome assembly GCA_028646485.1 of Cryptoprocta ferox. Classification (NCBI taxonomy): domain Eukaryota; kingdom Metazoa; phylum Chordata; class Mammalia; order Carnivora; family Eupleridae; genus Cryptoprocta; species Cryptoprocta ferox. The sequence continues at coordinate 80,317,893 of CM053575.1, forward strand.
ACCAGGGAGACTGTTTTTGTTCATGGAATCAGTCCTCTTTTCTATCCATGTTCCCTTCATTTTTCAAACTCTAAGCAGATTCTCTTTGTCCCTGGTCTTCCCTAACCCTTCTGCAATAGTTTCCAGGGACATGAGTGATGTCCAGGAGCCCTTCCAGGGCTGGGCACTGATGCCAGTGGGGGATACCCAATGCAATTAAACAAAGAGGAGCTGGTTTCCCCTATGTGTTACCCAATTAAATACCCACACAGTAACTCACTCAAGGGAATCCCGCTGATGTCAGCAGAAAGAAAGAGACTCAATTACAGCCTCTGACTGGGCCCGCTTATTGTTATTTATAATACACAGCCTTCTTACTGGGAAGAAAGGAAGAGAGATATTCTGGTGTAAAATGCCACCTGTTAATTGAAATATCTTAGTTTCAGGAAACTGGCTAGAATTCCCAGCCACAATAATCCTGGGCAGCATATCCATGTTCCCAATGAAATCTCTGGCTAAGCAAATTTTGATTCTCCCCCTTTCTAGTCATTAATGAGAAGACGTCATTCCCATGCCACTGAGCATGTAGGATTGGGATGACAGACGCCAGGCAATGTGTGTAAATCCCCATTATCACAGTTTAGGAGATAGAACTTCTAAGAGCAACACCTCTCCCCTTAAACATGAACAAAGGAAGGCTATCCTGAAGGCACTTCAAGCATTTGCCCTTGAGGGCAGAATGGTTTTGCTAGTGTGCTTCTATACCAGCTAACCCACATCAGTTAGGGAATCATTAAAGAAAGGCAAATTCATTTTAAAGTTGACACCTCAACGTGCCATCTCCCGAACTCTTCTGGAATTTTCACACTCATTTCCTAAGTCTTAATATAAATATCATGTCATCAAATCCTTCTTCCCTCACCACCACCCTGCTCCCACAGGCAGATTTTGGTAGGGCTTCCTAGTATATCCTGCCTAATTCTCAGTAGCATAAGTAATTATTGTAGTTAGACAATTCATATAATTATGTTATAATATGGATCTTTTCCCCATCCATGATCAATTCTACATGGGTAGAAACTGTAGCTGTCTTGATACCTTGGCTTTTTCTAGTATGGTGCCTGCATATTATATGCATTCCAGGAATATTGGTTGAATAAGTGAATGAATTAAGCAAGGGAAAACTTCTTTGGGAAGGCAAATAGACACATAGAACTATGTATTGTATTTAGAGGAGCCCAAAGATTGTCTTATATATTGTCACTCTTATTGGATTATCTGAGTCAATTGCCCTCCCCACATCATTGTTTTAGTGTTGACAACACTCTTGTACAAATAATGTTTCTGTTGGATTTAGTTTGGTTAATTTAATTTATTCTTTTTTAATTTTTTTAATGTTTATTAATTTTTGAGAGAGACAGACAGACAGAGTGCGACCCAAGGAGGGGCAGAGAGAGAGGGAGACACAAAATCTGAAGCAGGCTCCAGGCTCTGACCTGTCAGAACAGAACTTGATGTGGGGTTTGAACCCACCAGACTCGAGATCATGACCCAAGATGAAGTCGGATACCCTATCGACTGAGCCACCCAGGAGCCCCCAATCTAATTTGATTCTTGAAGAATTCACTGAACATCTACTATGTTCTATATTCCCATCCCAGCCTGATGCTAGGTTGCAGAGAATGTCAAGATGTATGGCAGGTTTCCTGTTAACTCTTGAGTTGTGCCCTCCCAAGGGAAATGAAATTTTGAAGTAGGGAGCTTGGTATAGCTCAGAAACAGGTTAGGTGTATAGCTAATGCAGGCTGTGAGAGTTTGGAAATGTAAGTGTTAACAGTCATTGCTTTTTTGCTTCTCTCTCAACAAAAGCTCCAAGAACACTGGCTGCTTTCTCTTTTAAGTTCATAGGTCTCTGGCCTTTCCCTTTCCCTCAGGACCTTGTATAACCTTGCTGCATGCAAATGACCAACCAGTTTCCTTTGGTGTTCTGACCCGGGAACTCCTGCCTGCAAGACAAGGGGAGCAGATCTGACACCCCAGATGACAGCTCAGAAGTGCCGGAGGAGCCTTTCAGGGCAGCTTTCACTGGTTTCCACTGGCCAGGCTTTGAACTTTCCAATCCCTCTTGTTGCTTTGGGTTATTTCACTTTTCTTCTCTCCCAGGGAATGGTGTATTTTCAAGATACTGGTAATGCATGCCATCATGAGGGTCTAGAGGAGACAAGATTAATTGACTCTGTAGTCAGAAAAAGGAAAAATGGTAAATTTTTATGTTTAGAGAAAGATGTACTGGTGAAGTACAGCCAGGACGCTTTGCCCAGTCTTTTATTTTGGAACAGAAAATGCCTAATACAGTTAAACAAAAGCTTTTTTTCTGAGGCGCCTCCTTTCTTGGGCTTCAACTCAGAATCTCAAATCCCTCTGCCTTGTGGACAATTGAGAACTCTTGGAAGCTGGATATGTGGACTGGCTTCCTGCTTTTCCACTAACTTTCTGACCTTGGGCTAATTGCTGAACAAGTCGTTAAAATAGGGAAGGTAATCCCTGCCGTGATGATGGGGGACTATGTGCAGTTCATACGATCAGATGAAATGAGACGTAGATGTGAAGAGGCGTTGCCAGTGTAGAAGAGATATGTACGTGCAAGCTGTTCCTCCTGCTCGTACTTCCCAGTTTTCACCCTCCAATTTTGTTCTCACGGGCATAACACCATAAATAGCTACAGAGCTTCACAGAAGTGTAAACACAGACCCGATTCGTTAAATTTCCAAGCCAAAGTAGACCTGAAAGGCGACTGCATCTCATGTTATAAATATGGACACACAGACAGAAGCTAAGTAATGATAGCTAACATGAAGTAAGTGTTTACTATGCACCGAGCTCAGCTCTCATTCTTACTCTGCATGCACTAACTCATCTCATCACTGAAGCCAGTCTCATGAGGGAAGTACGATTATTACCTCCATGTTACAGGAGGAAGCAGAGGTCCAGTAACCCCACTCCCAGTTACACTGTGGCTACACTGGCATCTAAGCCCTAAGCTCACTCTCCCCATTAGTATAGAGTCTTGCTTCATAGAAACTGAATTCCAGAGGGGTGTAGGCAACTGGTTCAAGATAACTCAGCAGTTAGGGATCAAAACTTGGTCCCCTGATTCACACCCCAGATGGCTGCCTATTGACCTGGATGGCAATAAAAGGTAAGGTTCAAATTTAGACTGAACACACCTGGTGGTGATAGCCTTGGGCAAGTCATTAGCTGACCTGGGATTTGATTTTCTCATCTATAAAAAATTGTCATAAAATGGTGTTTTCTTCACAGATTGTTGTCAGAATTAAATTAGATAATATATGTAAAGCACTTAGAGGAGCTCCTGGATGTAGCTACTCAACAGGTGGTAGCTGTTAAGTTGTACTGCTTTTTCAGGAAGGTTCATAGAGTGGAGATACGGCAGCACTGCAGTAGGACCCAAAAGGACTGGCTGTGGGAAGAGGGAGATAGGGAAAGGATGTGCTAGAAGCTGTGTTTGCAACAGACAGCAGCAGCTGGCCCTTTCAGGACAAAGATAAAAAATAATAAAATAAAATAAAATAAAATAAAATAAAATAAAATAAAATAAAATAAAATAAATCAAATCAAATCAAATCAAATAAAAAAAGGACTAAAGCCACAGAAACCTAACCCTTTATATCTCCTCTCTCATTTTGGCATTTCATCCATTTCCTCTACCTTACAGGGACAAGTATCTGAATGGAGACAAGCACTACCTCACTCCTCAGGTCCTGGCACAGATGCGCTGAGCTACTTTCCCCTCTCAGCCTCCTGGTTCAGCCTGTGACAGATTTTAACAGCCAGTTTGGCTGGCCAATCAGCTGCCAAAACACAAGGTTCCAGACCAGGGAAGGAGTTGCTTGCTTTGCTCCTCCCAAGGGAGCTCTGAAGCTATGCAAACTTTAGCAACTGTTTCTGCCTACTCAAATATCTCTCTCTCTGTTAACAACTCGACAGACATCTTGTCTGTATTTGATAAATAAGCTTCTCTATTTATTCAGGGGAGTGAATTTGTAGCTATTATGATTCAAATGACATTGACATGATATTTTCTCTTTTTTTCCCCCTGCTGTTGAATCAGGAAAAGAAATTCCATAGGAAAAAAATCACAAAAACCCAAAGCAATTACTCTGTATATCGGTCCATGAAATAAATGAATGCATAAGCCAACTCTCTTTTGGGGTGGAGGTAAGGGAACTGATAAATAATTTAGAAATTGTTGCTGCTTCCTGGTTCCCAGAGATGCAGCTGGCATGTGCTAATATGAGGCACATGCTGCATTCATTAGGCACCGAGCAGCATTTTAATTCCTCAACCATTAACATTATCTGCAAGCGGGGCTGTGCACAGAGTCAGATCCCTGGGATGTCAATCAACCCATTACACAGCGTTGGCTTCGTCATATGGGGTGTTACCTCTCATTAGGTTGCCTGAATCAGCCAGTCAATCAGATGTGACTGAGCAGACAGGCAAGAAGGGGAGGCAGGTGAAGTGTGGGGTGGGCAGGAGGTGCACCAGCCAGCAGATGAACTCTGCCTCTTGGAAGTCATTGTGTTAAGTGCCCTTCCTGTCTCATCAGTTTAGACTTACCCGATCTCATTCCTTTCCCCAACTGTGCTCATCCCAAACTATCCAAAGGGCTAACTGAAAAGGTGTCAGTAAAGTTCTGGATGTGGACGATGTGCTAGAATTTTCTCAAATATCTAATTCCACAGGCATAGAATACAGGGGAGAGCTTGCCATCAGAAGACTTCCCTGCCCATATTTTATACTCTCAGGGGCTCACAGACTTTGCAAATCTGCTGGGTTATTTGGCCCCATGGCTTTCAAACATTTGGGAAAATTTGTCTTTAAAATTACAGGTGAAAGCCACTAAGTTATTTAATGACCCCTAATGGATTGCAACCTCCAATTTCAGTCCAACCATTTGGGTACTCAAATTGGGTATTCAGGTATATGAATGTATATGAAGGTTTCTTCAGGGCCAGTTTAGAACAAGGCTCTGAAATGCAGTTCAATTTCTTGGGTGTGAAAAGCCGAAACCCACCGGCAGTGTGGCTGGGCAGACAAAATCCAGAGCATGGCTGGCAGAAGCTGGGCTCCGGAACGCTACCGACTTGTAATGCAAATGAGAAAAATGTATATATATCCTGCAAAATGGGGACTGGCAAAGGCATGCTGGTCAAGATCACGGCTTCTTTGAGTTACAATTCATTCTCCCCAGAGACCTCTCTCCTTCTTTTCCCTCTTTGCCCCTTTATCCTTTAACCTCCCTTTTATCTTTAATTCTACTTACTTTCTCTTGTGCCTTCCTTTATTTTCTCCCTATCTTTATCAATAATAAAAATGTAAAATTTCATCATTCACCATTCACAATCTGCTAAAGCAATTCTTTAAAGTCCTTGTACATCAGAAACCTAAGGGTCAGACTGATGATCATGTATGGTATGCTCGTGTGTGTGTGCACATCCTGTGTGCACATGTGTGTGAACTGGAGAGTAGGCCAATGATTTCATTTCCCCTGTACTGTGAGTGCACAGCACTGAAGGAGGAAGAGCCTGCAAATCCCCAACATGAAGAAAATAATTTAAAAGGAGAGAAGAAGTCATCACTTTGTTATTTTGCTTTCAAAAAAGCTGTCTTCTTTCTAAGTCTATTGCTTTTACAATTGACTCTATTGCTCTATCAGCAACTGCAGTGATTTGGAGCCATGATACACTCAACCACCTAATTTCAGTGGAAAGGAAGGAATTTGCAGAGATAGTCACTGAGAGATTAGCAATGCTGTGAATTTAAGTGTCACTTTCCCTGTTGAAAGCCCATTATGAACATTAACTAATTGTGCTGTACAACATCCACAAAAGGGAGAGGAGAGGATGGAGGGGAGAGACACACAGAGAGAGACAGAAAAAGAGAGAGAGAGAGAGAGAGAGAGAGAGAGAGGTTCTCATCTCACAGGAACTGAGGAAAGGCTAACATACAGTCTGCAGGACTCCAGGACAGGGTGAGTTCCCAAGATCTGAGATTAGAACTCAGTTGTCATTCTTCCCAAACCTTCACAAATCCTTAAGCCTTACACCAGCTGCAATGTCTATTTTTATATGTCCTAGGACAGGTTACTTAAACTTTCAGAGAGTAAGTTTCCTCAGTTATTAATTGGAGATAATAATAGCACCTATTGTAATAAGATTGCTGTAAGAATTAAATGAGACACAGTTTGCACAAGGTCTGGCCCTTAAGAAGTACTCAATGAATCATGACTGTGTTATCAGCTTGGAAAACATCACCACATCTCTTTTAATATTTCCTTCTCCATCTTCTCACTCTCCTTTTCTGCTCTCTTACTGTCTCCCTTGCTTTCTCCTCTTGGCTCCTTTCATGAGCATCCTTGGCTGTCAGAACTGGGAACCAGCAGGCATCTGGAATATCAGTGATATTTGGGGGAGTGGGGATATAACACGTACCTGCTCCCCTGTTGCTTGTCTCTCTGCTGAATGTGCTGAAGGTGATGGCTTTGGGGAAAAGCTTATAGGATCCTGATAGGTGTGCATCCTGCTGTGCTTGAAACCCCTGCTGGGTGATAGCTCCTATTCACAGGGTAACTCCAAGGGTCATGCCCCCTGGTGGTCATCAGCCATCTGCTAGTTATTAGCAACCATTAGGGCATCCTGTTGTGGCTTTGGAGAACAGAGAAGGGTTCTGTGGCTCCAAGTATAGCCAGGGTACAATCACAGAAATTTCCACCTGCCTGGGTACGGATTCCTTACACATAGACCTGCAGAAACACATTTTGTGACTTGCTCTGGTGCATTCAGATGGGAGTAACTAGTCCTGTCTGTCTGTACTAATGATCACCCAGTTTGGAATTCTGAGAAAGGAAGAGACAGTGTTCACTGTGGAATTCAATACTTTATTGACTTTCAATCAGAGTTTGTGCTCTGCTCTGTGAAATCACAGCACCCAGGGAACCTCAGGTTAGTACACAAGTCCCAAGGGAAAAGGCCCACAATAGGACCCACTCATGACAAGGCCTTTAATTGTGTATAGAACAAGATGTAGTAAGCTGGCAACATGGAAGGAAGTCATAGGCATGACTCCCTCCTGGTGAGCACTTGCCTCTGTCACAGTTTCCTGCTCCCATAAGTCTATTATTCCTAGTAATGGCCTGATGGATTTTACTCAGATTTTAGTCTGATTCAGGGTTAGTCTGGAATGCAAAAAAGGAATGGGCTGTGGTTAAAGAAGTAACTGTGGATGAGAACAGTGATCCAAGAGAGGTGATGATCCAAAAGGCCACCCATTTGTGAGGGTGACCTGTTTGCAGGTCACCCCTTAGCTTGGCCTCACCATCCAGCTGGGATCTCTTCAAGGGATACAAAGTCATCTATCAGCCAAGCTGTACATTAATTGCCTGACATACACGAAAGCCAAATATAATCATTCTGGGGTCATCCATTCTTGGGATTTATCTGCCGTTGCAGAAAACTGGGAAATGGCTAGACCCAGAGCAGCATATGCTTATATATGTGTGTAATTTCGCCCCCTAGATTTTAACACTACTTGTCCCTGAATCAAGGTTGTAGAAATAGACAATTGGGTTAAATAGGCAATTGGGGGTCTTGCCCAAGAGGGGTATCAGTCTTGTATGACACATTCGGGGGCTTGAAGTTTTTAGGAAAAGTAGGCAAAGTATTTGGCCAACTTTTTAAGCATGACTTGTTGCTACCCTTGATCCCTCTCACAGCCCTGGTTAGACATTGATCAATTAAATTCTGCCAGATTCTCCAACAGAATGTGACTCTTAGCTGACAGAAGGACATCTTGGCCTCGCAGAGGGCACAGTTGATTCCCAGGATTCTGTCAAAAGACATCCCTGATCTGTGTACCTGTTTGGTGTGTCACAGTGTCTGAGTCTGTAGGATGTTTGTCAAATTGGGAGTAGGGGAGGAGGAGGTAAGGAGGAGAGTGAAAAAGAGGAAGAAGCAGCCAGCAAGAAAGAAGAAAAGCAAGTTAAGACCAGCATTAGAAAGGAAAATGTCTGTAGTAGGGGCTCCGTTGATTTACAGCCTGTGAAATACACCACTCAGGTTGGAGATGGCTGCCAGAAAGAGTGGATTTAGCAATGAATTTATGATGCAGCTCCCCTCCCTTTCCCATTGGTTTCTACAGACACTGAATAGAGATGGTGTCCCTCTTGACAGATAGTTCTTTGGTATCTTAGTTTCCAGACCCTGCGCTGCATTTGTGACTTCTCTTCTCAGGAGGTTTCCACATGGTGTCGGGTCTCCAAGGATTGCTTTTTCCCCAACACTTTAATCAAGGATCAACGGCCAGCCACTCCAGAGCTGCATCGGTCCTCCTCCTCGCCCCAGGTCCCTGGCTCCTGCCTCACACGTTCAGGCTCAGCAGGGCTCTCGTCAAGTTTTAGGGGGGAGGAAACTGTCCTGAAGTAGGAGATGGGAAATTGCCTAGAAAGCCATGCACCATGTAAACAGCATTTAAAAAACAAGAGCTGTTACTTTAATTATGGCTCGTGCTGTTTTATCACTGCAGTGTTGCTCACACCTTCATGAGAAACCTGGTGATAAATCAATCTCTGGAAGCCAGAAGCTTCCACAGCCACTGCCTGCAGGCTTCAACCTTTCTTGTTCTGAGCTTGCTTCTCCGGGAGCCATCTCCTCGTTACACCTCCAGGATTTGGATTCTGCCTCAGTGTTTCACTGAAGCTGGGAATTAGCCTGATGCTCCCAGTATCAATTTTATAGACAAAGTTTTAGCAATGAGGAAAAGGTCAGAAAGCAGAATATTTGTAAGAGTCAGCTCTGAAGGTGGATGAAAATAACCTGCCTATTGGTATATTGGACTGTTTTTCAAGACCCTGACTTATACCTTTTATGTTAATGATAGTAATAATAATAAAAATAATATTAATAATGATTACATATATTAGCAGCTGTTACTTACTAAATACTTATTATATGCCTAGCTAATACATTTTAGTCCTTAGAAACCACTCGGCAAAGTACAGATTATTATCTGCATCTTTCAGCTGTAAAAATTGAGGTCAAGCCTTCTGCCCAAGGTCACAGACTGAGGGTCATGCCACTCTGCTGTGGTTGACAACTTTCTGCTCCAGGGATCCTGGCATGTGTGCAAATTGGTGGCATCATTTAGGGAGATACCAAAGAACTGTGTGTCAAGAGCAGGGCTTGTGTTCAGATGGAACAACCTGCTTGTCATAGGGAGGACATTATGATGGAATGTGGGTGCAGGGAAAGGACCTTAGACACCTTGGAATCTTTGTATAATCTTTTTTCCGGAAGGGGAAGGGGAAGCCCAGAGAGGAGAAGTTACAGTCGTCAAGGCAAACCTGGAGTTAGAACCCAGTTCTCTGAGGTCCTGGGTTGGCAATTCCCCTACTGTAATGGAGGATAAGGAGAAGTTGTATTTGAGCCTTTGGAATAGTTACAGCTTCTTCTTACCAGGGCCTTTTTCTCATGAGTAGATAAGTGGACCTTCAAAATTCAAGGTGAACCTTTGATATCATCACAGTTCAGCTAGAAGGCATATAGCTTCAGGCTCACAGGCTGTCTGCACTCAGAAGAAGGTGGTCCTGCCAGCAGGACCTATGGAAGTTGCTTCCAAGTGCTCAAAGCAGGAGGGAAGAAAATCAGTGAAACAGAATGAAGTCACCCTTTAACCAAAACAGTAGCAACTGTATACCATGGACAAGAGTACTTGGGATAAAGAAATACAACATTCAGGTGGGAATCATCCATCCTTCTTGGCTAAACATAACTCATCAACTTTGAAACCCAATTTTTATCCTCTTCCTCCTTTGAGGCACTATACTGGCATTGAAGATACAAAGATACACGAAGTTCTTTTCTAAGAGTTGTCTATCTACATGGCTTCCAATTTGCTGACTGGGTGGTAGACATTCTATTTTTATCACAGTACGGAATTGGAACTGTAAAGCATTAGCCAACTGAAGTCATATTGGCACAATATTGTCTATAAACAACTAATAAACTGACTGTCTATAACCAATAAAACAAACCATGATCACCAGCAGACATGCCCATTGATTCTGTCTCCCAGGCAATCCCTCACTCAGATGTGTGGCAAGAGTGGATCTTGCAACTAGTACTCTCATCTTTACGAATTCTTTCATATATGAAAACATCCAGAGGACACATCTAAAATATTAGAAGAATAAAAATATTCTGTACTGACAGTTCTGTCTGTGCACAAGCTTACAAAAGCACAGTTATGGCATTTCCAGAACATAAGGTCCTCTTGTACAGCCTCCTACCTGATACTTGAATATCCCGCTGAAACATCAGCACTTAGTGGATGGCTGCATTTCCCCAGTGCTCAGAGGATGGGCTGCATTTCCCACATTCACTATCCTGATTGTCTGGTTGAATCAAGCACTGCACCCAGAGTAAGATGCTCTTTATGCTGTGTGAGTGGTTACATCTCTGGTTCTTTTTGTCATCATTATTATTTCACTTATAGATAGCATTGGATACTAGAAATTGTATCTTTCTATTAAGCCAAGATCTGTAGCCCTATTACTTCATTGATTGATCTTATGTATGGCCTTTGAAGCCATTCAAAATAAGTGGAATTCACATAAGAGATTTCAAAATATCTGAATCACTGTGTCTTTTCCTGTCTTTTCTGCTTCAAGCTGAAAGCTACACTCCTTCTGTTTCTTCTGTTACACATCATAAGGATCATAAGATACATTATCCAATCTATTCATCATTGAGGCTATGTGGACATGGTTCTGTTTGTCTGTGAAGCCCTGACTGCTTATGAAGCTGCAAATATAGTTTGTTCTGAGCACCATTTGTCTATTAATACAGTTACATATATCAACCTCTGTGGAACTTACATTGCAGTAATGACATGTTATGCTTTCTAGCAATGAAAATTCCTCAACATTTTTTTTGAGTTCTGCACTGAGCCTTGTTTCCTTTAACTGCTTTGAAATAATTGTTCCTTTTTTTTTAAAGCTGGCCCACTTCCTGAGCTTGTCAAAATCTTTTGAAACTCAAGCCCATCCAGCTGATTGAATACTCTCCATCCCAGCTTTGAATCAGGTGAAAGTGTGATCGTGTGCCTGTTATATCTTCATGTAACACTGATAAAAATGTTAAACAGAACAGGTTAGAGAACTAAGGACTTCCTCAAAGTTGACCCCAATCTATTACTCAGAACACCATGGAGACTGTCATGCAATCAGGTACAAATCTGCCTGCCATCTGGGAACAGCATGAAGACCCTTGGAAGATACTAGGCTTAAACTTAAAAAGTGATGTCTACCGAATTTCCCAAATAAGTCATTATAAAAAGGAAAATTACTTTAGACTGCTAGGAATTTGTTGTTGTGAATCAATGCTTGCTTGCTTTTGTGGTGCTCAGAATCATCCAATTAATACTTTTTTTTTCTATAGTCTTTCTTCTTAAAAGCAAGCACTGTGGAAAATTTAAAATTCTGAATATTTAAATAATATGGCTCATTTCTCATTCTCAACAACCTGGTAGAGGGACATAGAATTTAGGTCTTCAGTGAAATGCATATAAAAAATCTATAACATAGTTTAAAATATGTCTTTGGGAGCCACAAAGGCCTTTCAGAACCTGGGTGGGAAAACTATAGAGAAAGAGGTACAAAAGAATCTGTTTATTTGGCATCCTTGCTGGTAAGTGCAAGAGGCAGGTCCTGAAGGGCAATAATTGGCTAGTGTCTGATGGCTATGCAGATATCTGTCCCTTCTCCAGGTGGGTGGCTAATGTATGGTATCATGCTGGCATTTAACAACATGGAGAGGGGCCATTCACATTCCCCCATGCAGCCAGACCAGATACCTTTATGCACACACACACACACACACACACACACACACACAAAACAAAACAACAACAAACAAACAAACAAAAACAAGACCAGCTTCTCCAAGGAAGCCAAGTAACAGACATGCTTGAAAGAAACCACATTTCAGCTCTGGGGCAGTGATTTTCATAGTGTTTTTGCCTGACTGAAGTAGAAGCCTTCTTATCAATGGAGAGCTTGTTAGAAACACAAATTTCTGCATATTTCTAAACCTACTGAAGCAGAAACTCCATGAATTGCTAGAAACTAGAAATCTGGTTCTAATAAGCACCCTCCCACAAGGAGATTTGGAATAAAAAGTTTGAGAAGCCTTGCTTCCGCATTGGACAACCCAGTTTAGACATCCCTGGGAAGGGATGGTGTAAGGTCGGTGACAACTCTTAAAATTCAATTCAGCCAACATTTTCTGGACTGGCTATTCCATGAAAGGCAATGTGCTAGGTGCTAGAGGTGAGCAGAAATGTGAGTAAGACATAGGGCACAGTCTTATGTTGCATACAATATAGACAGGAACAAACAGTGGCTGATAGTAACAAGTCAAATGTCATAAAAAATCTATAAGGTGTTAAAAGGAGAAAGTGAATCAATCCAATTGGTCTGGGTGAGAACAGGGAAGGGAGATGAGGGTCGATTAATGGAGCAGATTTCTTTTGTGATGTGCATGGCAGGATGGCTGGAATTTTGTTCTCTTCCTTTTCTATATTCCACTGTACCCTATAAATATGCCTACTGTGGAACTTCCCTCAAAGTATACATATCTGCATATCTCCACCATTCTATTAGGAAAGCTCTCATCATATCCTGGGTCACTGCAACACAGCCAAACCTAAGGGTCTCTTTCTAGTTCTCAGGTCATCCCACCTGTCAGCATGACTAGTGAAGCAGATCACTGTGCTGCAGAAGGCACCTATCTACTGAGAATCCACTCCTCCTTTTCTCTGCTTCATGGCTTTTCCCCTCAGCTATGTATGTGAGTGACCTGGAACCCCAAACTCAAACTTATTCTTTTTCCCACCCACACTCATTCCTTAGGTAGTCCAGTCTCAAATAGATGAATTTCATATCTAGATGATTACACATCTCTAGTCCTGACCTCTCCTTGAACTCTAGATTCACATGCAAACACTGACTTCACATCTTCCCTTTGTTATCTCATTGGTATCTTCAACCTAGCATGCCCTGAGGTCATTGTCTACATTTCTAGCACACTCTGCCTCCTTCTTCATTGTCTTCATTCCATAAAAGGAATGCCCCTTCTTCTCAAACCTCTGGTCAAAAACTTGGAGTCATCTTTGTCTCTACTCTTTCAAACCCCACATCTAAGTCAAATTATCTTCAACTTTGAAATTGCAGAATCTCCACTTCTCATCTCTTCTACCTGTTCACTCTCTACTTCTGTTCACAATCCCCCATGGCTTCCCATCTCAGTCAGAATAAAATGCAAATGCTTCCCCTAAGCAAGCCTGCAGGACATGGCCCCTCCTCTCTCTCTGACCTGATCTCCTGTTGTTCTGCCTTTCCCTCATTCTTCATTAGCCCACTGGTCTCCAAGCTTGTGCTCACCTCACACCCTTTGCACAGGTGAGTCCCTACTGCATGCAGTGTGTTTTCTCCCAAAGCATCTGCATACCCTCACTTTTTTTAGGTCTGTACTCAACTGTCACCTTATCTGAGAAGCTCCCTCTGGCTACCCTATCTAAAGAATTATAATTCATACCCTCTATCCAACTTTGCTTTTTTATTTTTCTTTATCATGTTTGCTTTCTTCTTGTGGATCATGGAGGGTAGAGACTTTGCAATTTTCACTTCTATAGACCCCTAGCCCCTAGAACAGCTCCTGAAACAGAGTAGATGCTCAATAAATATTCATTGGATCACTGATTTGCATTATGCTACATGTCCACCTCCCAAAAATGAATGCTGTACTCCTTGCGTATGCTTAACATGTCTTACACAATGTAGGGCCTCCATAATCTAACACAGTGCCTGTGTTGTATTGAGTTGTATTGAGTTAATTGAGAAGAAGATATTGCAAATGTTAGAAGAGTCTAACTATAAACATAGAGATAGGAAAGCATAGAGATCCAAGGTTGAGCAAACACTCCAATTTAGCTGGAGCAGAGGACCATATGAGAGAATTTTTAAAAATGTACAGCTGTAGGTCTCAAAGGAATATGCAGTGTCATCAACTCCAGCCTCAACTCAAAATGTAATCACCCACAAGCTCTTGCAAGTAGATGGGATTTTCCCTATAGTCAAAGATGTTCTTTGGTTCCAAGTTAATATTATGCATGATACTGAGGTTTGTTTTTGAACTCTTCTTTCCCTTCTCAGTCTCATTTTCCTTGGAGCTAAAATGTGACCTCCAACTTTTCATGCTATCTACCCTGCAGCACCACTCTATGAGCTCTGCTGGCTATTCATCTTGGGAGCTAAGTAGGATGATTGACTTTGGAATGCTCAGATGAGGACCAAGCAGGGACATCCCTGCCCAGCTTCCAAAGCAGAGAAGGAGGTGTGCCAAGTTGAGGAATGCCTGATGCCTTGCTCAGAGAGCCCTTCTCTGCCAATGCTTCCCGCAGACCAGGCACACACACTAGCACTGAGCTGCTTTGCATCAGAAACATGGCCTATTAAGTCCAGACCTTCCTCATAGCTCCTCTATCCAGGCCTGAGCTTAATCCTCCACTGGAGCTAACTTAATCCAAGTTCTATTTGACATTGAACACCATGGCTAAGCCCCTGTCCCCAAGTTTTTTGAAATCCTTCCTCCATTTTTCTCAGCCTCCATTCCTACCTCAGGGGGCCAATTTCCTCCTAGGGAACAGTTCTTTGAATACAATTATAGACCCTAACCTGACACATTGTCTTATTCCTTTGTGTCAAGGCTCTCGGGAAGGTATTAGCTTGAAGGCACAGGTTTAACTCAGTGGTCTGAGTCTGATGTGGAAATTCCCATAGCAGGCTGAGAACAGGAACACCTGAGGGCATGGAGGATTTAGATGATGCACAGCCTCTCTGATGCAACACCTCTTACTCTGCCCAGCTTGTAGTGCCTCCTTGCCTCCAATCTGTGACCAAACTTTATGCATTCAAGGTGCTGGCTGCAATTCCTGCTTTACACTTCCAGGTTTCAGATCGATGGCTGAGCCACCCATTGACAGCATCTGATGCCTTCACTGCCAACTGGCTGCCAAACAGAGATTTTAAGTCTTACTGAGCCTCTGAAATGGAACTATCATGCTTACATTGAATAACACACACACACACACAAAGTAGAAAATTTATAGTCTGCAAACATATCTGCAACAATGTTTCCTGTTTTTTGGAAGACAGACTGATTAAAAATATTAAAGATTATGATGTCTCACCCCTCCCTAAGTGCCCCTTTCCCTCCCATCATCTCTGTCTTCTCTTCTCTGTGTTTATCTTTTGCTGGAGACACATTTCAGAGCTTAAGGATGACAGTTTCATTTAAAATTATTTTAACTATGCCAAATACAGGATCTGTATACAGGTGATTTTTCTTCTCTCTGTGGCCCCAGCTTATTACCAAATCAGGATGTGGCAGCTCACTGCGGATGCCATTAATTTCTAAGTCTCCAGCCCCTTCTTCCTTGCTTCTCCCCCTTCCTCTGCCACTCCATGCACACACACTGCCCATGGAGGTGACTTCCTCAAATTTATAGCACCTGCAAATCGTGCACTTCCTTGGATGGATATAAACACTCTGCCTCTCTGCCTCTCCCGCCTTAGCCCACAAAATCCATAACCATGGTTCCAACTCTGAAAAGAAGCACCAGACTGCAGTGCAGGCACAAAGAGAGGAATGGTGTGTTAGGGGACATCTGCCATTGTCCTACAGAGTTTTAGAACCAGGAATGAGAGAAGAAAGTTTTGAAGAGAGGAAAACAGAATAATCCTCCTACAGGTGAGCTGAGAGACGTCTGTTCATAAAAAGTCAAAGAAAATAGGGCACCTGGCTGGCTCAGTTGATTAAGTGTTTGACTTCTGCTCAGGTCGTGATTTCATAGTTGGTGAGTTTTAGCCCTGCATCGGGCTCTGTGCTGAGAGCTCAGAGCCTGGAGCCTACTTCAGATTTTGTGTCTCCCTCTCTCTCTGACCCCCCCCCCACACTAATGCTGTCTCTCTCTCTCTCTCTCTCTCTCTCTCTCTCTCTCTCTCTCTCTTTCAAAAAATAAACAAACTTAAAAAAATATTTTTAGGTCAAAGAAGATAAATACGTGCTTAGAGATGGGAAGCAGCATGTGACAGGAAAAGTCCCCCTGATGGGAAGAAGAGATACCACCAAGGAAGTCCCAGAGTTGGAAAGGAGGAGAGGAGCAGCCTTTTCAGTGCAGTGCACTGACCGGCCTGCTACTGCAAGTGGGACCCATTAGTCCAATTTGTGCAGAACAGAGGAACCCCCCATGAGGTCTCCAGGTCTGCAACCTCCTTCTCCTTCACCCTGACCCCTGACAGAAGGACACACTTGCACCCCTGAGAGCCAGAGTAACACATGGATGTTATAGTTATCATGTTCTTCTCATTATGTGGATATTTGGAGCAAATGTTGAGAATTTAGAGATGGCAAATAGTTTTATGCTTTCAATATGAATGCCACAGATAGAGTCATGACACATTAGATATTTCACTTCATTTTAGAGTACATATTTTATACCAACATATAATATACCATTGCACCAAAAAGACGGAACTTCTGCAAGGTGTCTGCAGGCTTGGTCATTCTCAGATAAGCTCTTTTTCTTTTGTTTGCTTGTTTTGTTTCTTGAACAAAACAACTCTTTTCCTTATAGTTGTATTTCCCTCTCTTTTTATCTCTCTCCTCCTTCTCTACCACTAGAGAAAAGCAGTTTCTACTCTCCATGCAGAAAAGTTGCTCTGTGATTTGTGGTGGAATGGTTAGTACTAGGTAACCAAGTAATGAGTTACTGTTCCTCAAGCTTTCTAAAAATGAGAAATATTTCAGATCACTGAGTTATTGACTATAATCATGAAAGGCCTTCTTTCCTGAAAGGACCCCTTGGGAAGATGTAGATGTTAGGTTTTCTACAGAAGGAATTCTTTTTCCCCCTCTCCTAATTCCCAGTTTCCAAAACTAGATCTGCTTTCTATATGCACCTCTAAGAGAGCTCTATCTGCCATGAGTTCCAGGAGTCCAGGGCTGATGATCTGGGTTTCTGTCCCTACCAGCAGTCCTGACAGGGTGTTGTTGGCATAAGAGAAGGCTGAGAGATTCGGAAAGCATCTACTCCCCCAACGTATGTCTTCTTGTAGGACAGACCACCTCATTGAAATATGAAAATATAATGGAAATATAGTCTTAGGAGAGCTGGTCCCAGAGCAAAAAGAAACCAGAGTCCTGTGTGCTTTATCACCCAGGACATTGGCAATTGCAAAGTCCCACAGGAAATCTCAGCCACAGAGATGATTATTATTATTGTTAGTATTTTTTTTCCTGAGGGGTCACTGGATAAAGTAGCAGTCAAAATCATTTCAATGATACAATCCCACCCAAAGGCATCGCAGGGACCTATTCAGCCTGTTTCTAAGCACTTTCCGCACTAAAAGACAAGGATATTGGACTTTCAGGAATCTCAGAGGAGCTAGGCTCACACCAAGGACTGTAACTAGCCAGGAGGTCTTGGAAAAGCAAAGATGTCCCTTGAGCCTCAGTGGCTTCACAGGGATGAAAATGAAAGTCCATAATAATAATAGCTTCCATTAGGAAACAGCTTCTACACAGCAGATATTTTCCTACCTCATCACTTACCTTTACATGATTGAACACAAGGTGTTATTCCTCCCCACACCCCTTTCTACAAACAAAAACACATAATTTACCTAGTTCAAAAAGCTTCCTGCCAACCCATTTAAATTCAGCACACCACTGGAAATGAGTGGCCCTCTGCAGAGGTTCTGGGCTCAGGGAAGGGGAAAGTCTTTCCTCAAGTCACAGAAGAAGGAAGCCTTCAAAGGGGGGGCTCCCCCTGAGAGCACCAACATACCCTGAGAAGAGCAAAGAATGTGATCAAGCCAAGGCTTCCATGTCATGGAAGATCTCTGGGAGACAGTGGAGCCTGCAGACAGGGAGGCTGCCCCAGTGCTCCAGCAGGAAATCAGCAGGCTGGGAGGCACCAACTGAATGAGTTTCTATTTCTCAGCCCATTAAGCTCAGAAAACTCCAAACATTCAGAAGTCTTTAACAGTGATAAAATAGCATCTAGCCCACCATGCTGCTTGCCCCATCCCTTCCAAATGAGGCTTTCCCCCAGTTCCAAATCCAGGGATCCCAAGTTACCTCTGACTATGGGAAGAAAGGATGAGAAGGAAATGGGGCAACAACACTAAAGCCCAGGTAAGTGGAAGTGGTCTGTGATAGATGCTGTAAACTTTGCTGGGAGCCATCCTAGAGAGGCTGAGACTCCGAGTTCTTCACTACCCCAAAGCTACACACCCATCCCTACCTCCCTGACCACCATGGTGGAAGCCCAGTGGTGTCACATTCAGATAATCCAAGTGATCGCTTATGGACCTCTGTGCTGCTGTTGCACCTCACACTCCTCTTCATGCACACCACGGCCAGAATCTGCTTTCTAACACCTGGTGACCACAGTGTCCCCAGATCATGCAACAGTGATCCTTCCCATCCTCTCTAGCTTCGTAATCAGAGCGCTTCATAATTGGGTCCACCCTCCCCAAGCATATGGATCTCCTGTTCTTTCCCCAAAATACCTTTTGTCCAAGTCATACCTGCCTCTCTAAAAATGTCCAGCTGCATGTGCCCATTTCTGCATCTGGACATAAAAGTCCCTTGACCTGGCCTGGCTTCCCTCTGCCCACACCAAGTCTTATGTGGGCTCATCCTTCTGGCCTGAACTCATAGCCTCTATCCTTAGCAAAGTCTTCCCTGAAACTTCAGCCCACAGTGATTTCCCCCTCCTCTTATTCCTCGTATATTATTTTCTGCACTGCATAATTAGCACCTGATGGTATGCTGTCTTCTTCTCTAATTATCTGTACCAAGTAATGTACTCCTTAAAAATATCTAGAGAAAATACTTATCTATAAAACTCTTGTCTTGTGCATCTGCTTGGCTTTCCTACCTAGATTGAAAGTCTACGCTTTCCATCCACATACTATGTATGTGTCCCCAAGTCCCACTTGGGATTAGGAATAGAGTTGGCACTTAATAAATGCTTATAATAAAATATTGGTTAATTTATTTTTCTTTATTTACATAGATACCTTCTTCCCCTAATTCTATAAACAGAAGAAAGGGATTTTATTATATCCAATTTATAATACTCAGAAAATGTTTGAATGATTTTTTAAAAAGTACTAATACATATTGATTTCTATGTATGGAAACCACATCCTAATCTATCCAAGGGAGTTTCTGGATACCAGAAGGACTCTGTTGTACAGAACCAACCCCTTTGCATTCCTAAATGCTGGAAAGAAGGGTTTATTCTTTTGACAAACATTGTTGAATCATCTACTATAATGGTTTTCAACCCTGAATAAATGTTTGAGCTTTTAAAAAATTTTTTAACATTTATTTATTTTTGAGAGACAGAAACAGAGACAAGCAGTGAAGGGGGAGAGAGAAAGGGAGACACAGATTTCTAAGCAGGCTCCAGGCTCTGAGCTGTCAGCACAGAACCTGATGTGGGGCTTGAACCCACGAACCATAAGATCATGACCTGAGCCAAAGAGAAATGCTCAATCCACTGAGCCATCCAGGTGCCTCAATATTAGAGCTTTAAAAAAAATCAGGATCCTATACTCAAAGATTCTAATTTATTAGCTGCAGGTAGGACCCAAACACAGATATTTTAAAAGATCTCCAAGTAACTAAGTTATAATTTCTATTAAGAACCACTGAAATATACCAAAAAACCAAAGCAAAAACAAAAATAAGAGTACAGTCCAGGCCTTGAGATGGTCATGGTCCATTAAGAGAGAGGGGTGGGGAGCACCAATATTATGATAAATGCTCTAAGGCCAGTACAAGGTGCCATGGCCACGTGGGTAGTCCTACCACCCAGGTTAGGGATTTGGGGGAGGCTTCTTGGAGATAAAACCAAAACCTGCCTTGGAATCTGACAGAGTGGGAATTAATTGAATGAAAAAGGGAGGAATGTTCTAGATAGCACAGCCCAGAATGAGGCATCTAGGAGTGGCATTGGTTGCTGTGTCTGAGTCCTGGCCAACAGAATCCATGGGAGCCATGCATCACTTTCAAGTCTGGCCCAGGAGCTTCTTGGTGTGAATCCCTGCCCTTACATGCAAAAACTTGGTTTTCTTCTCATCTACTGGATGGACAGAAAGCAAGCTAAGGACTGAGAGAGGAGTTAGCAAAGGCAGGGAGGTGGTAGGGTAGGTGGCACTTGGGAAGACTGTTCCACATGGCAATTTAGCCTTTGAGAAGGTTTTTTGTGGTACCACATAAGTTGTGACAACTTTAAACAGAGCACTCTGAGGTCTGTAAGAAAAGAGAGAAAAGATGTTCAGATCTCCGGTTGTGGCCCTGGAACAGTGACTCTCTCAAGAAGTGATGATTCGATACCCTAACTATGCATGCCTAGATTTCTGGGATTGCAGGTCTCCAAACCCAGTGCTGGTTTGAGTAAACACATAGGAAGTGGGTGGAACTGACTGGGTACAGTGAGTAGGCAGGAGCCATCTTGCCTTGACTCATCCATCTGGCAACCAGGGTGAGTTGATGGTGGAACCCTGTTTGTTGGGACAAGCTTTCCCACACTCAGGTGATCGTCATGAGATACGCTGGGATTCCAAGGACTTTGCTGTCCCTCCCAGGGAGTACGTGATTGGCCAGAACACCTGGGCTCCCGCTGATTCTGTGCACAACCACGCACATGTACAGATGCTCCTCTGAAGGGCCAGCTTGTGGAAATTACCACAGGGACAGAGCGAAAGTGTGACTTAATTAGGAGAGGAGAGAGGGTGTGATTGGAAAAGATGAAGGAGATGAAGATCCGGGCGATGCAGAAGCTGCCATCTGGCTGTGCATCCACCGCATGCTTTCTCTTTCCTGCCGTGAACCCCTTACAGGCGAGGCTACAGAGAGGAAAGATATGCTGTAAAGGAATATTTACCTCCCCCAAATATTGACCGAGTCTCTGCCACCAGCTTGCTGTGTGATCTTAGGCAAGTCCTTCATTAATCTGGACCTCTGCTCACCTTTGCAAAATGAGGAAGCTGGACTCTAATTATCTCTAGGGCCCCTTCCCTGTCTATATATGTGAAATGCAGGCCCCAGTCTCCGCCCCCTGGAGCCCATTAGGGAGGCTCCCCCAGGCTCCTCTCACCCATGCTTGCCCAGCAAACAGCAACTCCCGGGCTGTCCTTCCTCTGTTACTAATCTCATGCCTGAGTTACTGCACGGCAGCTCCATTACCAACAACAGTGTCTGTGCTGATGAGAAAAAAATAAATGTAAGCACCTAATCTGACTGCACCGATTTATAGCTCAGAGCCCCCAAGACTCTCCCTCCTTCCCTTCCCTGAGATTGCCTAGTGCAGTCCTTTGTTTGCCAAATACTTCCTGTTCACTCTGTTGCTCTGTCTCCCTTCTTTTTGTATTTGTGTATTTTAGGTCTTGCTCCTATCCCCTGGAGGGCTCGTGGAGAAGGAGCTAGAGCTTTCTCCCAAGTGGAAGCACAGCTGAGTAGAGATGCCCCTGGGAAGACTCCCTGAAATAACTATGGCCACCAGGTCTCCAGTTCTGTTGTGTTCCAGTCCAGCCTAGGTCGAAGGCATTATCATGTAGTGGCTTTTTCATGAGATTTGGGGTCACTAACATCACTGGGCTGTTGGCTTGGGGGCACAGCAGGAAACTTCAGACCTGAATAGAGAGGCTGTGAGAGGGCCATCTCAAGGATGGGTGTGATAAGAAATACATTTGATCTTTGTCTCAGTTCCAGGCACAGAGCTCCTCAAACCCCAACAATTTCCTGAGCACGAGGAATGTCATTCATAAGAAACACCCATTTCTTCATTTCACCCTTATGAGCTATGAGGGTGCTCATATGCTAATCTGACTTAGGGTGGGGCATCCGGATAACCTCAGGATAGGGTTGGTCACTAGCAAGAACAGCAAGAACTAGCAAGAAGGCTGGAACTTTCAGCTCCACCCACTGACTTATGGGGAAGGGAAGGTGGGGGCTGCCAATTAAGCTTTATAAAAACTCGAAAACTTTGATAAGCTCTGGGTTGGTGAATGTATCCACCTGCCAGGAGGATGGCACATGCCAGTTTCTCAGGGACAGAAGTTCCTGTTCTTGGGATCCTTCTGGACCTTCTCTATGTACCTCTGTGTCTGGCTGTTCATCTGTATCCTTTACAACATCGTGTGTAATAACCTGTTAATTGCAAGTAAATATTTCTCTAAGTTCTATGAGCTACTCTAGCAAATTGATTGAACCTGAGGAGGAGGTCACATGAACCACCAATTTAGGGCAGTCAGTGAAAAGCATAGGGAAAGCCTGAACTTAGGTTTGGTGTATGAAGTTGTGGCAGCCTTGTCGGACAGAGCCTTTCCCCTGTGGGAGCTGATTCTCTCTCTGGGGAGGTGGCAGCAGAATCGAGTTAAATTGTAGGGCCCTAGTCAGAGTCCGCTGAGAATTGGTAAACTGTGTGGTGGTGTTGAAAAGCACACATGGGAACAAGGGAAGGGCTTCTCTGGCTCAAAGCACTGCTTTTTCTTCCACGTGGCTTGTACAACGGATAGAACTACACAGCAAAGACAAAGCTGCAAGTGTGGCTGCTTCTGCTGGTTTCCTTGTGGGCAAGGGCTCTTGTCAGTGCCTGGAAGGTCTTCCTGTTCCCCAGAGAGGGCAAAATCCACCTTCCTTCCTTGGCTTTCAGATTCTACAAACTCACACAGGGAAATATTATGCCTGGAGGTACAGGAAGGACCGCACCACACACACAGGTGTATATTGTAGTGACATGGCTTTCCCCTGCTGTGCCTCTTCACTCTGGAAGCTGGTGTTTGTGAGGCAGAGACAGCAAACCAAGTGAGCATGAGCCCAGGTGGGTAGAAGAGTTCTCAGGGGTAGATTAGACTCTCTGGGAGAGAGTGAGGAGAAAGTGATACAGCAGTGACTGGCCATTCCACCACTGGCTCCTCATTCAGGGCTCAAATGGCATAAAGACAGCATGAACGGGGGAAAGGTCAAAGCAGTCCCCCCCTGAGCTGCTTCCTCATCAGTGACTAGCCTCTTAAGCTCTAAGATTTGACCTTCACAAGGACTACCAAATCTGCCTCTGTAATCTCAAGTCAGGAGATACTGCAAGCAATCTCCTGACTTCACCAGCCAACAGGACATAGTCTGGCTATGGTTGCTGAGCCAGGCTGTGTGACCTGATGCACCACAAAGTAGAGATGCAACAGTCTGAGAATCAGGATGATCCACGTTGCAATCTTCTCTCTTATTTGCTTTCCAGCATTTACCATAAATGGGTGTAAAATCTAACTGCCTGAGACACAAAAGTTCAAGGAGAATAAGTGAAGCACAGACACAGCAGTATCAGGTTGGTCTCCCTCCTCATCCTCATTGCCCAAATGCAGCTTCATTTCAGGCCTCTGCTCTGGAGGCCCAAACTGGGATTCAAAATCTCATAATGAAACATCTGTCTTTCCCTTCCTCTCCCTTCCCCCAACTCATCCAATTACTACATCTAACATTATCCATCATCTCGTCTTTGTGGCAGCAAGAATTGAAGAGCAGACGGGGGAAATTAATAATAATTGTGGTGTCAAGGCACAGGATGCAATCAGAATTCAACGTAGAAACAAATACAAATACAAACAAACCATATTTTTTCTTCTGAAAGATTGCTCATTTCTCCCTCCCTCCCTCCCCCAAGAGCAGCCAATGGCAACACTCAAGAAAGAGATGCATTGGTGCTAATGTGGGGATTAGGAATTAATTCTTCAGCCCAGCCTTCCCAACCACAGGGAGTGTTCTAACTGAAATTGGAGTAGGGATCTGGGAGCCTCTGAAGAGAACCAAAATCTGCCAGGGCCACATGGGAAGTAAAGGAAAGAGATGTCCTTTAACTTAATGGTAAGCACATGAACTTTGAAAAGATAAAATGACAAACTGAAGCACTGACCCAGGAAAAAGCCAAAAAAAGAAGGAACTACCCCCAGCTTTCACCTTTAGGGGTCTAAGAAGCAAGTTAGGGGATCCATAACCAGACCTCTTTGGTCATACCCACACCAAGTGGTAATATTCACATATTCACAATTCATGAAAATTATCACAAAATGAGAATATGCATCCACCTGCAGACACAAATAACTCAACAATCCATGTTAAGGAGAGGGGAGCTTTGTCATGGATCATATAAAATGGCAGCATATTTAAAGCAAAAATAATTATTTTGGCCTTTGGTGTGCATTACACATTCATATTTATATCCTGTTACCGCTTTTCCTTCCTGGCATTATTTTTAGTTAGGCTAGTAGTTAAATGCATTTGCTTTCGATCATCTTCTCTACCCTCAGCCCATTCAGATGTGGTTACTGACTCCTGTCAGTTTCACCAGAGTGCCCTAGGCAGATGTGAAGGTCTGAAGTGGAGCTGACCTGATTGGAAATCCACCTTTGCCTGTTACTATCACCTTGTACTTAACCTGTCCAAGCCTATGTTTAGCAATAGTATCCACTTCTAAGAACATTTTTGAAGACTAAATGAGAAAATGTATATGAAGTATTTAAGACAGTGCTTGGTAGATAGTAGGTGCTCAAGAAAGGTAGCAACATACAACCTATAAAAAGCTGGATCGCCTCACAGCCAGGTGCAGTATGCTGTTTCAGGATCTCAGGGAAAATGAATGCAGGCCTAATTAAAGGGGAAGACAGAGAGGTTACAGCATGTATCACACAGTGAAATGTCCTTAAAAATCCTCACCACATATTACTTTCCCTCAGAAGTTTCACACTCATGGCACCTACCAGCCCTCAAATGCTTTCTCCAGTATCAAATGTATGCCCTCATCTCCTACCAAACAAAGCTCACAGTGCTGCCACTGGAAGCTTACGGCCACGCATAATAATCTCTGGGAAGTAATCTGTAGTTCCCACTAGGACAGCTTTTCCTGTCAGGAGCAGTGCAGCTGTAATTCTGGTCAATAATACTCACCCTCCTGCTACATAGCTAATGGGTGCAAAGAGCCCAGTATTATGCCACCATGCAGTAGGTTCTCAAAGGATGGTAGGCATATGTAACATAAATTAGAGGAGTCCAGAACAGTTTCTCCCATGCATGTGCTCTGTAAATGTCACAGCCATCCTTTCCTCCATGTCTTGATATCCTAATCTAATTCAATGAAGGAACTGCTCTGGGAGCAGACAGGGTTTAAAATGAATTGCTCTGTGTTAAGTTGTTAGAAGGTGCCTGAGAGCCTTGCACATCCATATAACCCCACAAATTATGCCTTCCCCTAACTTCCACCTTCATTGCCTAGATTGCATGAGGAACTGCAGGTGTTGGGGATCTGCCCTAACCCCTCAAATGGGCAGTGCCCAGATAATCAGTGTCACCTTCTAAGTTTTTGCTACAAATAAATTGATTTTATAAAACCAAAACACTAAAATCTGCATTCAAGCTGATGACTCTATGCATTGAATTAGACTTCGGTGGTTTTTAAAGTTAGCCATAATTAAATCTGAATTTGCCACAAGCCTTTAAATACAATAAGGCAGTGTGCTGTGACGTTTCCCAGCCAACTTTCAGCTTAGGTCCCTGTAACAACTGAGGCCTATTCAAATTACAACACATTTCTTGGGAAACATATTTCTCTGGATAACAGTAAAGATGAAGGCCCCAAAGTGTGTTAAGCACTGTAAGTTAGTCATCCAGATCTTACAAATTGCATTAACCACAGCAAATCCTATGTAGTCAGCACTGGCTGATTGATTTCATCCAAAACCCTGAAGCAGAGAAGTATTTATGACTTAAGGAAGGCTCTAGGTAGACACTGGAGGTCCAATGCTACAGAGAGGCTGTAAAGCCCTTGCTTCAATTGGATCTAGAGGTTCTGGATTTTCACAGTGAAGGAGAGGAAGGTGAATGAATGTATGCCTGTATGTAACGGGTGGAATAAACCATTTTACATGAATAATTAATGTTTTTAAAAAATATTTCCTTATTAGTAGAGTTCCTTTCTCTACTGGGGATCAAAGAAGAGAGAAAGAGCAAAATTTGAGTCCAGTAATCTGAGGATGCTTTCTTGGAAGTCCTAAAAGGGAGAAAAAGTAAAATTTGAAAGGAGGAAAATGGCTGAGAAGGGTGAACAGGGACAATGCAAAGGCTGGTTCTCAGTAGAAATCTGCAGACTGGAGAATTTGGGAAACAGTTGTAAGGCTGAGCAGAACTTACTGAGTTCTGTTGGAGTAAAAACTATATTTAGTGGGGTGACTGGGTGGCTTAGTCGGTTAAGCATCTGACTCTTTATTTCAGTTCAGGTCATGATCTCATGTTCCATGGGATTGAGCCCTGAGTCAGTCTCTGTGCTAACAGCATGTGGAGCCTGCTTGGTATTCTCCACCTTCCTCTCTCTCTGCCCCTCCCCTGTTCTCTATTTCACTCAGATAAATAAATAAACATTTTTTTAAAAACTGTATTTAAGCAAAGAAAATTCTAATGGACTTATACTACCAAACTGGAGGGGGGAATCTGGTAAAGGTTTAGAAATCTATTTTTTAAAATATTTATTTATTTTTGGGAGAGTGCAAGTGGGGGAGGGACAGAAAGTGGAGGGGGCAGAGGATCTGAAGCAGGCTCTGTGCTGACAGCAGCAAGCCCAATGCAGGGCTTAAACTCACGAACTGCGAGATCATGACCTGAGCCAAAGTCAGCTATTCACCTGAATGAGTCATCCAAGTGCCCCAAGAAATCTCTTAAGTGTAAAATAGCCCTTTCTTCATGAGGCTTGAAGAGTCTTAAACTGAAAATTAGAAATCTCAGAATTATTGTTGAAAATGAGCAGGAATGATCTGCAAAACTCATTAAATTTTGTCTTATAAGATAGGTCAATCTAAAATTGTGGTATTTTTCTATAAATAGCCAGATAGTAAATATTTTAGGCTTGGTGGACCATAAAGTCATTGTCACAATTACTCAAATCTGTCATTATAGGGAAAAAGCAGCCATGGACAATATGTCAACTAATAAGCCTAGCTATATTCCCATGAAAATTTTTTTCCCTAAAATAAATGACAGACTGGATTTGACCACTGGGTCTTAGTTTACCAACCCCTGAAACAGAAGAAAAAATATTTGGACTCATAATTTATATGTTGTCCCACAAAAGCAAAGGAGGTCAGATGGTATATATAAGTCTCATCTTGCATGACTAGTTAAGTGACCTTGCCTGCCAGGTCCATCACTTACAAAAGTTGGGAAGTCAAATGCATCTTTGTAAATTACACCATCAAACCTCTCCACAAGTCCCATCTATTCATATCCTACTCACACACTTTGGAGCTGATAGCCATACGCCATGCCTGCCTTCAATGATCAGCTCCTCCATGATGCTCCACAACGACACCTGGTTCACAAAAGAGACCTACCCAATTCTAGCAATATCACCCCAGGCTTAAGATTGTTCTGTCTGCTTTCTTAACTTATCTCCCCAACTGCATATAAATTTTCTTTTTCTCATTCATTGACTTGGATGAAGCTTGGTGCTTCCCATGGTGACCATTGAGAACTGAATGAATCTCAAAATCTGATTAAGCTAATGTGTCAGTGGGTGCTAATGGTTTAATGCTGGTACTTTCAAACTGCTCTATAAATACCCTTAGGGGTACAAGCCAATGTGTCAAGATAAACATTCTGCAAGAGAGATATAATGCAGCCTTCAGAAACATACATTTATTTGAATAATTTTGGAAGAAAGCTAAATATTATAGCAAATTCAAAACATCTTATAATTAAGACACGGCTAGAACATGAATATAATATAAATAGTAAGTATTAATAATTAATTTTAATTTTTGAGCTTGCTGCTGACCACTCTGTGCTATGACTCCAGATTGCTAGTGATGTGTATTAACTCTTATTTCTCATTAGGGATGAATATAAAGTTTGAGAAGCACTGTCTTGTTATCCATCCTTCCTCCTTTGATAAGTAAATCAAGGTCAAGTATAATTTCCCACAATTTCTCATCCTCCTTTCCAGAAGCATATTTATGTCCACATTTAGTCTTCCCTTACATCTTTCATCCAGTTTTAACTGATGAGCTACAGTTCTATTTAGGCCAAATGCCTCCACCTGTGTACTTGACTGTACCTTCTCTCATTTTCTCTGTGGTTTTCTCCCTTTGGTCACCCTTAACCTATGCTGAAATTTCCACTTTCTCTATTCTTCTGTACCTATTGTAATCATGAACAGATTCAGGTACTTCCATAACGAATAGTTGTCATCTTCTATCGTGTATTCCTTTATCAACCAATCCTTCTCCTTTCTCAGTCATTAGTCTCAAAACACAGTAAAAACTATCAACCAACCAACCAACCAACCAACAGAAGCACAAAAAGTATGGTCCATTATCTCTCTCTCACCCCTTCTTACAGGCCATTTATTCATCAGTCCACTGCCACCTGGTTTTTATCCCCCTACTCCACTGAAACCACTCTTAGTAAGATCACCCAAGACCATATCCCAATTGGCAGCAATATAGGACACTTCAAACCTTATAGTGCTTGAGCTATCTGCAGCATTTAATACCATTGCCCTTTTTCCATAAAATGCACTCTCTGGTTTCGTATAATGAGAAGTTCCCTGGTTTTCTCATTTTATCCTGTTTGTTCTGTTTCTCATATTGGCTCCTTTTCTCCTTTTCCTCTCTTCCTTCCTTCCTTCCTGCCTTCCTTCCTTCCTCCCTCCCTTCCTTCTTTCCTCCCTCCCTTCCTTCTTTTCTCTCTTCTTTCTTTCTTTCTTTTCTTTCTCTTTCTCCCCCTTTTCCCCTTTTCCTCCTCCTCCTTTTCTCCCTTTCCCTCTCTCTCCATTTTTTCTTCTCCTTCTCCTTTTTCTTCTTCTTGCTCTACCTCTTCTTCATCCTCCTGCCTTCTCCTCCTACTCTTTTTTCCTCCTGCTCTCATTTGTCTATCTAGATACTGATGGGCATCAGGATTATACTTACTTTTCTCTACATCATCCTCCTGGATATGGGCTCACTATTCTCATAATTTTAATTACCTGTTTTAGTAAGTAATATATTGCTATGCAATAATTGCCTTCATCCTCAACAAATTAATACCACAAGAATTTATTGTTCTATGGTTTCTGTGGGTAAGAAATCAAAAAGAGACCTAGCTGAGTGCTTCTAACTAAAGATCTCCCATGAGGCTGTACTCAAGCTGCTGAGCAAAGCTGTGGTTTCACCAGAAGGCACAATTGGAGGAATGGGGGGGTCTTCTTCTTCTTCTAACAGGGACTGATAGAGACATTCCGAAGTAGAAGACATAATACTTTTATAACACAGTCTTGGAAGTGATATCCCATTCCTTCTGCTGTAGTCTACTATAATTAGAAACAATTAGAAGTGAATCAGTAAGTCCAGCCCACCTCAAGGGGAAGATATTACACAGGGTGTGAAGTCAGTAGATGGGGACCACTGGGGACCATCATAGAGACTGCTTACCACAACACATGTACACTGATGGTCCCATGTCTATGTCTGTATCTCTAGATATTTCCAGTATATTTTAGACTCATATACTCATTGCTTTCAGGACAGCCCCTGTTCGATGACTCATAGGCAACTCAATCTCAATATATTCCAAAGAAAACTGACACTTTCCTCTATAAATATTACCTATTTCCTCCTATTCTCCAAATATGGTATGACCACAAACCCAGGCATCTTAGCTAGAAGTCTGGAAGGCACACTTCATTTTCTACTCTCCTTTATTATATAATGGTAAAATCTTTATTTCCAATCTGTTTCCCTTCTTTCCAACACTTTACCACTTAAAAAGTTGAGTTGCTTATTGTTTTTCACCTGGATCCCTGAAGCAAATCTAGCTCATGAGCACTATAACCTAAGTAACCCTCTCTAGCACACTGAATTTAGAAGATGCTCTCAGGTTATGAGAACAAGGATGGACATGGTAAGGGCTGAAATATGCAATGCACGCTCTGTTGTAGTGTTGTTGCTGCTACCATCATTGTCAAGGATGATGATGATGATGCTGGTAATGATAATACATGATGAATTACACAATCTCTATAATAAAATGTGAGGCTCAGTCTCAACTATGGATCCAAACAAGCTATATCTATATACTGAGACTTTCAGCCCTTGTCAGAAATGCCAAAATCACGAGTTCCAATGCCACGTGTCATCATCTCTGTTTTTGCACCTGGACGCTCAGTTAAGGCTGAGTCCTCAAAATAAACTCTGTTTTTGAATGAGGAAATCATCACAGTATAATTGGAGCTGCTGAAGAGCCTGAGATGTCATTCTAATTGAACACTATTCTGAAGTTTTCCCTAGTGATCTAAGAAGTGGTACATCTAATCAATCATCTAATCAATGATTTAATCATTGTTGATGTACCCATACACAGAACCTCTATATATGTTTTCTCCTGGCTTCCAATTTTGTCCTGTTTCCTGTAAGGACATCAGCACTTCCTCAGAGGTGAATCAACTAAGTCTTCACTACCAGCCCATGCTCAGCAGAGAAAGGGCCATGCTAGAAAAGCTATGAGATAGATACTATCACCCAGCAACAGCAGCCAACCCTATTCCTGTCTGTGAATTCAATGGACTTCCAAATTCAAAAAGACAGTTGTTGCCTTAGGACAAATTTAGCTGTGGCTGAGCTAGATCATGGATGGTTACTAGCATGAAAATTCATTCATATGACTTTGGAATATAATACCTGACACAAGATATATCGTGGCTGCCATGCTCCTATCCCAGATAAGAACACAACAGTAACAGATGGAGGAACAAGGCACTTATCTTGTTAGTTGATGGATTTATCTTTTTTTCCTCTTTCCTACATATTCCATAGTGTTTAGTGAGTGGTGGTTTTTACCGTGCAGCATATGGAGAGTGAATTGATTTCTTTTCTTCCTACTTAATTCAATAAGAACAAGAGTGGAGGATAAACAGCTTGTTGTGCTAGAAAAATTTCCAAACAGTGAAGAAAACGTCAAACTGCCTTTTCTTCTTTTTGTGGTTGGGATTTTAGTTCTGGGAAGCATTCCTCCCTCAGCAGGAATGGAAATGAGAGTGCTTTGCATGATTAGGATAATGGCACATTCATGGTCTCTGGGCTTTGGTTGGGGACAGCATCAGCTCATTCTAAGCGGATGGCCAATGAGAGTTGTGTTTAATCAGGGGAAAGGGGGCAATGCCCTGCAATCGAAATAATCATGACATGACTAATTACAGTGGCCTGAAGAACTGTGTTAAGTTCTACTTTCTTCCAGTACCCCTCTAAAATAACAGTAAAGAAAAAATCAGTATAGACAGATTAAACGAGAGAAAACATCAGCAGATGAAGTATGTTGACAAAATTGTATAGGATGGAGAGCAGATGAATGAATAGTAACTGATTTAGCCAAGCAGGGAAAGTTAAAACTGCAATGCCTGGATGGGAGAAGTAAGCTGATTCAGGCTGCAAACCTCTAGAAATACTCACCATATATTTATGGAGGCTGTGGTAATGGATGAGGCAGGAAACAAGGATACTGTTGAAAGTCTCTATGAGGAAAAGTTATATTCCCTAAATCCTCTCTCAGACCAGGGAGCAAGACTTCTCTTCTGGTAAGAGATGGAAAGCTTATTCTCTAGAGTAGTGATTTTTCAAAAATGTGGTCCCCAAATCAGCAGCATCAGTGTCAACTGGGAACTTGGTAGAAATGCAGATTCCCAGGTTCCACCTCAGAATTACTGAATCAGAAACTCTGTGCAAGAGGCCCAGCAATCTGCATCTTAACCAGCCCTGCAGGTAATCATGAGGCACATTCAATATGAGAACAATTTGGGGAGAAGGGACAGTAGAATCAGAGTTAAGCACAATTTAAGCAGATTGGAAGAGTCTTCTCTGAAAAATTCACCTGCAAGAATAGTGTAAAATTCTCAAAACTTTAGGGTACCCCAACAAAATGTCTGTTTACTCACCAATAGCTTAGAATGAAACCCCCTCGTCAGCTTGGTCATGTATACACTTCCAAAGAGCTTCTAAGCACTTACTTCTCAAAAACAAACACTAACTAGAAAATAATAAAGGACTCTTGGAAATTAAAAATGCTGTAGCTAAAAAAAATTTAAGTGATATTATACAGATAGTATAATAAAGTTGAGGAACTCTCCCATAAAGTAGGACAAAAAGATAGAAAATAGAAACGGGAGACTTTTTTTAAAAAAACACAAAGTCCATTTTATATGACTTCCAGAAGGAAAAAGAGGAAAAAAAAGCAGAGAAAATTAACAAATAAATATCAAAACATAAGTTTCCAAAACTTACTGAAAAGGAATTTAACAAGTAACCATGATAACAAATTAAAAAAACAAAATAAAAGCAAATTGCCACACCAAGCCACTGTATAGAGAAATTCCAAAATAACAGAGATAAAGAGAATTGCCTAAGACCTTTCTAGGAAAATATATAGGTCACAGACAGAATCAGAAACAGAGTGGCACATTTCTAAACAGCCCCCCTGGAAGCTACAGGATAATGAAGAAAATTCTGAGGTAAAAAACATTTTGAGGTGAGAATTCTATATCAAAGCAAACTAAGAAACCTGTGTGAAGAAAGACATATGATATTTTTCAAACAAGCAAGTTATCAACGCTTTCCTCAGGAAGTAACTGACATCAAGAAAAAAGAAGTCATAGGGTCCTAGAAACAGATATTCCAACCTGGGAGAGGGGCACCGAATGACTATAATGGGGAATTTCTGGGTGAGAACTGTGAAGCATGCCTGCTAAGCACCCAGCTCAAACTGGATGAGGACAGTTGAGGGTTCTAGAAGACAGATTCTTAGGTAAACACTGCAAACAGCAATAATGAGAATGCTGTACTACCTCATAGTTGAAACTTTTATGCAGTGCAAGGGGGAAAACTCTGAAGAAAACAGGCACACACACACACACACACACACAAATAAGCTCCAGGAAATGGAACAAGTTGTATAAGAAAGCAAATGGAATCATGATTCACTTGATTTGATTTGCATTATATTAATAATTTGAATGTTGACTATTGATTCAGCCAAAATTGTGATACAAAACTACATGTTAGGAAAATATGAAAAGTAAATGTAATGGGGGATGTGTAAGAGTGCTAAAGCTGCATTTTCTGTAACAAATTAATATTTGGAATTGTTGAAGTAGCTTTATAATCATATTATTTATAAATCTGGAGGTAAATATCAGAACATATAGATGGCAATTGAAGATGGTCACCTATGGAGAATTGGGATTCTTGGATGAGGAGCATGAGGCCAACTTTTTTTAAAATTACATTTGCAGCACTATTGGTATTTAATTATTTTCATAAAAATAATATTCATTTTTCAGTCATAGATTTGAGGTCCTCTGACCCCTAGCCCTAATTCTACTATGTCCTACTGATGTGACCTTGAATAATTCATTAATCTCTTTTAACTAGGCCAAGAGTTTATCTCTTTGCCTTCTCAATTTAATTGTCACTTCCTCAGAAATGTCTTTTGTGATACCTTCCAATAAAAAAAAGTCCTCTGTCAGTTTCTTTCACAGAAATGTGTTCTTCTTCTGAGCAATCATCACAATTTTTAATGAGAAAATTATTCATTTATTATCTGTCTCCCCCACTAGACTGCAGATTCCATTGAGGGATGGGGCTTGGTTTCTTAACCATTATTTCCCCAGTGCATAGCAGAAAATAATGGAATGAATGAATTTGTCTACATACAACTTCATCCTGAGGACTATCTTCTTACTTCAAAAATGACAGTTCTCTCCTTATAGAGGAATTAAGTAGTCCTCACCCCCACCCCTACTATAGTGTTATTATTGGTTAAAAAAAAAAATACACTGCTTAAAGAGTGGACTTGGAAGTGCAGAGACTGGAATCCTTCCCCTCTAGGTAAGTTTAAAATCCCCTATAATTTATCAAACATTTTTAAAAGTTTTAATATTTGAGAGAGAGAGAGAGAGAGATCATGCAAGAGCAGGGGAAGGGCAGAGAGAGAGAGAGAGAGAGAGAATCTTAAGCAGGCTCCACACTCAGTGAAGAGCTCCATTTGGGACTCAATCCCACGACCCTGGGATCATAATCTGAGCCAAAATCAAGGTCAGATGCTCAACGGACTGAGCCACCCAGGTGCCCCTCAAACGTTTTAAAACAAACATTTTTAAAACTCTCCAATAAGAGTTATTAAGTATAAAAGCATTTCTTACTTGAAATTCTATTTTGTAAATCCCTTTCATCAACCTTTCTTCCATCACCCAAAACAAGAAAGTTCAAGAAAAAGAGGCTTGGGAGATGAGGTGAAATGATGGGTGGTGGGTGATGGGGAAATGTAGGGAGTTATAGGGGTAGCAGGCCAGGAGATAGAGGGTGGTGGGAGTGGTGGGGAATTGTGGGGAGTGTTGGAGTATGGTGGGGGAGCTGGGAAATGAGCAAGGTCAGGAGTGGGGGGGAGAGGGGGGAGGTGCTGAGGGGGAGGAGGAGGTAGAGGGCAGTGTGGAGCAGGTGGGGGGTGGTGGGGTGTGGTGGGGAGGTCAGGAGTTGAGGGGGGTGGGTTGTGGGAAGACATAGAGCTCCAGCTTTTGTGTAAGCTGGAGAAAATCACCTGTTCATCTGTGAAATGGACATAGAAATCAACCTACTTCATCCAAATCTTAGGGTGGTTGTGAGAATCAAGGTAAGAAGTATTTACTGAATTAATGTGTGGACTAATGTGTGGACTAATGTGTGGACAGCATGCGGCTGGGGGTAGTTCATGAGAACAAGAGTCTCTGGTTTTCTTGAAGCTCCATATCTATGGTGGGAGGCAGATAAGAAGATCATTAACCTCAACTTGTCTTTGCTTAGAGGTATCTTTTTTAACTTACCTGCCTGTCATTCTCCTCCACCTCCCACAAAGTTAAATATGAGTATATGAGAAGATGTGGGGGTGGGGCATGTTTTGAACAGGAATAAAATGCCTCACCCAAGGCAGTAGCCCTCACAATGTTGGGCAAATAATTCCACTTCTGCATCCTCTTTTCTTTTCTGTCCCCTCCCATTGCCCACAAAGCCCAAATGGGAAAGCCATACTCATAGGGAGGGATTGCCATCAGGAAAACTGCAGTCCTGAGCATGGTTGAGGAGTGGCTATAAAAACAGACAAGTACCACTGATAAACAGCAAAAGGGAAACATAATCAAGACCATGGGGATTTTTGCAGGTCTCTGCAACACTTTGCACTGAGCTGCTACAAATCAAGCTACTGTGAATCACCATAGCCTATCTCCCTGCAGCTTGTAAGAGACTGCAGTATACCTCAGGGAACAGCTCAGTGAATAGAGAAGATCCTGACTGGAATCCAGCAATGGGTTCAGAAAGCCTGTGGGATCACAGGCTATTAGGGTGGCAGCCTGCAGGATCCTGCTGGGAGACAGAATTCTGGGAGAGGCAGATTATCCAAGGGCTTAGGGCCCAGCAAGGCCCCTGGTGCTGTAAACTGCAGGGAAGATGTCTACTAGAGGAAAATGGGCAGGGTGCACCATGGGGGCCCAGGACCTGTCAGCTCTGCTCCTGACATCTGAGTGCTGTGATAAGGTATAGGACAGGTGTCTTGCTGAAGAAGAACCATTTAGTCCTGATGAACTTGCTGCTTCCTTTTTCTGTAATCAGTCTGGATCTTTGCCTACTGTCACTCTCAAACCGCTCAAGGCTTTCTTTCATTTTCCTGACCACAGCTATATGTTGCTCTATGTAGCCTGGGAAAAAAACCCTGGATTCCAGTTCCTCTTCTGCTGTTAATTGACTTCTGGCAGCCCAGAGGAAGCCAGTCTTCTTACCTGTCTGGGGCTCAGGTGTTTTGTAGTTTTGGTGTTCCAGACACATCCTGCCATCACAGGCTTTCTGTGGCTCTCTAAGTCTGGATTATTCCCTCTCCACCATTCACACCCCCAACCCTTAGATTTTAGATTTTAATGTAATTTCCTCAAAAATCCTTTCCTATGCCTTTTACATGGTTGGGGACTCCTGTGTATATTCACCTAGCACATTACATTTTTTAATTGTTGCATTTACTGCAGTTTTAAATAAATCGTTCCTTATGGCTGGGCTCTGCCCATCTACAGTCTATATGGCTAAGCCTGACTGGCACTGCTGCATGTCCAGTGCCCAGCACAGTGAAAGGCACTCCACAAATAACATGAATGGATGAATGAATGAATGGCTAGCAAATACCTTTTGATCACAATTTAAGTGTTTCACACTATACTATGTAGCGAGAGCACAGTGAACAAGATACCCTCCCCATCCTTCAGAAATTCAAATAACATTTGAGTCAGTCTGAGAAGTAAACCAACAGTGGCCCTGTCAGTGCCATGATCAGCATAAGATCAGTGTGCCTGGGGACACATTGGAGAGAAATGCAAGCTGTTTCTGGAAATGAGGATAGGTTTGTGGCATGAATTCATAATTGTATTATAAATCCTACTGAATAAGTACATTAGAGCAATACTGTTGGGGGAAAAAAACCCTGGTGGTACAGAGAGTAGGTAAAAATGCATTTTTAAGCATTTCTTTACATGAGAGACCCCTAGTTTGATAAGTGTTCACATAGCATGTATGGAAATACCAGAGTTGTCAATTCAAGTGGCTTTAGTATTCCCTATTTTTTTTTCATTTTTTCAATATTCCTGTTTGAGTATACAGCTTACTTATTTGTGTGTCACTTTGTGCCCTTTTTATTCATTTTTGTCATAATTGTAATTATCATCAGTGTTACAGATGATTACTCTAAAAAGTAATGATGTACAAAATCTGGGCTCATGAATGACTTGTGAAAACGCTTTGGACACTTGCTGAATTCTTACAACATACCAGCAGAACTAGTAACCTATCCCTATTTACAGATATGAATCTGAGGCTTAGTTGGTCCTTCCCCACACCTTCAAAGTGGGGGAGAATCCAGGTGTTTTCTCCACCCCTCCTGTGCTCTTTGCACTCCTTTCTGAGGAGACTTTCCTCTCTTGTCCATGTCTCCACTTTGTGCCTCAGGGAATCCATATGTTTGTTTCCAGCTATCTTCCTCAGCCATATAGAGTGATACCATCACCTAGGTCTTAGATGAGAATCCCTTTGCAAGAATACATCTACCTTTAAAACATCAAGATTGAGAACCACTTCAAGGAAGGAGTGACCCACTATGCCAAATCCTTTAAGAAAATCAAGTTTAAGAAGGAATGGGAAGCTTAGTCAATGGTATGATCATGGTTTTCCAGGGGTCACAATAAAAGCTAATTTGCAGTACACTGAGAAATATGATTTGGAGACCCACTTTCAAGAAGTTTAGCTGTGGGAGCGACTGGGTGGCTCAGTTTGTTAAGCATACAACTTTAGCTCAGGTAGTGATCTCCTAGTTCGTGGGTTTGAACCCCGTGTCAGGCTCTGTGCTGACAGCTCAGAGCCTAGAGCCTGCTTCGGATTCTGTGTATCCCTCTCCTCCTGCCCCTCCCCTGCTTGTGTTCTCTCTCTCTCTCTCTCTCTCTCTCTCTCTCTCTCTCTCTCTCTTTCTCTCAAAAATAAATAAACATTTAAAAATTTAAAGAAGTTTAGCTGTGAAGCAAAGTGAATGGGGGATGTGAGCAGAACATTGATGGACAGGGTGCATGGAGGTGAGGTCCAATCCTATTCATGATGAATTAATAATTTAAGCTATCAATCTGCAGATTTTCAGATTCATCTTCCTTGTAGTTTCCTGGGGACTACAGTTCAAAAATGTTGAAGACTGAAAGTAGCATTCTCCCAAACTTCATACATTGACACTTAATTCCTCATGTGATGGTATTTGGAGGTGAGGTTTCTGAGAAACAATTAAGTGATGAGTGTGGAGCTCTCATGAATGAAATTAATGCCCTTATAAAGGGATTCCAGGGATCTCCCTGCCCCTTCAGCCACACAAGAACACAGTGAGAGGATGGCTATCTGTAAACTAGACCCTGATCTTAAACTTCCACCCTCCAGGACTGCAAGAAATAAATTTCTGTTTGTTTATAAGTCACTCAGTCTATAGTATTCT
Organism: Cryptoprocta ferox; assembly: GCA_028646485.1. Taxonomy (NCBI): domain Eukaryota; kingdom Metazoa; phylum Chordata; class Mammalia; order Carnivora; family Eupleridae; genus Cryptoprocta; species Cryptoprocta ferox. Next base: position 80,356,130 of record CM053575.1, read on the forward strand.
GTTATAGCAGACTGAATGGATGAAGACAAAAGGGTCTCCCTAAAAACTAAGTATTGATCATTTTCCTCTTTCTTGTCTCTGGATCTGAGAAGGCAAACTGAGAAGCTATAACTTTCAACACATTCTGACTTGTCTGCTAGATCTTTGTCAAAAGGTTCACACTTCTTATCCCAGAAATTAATTTGGTTTGTTTTGGAGACTATGAAATGACCTTTCTTACAGTCACCAAAACAAATCAAAATAAAACAAAACACAACAACAAACAAAAAACAAATTAGATACCTTAACCTCTCAGGTGCCAGTCTTCTGCTTCAGAACTAGACAAACTGGTGAGACCCCTGCTACCTCTCATTTTATCCCAGACACAACCTAAACTCAGGGAAAGCTACATATCTAGTTTACTCAAGGTCAAAGTCTTTCTCCTCCCAGGTTAGCCCCCATCTCCAGTCCTGCTGTCTTCCTTCCCCTCCACCTCTGAAGGTCAAAAGGGTAAAGACCAACTCAGGGGAAGATAATAGAGTGACAGCACCTCATAAAAGGGAAGTATAAGGATCGAGGCACAGTGCTGCTGGCCAGATTACGTGCTTCTGTCGATATGGTGAAGAAGAGTAATGTTGACCCTGTGAACTCAATTTGCTTCACTGCTTTACACTTAAGAAAATATTCCAGTTCTTCCTTTGCCTTTTGTGCCCCCAAGAAAGCCCAATGGCTGCAGCTCTCTGCAACCTGCCACCTGCCTACTAATTTAGTCGTTGAGCAGAGAGGCCTAGTTCTGACAGGTGGGCCTTCTGACAAGGGGAGAATGGATATCAGGGTCTCTGGCCTTTGGGCCCAAGCCCAGGCTGATTTCATTTCAGATTAAGAGCTGCTGAAATGCAGCAATCGATAACTCAGCTCTTTTGTTTGCTTGTTTTTTCCAAGTCCCCAAAGAGATTAGATCTGATTTCTCAGACCTTTAGCAAATTTAATTGTTTTTTATTCACAGTTGCTCAATACAACTCTTTAGAAGCTGGGAGCAGAGAAATTCTTCCCCTGCATACTGGGTTACTTTGAGATAAAAAGCCAGAGTTCCTCAGGTGTGCTGAGGAACACAGGATCACATTAGCATGGAGATGTACTTGCTTCCCATGGCTCTTCATGGCTCACTGCCATCCTTCCCCCACTATCCTGGACAAATTTCTCCTCCTTACTTATAGGACCAGGAAAAAAAAAAAGAACATGAAATCAATAACTTGCACTCTTAGTTCCCAGACTTCATCCTGACACCTGACACCTGATCTGAAGGGAAAAATGTTCTCTTGGCCAAACAGAACCCTTCTTGGGATAAGGAGAGAGAAGACTATGGCTGCAGGACTCACAGGCCCTCAGTGACTACTTCCAAGAGGGTGACACTCACAGTCTGTCGGCAGTAAAGGCCATTGGTCATGGACTCTGAGGCTGCCCCAACTATGATCAGCCTTGATAGGGTCCCACTTAGTGAGAACCCAAACTTTCTGCATACACCTACTGTCTTCACTGTTCCATTGTTTTCATCAACATTTTACTATTCCCAAGACTCTTGCCCAAGAAGATAATAGTTTCAAATAACTACAGGAACTTCCTAAAAGATCTCTTAAGTCAACAGTAAAAAACACAAAAGGACAGATTCTACCCCAAGACTCTTTGTGTCTACCAATCCTAACCAATTATATTATGACCTTTATAAATTGTAATCAGCCCCTTCTTAGCTCTCACACTGAAAGAGCCATGTAAAGCCAGACTTGAACATCTCAAAAAGTTGCTTAAATCTGATCTTCTACTTCAGAAGTAGTAGGAAGACCATGTAGAGATGGTATTCTCCTTACCTCAGGAAGTGATGGACATGGCTTTGCCTTATTAACAGAGTTTTTTAATATTTTGGAGGGGAACCAGTATTCAATCCTATCTTCTATTAAAGATAAAAAGAGACAGTAGGCTTAAAATGGAGTCACTTGTGCTAAGCCTCATATCAGCAAACCAAGACTTAATATCTAACCTAATTGCAATTTCAGCCTGCCTCTCCCAGGAATATGACCTTTAACTAGTCAATCTGGAATTACCTGGTCCCCACTAGTGAAGTAATCTGCATGACAGACCTCACCCTTCCCCCAAAGCAAGGCGACTTTGCCTGAAACAATCTACTCTATTAGCACCTTCCTTTTTCTGTCCCCTTCTGCCTATAAAAGCCTTCCATTTTGTACAGATTATTGGGCTTCCTTTCTGTTTGCTAGGTGGAATGCTGCCCAATCTATAAATTATTGAATAAAGCCAGTGAGATCTTCAAATCAACTAAGTTGAATTTTTTAAAAACACATTTTGTGGCAGTGGTGGGATCTGAAGTAGACTTTTGATGGCATTCAGATACAATGAGAAACACAGACATGGTTTTTGCAAACACTTTAGAGTTACCTGTCTTTCCCACTATTTCTGAAGGCTGTGTTTCTCTCAGTTCTGAGCTCTACTTCCTTTGTGTCAAGTGCTCAATATAACTGACTTACCAGTCAGTCCCATGCTGGGATCTTCTGGTCGTTGAGGTTGCAATTCTTGTTGAATTAGCAGAAGACCTCAGCCCTTGATTCTCTCTCAAGATCCACATGGGAGCTGCTTGTTAGTGGCAGTTTCCAATTCCTCCATTTATGTGGAGCCCCCAGGCCACTGTGCACATTTGTTGAGGTCTGTTGATTCAATCCTTTCTCCAGTCCAAGGTTCCATGGTAAGATTAGTTGGTGGTGTGTGGAGGGTCTTCTCTTGGACAAAATGCAGTAACATCTCTCAGTTACTGCTGAAATATTAATATTTGCATGTTCATTTGTCTTGATTTGTGTATTTAAAGGCTATTGCTAATGAAAATCTCAAAAGCAGCTACAAAGCTGGTGAGCACAGACTTAAAAGCTGCTAGAGCTCTCACTACCTAACCCAAATACTCTTATATTTAAAAAAGTTGGTCACAGAATGGGTTAGATTGACACTAGGTCACCTACAAACCTCAAGAAAATTTCTGTGCTGTGAAGTACACTGTGAAACATTACACATTTCCTTTCCTAACCCAGTATTTGATACAGTTTAAGTATTAGTTTGGCTTTGAAGGGAACAAAGGCTTAGCTAGCTAACTAACTAATTAACTAACTAGTTAAATAAATAAATAAATAAAATAGGACACTTAAAATCCAAAGAGGTAAGCCTGCCACCCTGTAGCACATATGCTTATTTTATGTCTAAGAGCTATGGTACTGGAAGTTATAAAAATCTATAAAAATGGCAAATTCTTACCAAAGACAATGCCCATGATGGGTATATTCTAATTAGACAAGATCATTTATTTAAGAAGGACATTTGACAGCAAGTGTTCCTGAATTAAACAAACAGAATGGGATACCAATTTTAATATATAAGTTTTCATTTAAAGCTTCCAAAAGGCTTCAAGATTCCAAAATAGCCTTATTGAAAATTTCATTGCAAAAGTGTAGTGAAAATTTAAAGATATAAAAGGCATCTAAGAAAACACCTAAGTCTCCCCCAATACTCCCCCTCCTAGGGGTCTATCATTAAAATACTGGTCCAGAAATCAATATCTCATTTGTATTTAACTGATACACTGGAAAAAAGATTGTCTTCAAAGGTTTTGTGTAAATTTTTCAAGACCAACTTGAATGACTCTATATCTACTTCCAAAGGAAGGCCCTGTATGGGGCCATCCTAGAGTAAATAAAATTCTGAGGGACTTTTTTTGGTACACTGCTATGCTATTCCCTTAAATAACCAGGAGAAACTAAAATTATTCAAAACCATATAGGAATTTTGTTTTGTTTTATCATTGGCCTCCTCCTTTAAGTTAAGTGTACCCAGAGTAAAAGAGAAACCCTGTGAAACTTTTGTGACAGGATTTTGAAAAACATTCCGAAGACATAAACCTCTAAATTCAGAACATAGAAATCTTTTGATTTCCATCTCAGTTGGAAATCTCCTTGGTGTGTGTATATGTGTATAATTGTATGTGTGTGTATATATATGCACACACATATATACATCTATTTATACACTATGTGCATATATATATACATATACATAGATATGAGAATAATGTGATAGATGGCTAGATCAATCTGTGATGGCATTTAGATGGCAACCAAATTTTTTGAGGAATTGAGAACAAGTGTCCTTATCTTATAAATCTTTGCAAAACTAGAAATGCAGCTCTAGAGGCAGTTTGAAGCCCACCTATTCCTTTTTACCAATCCCCAAGACTCCCCTATATATCTCAAAAGATTTGTAAATATTGGTCTTAGAAAACCAAAGTCCTGGTTGGTAGAACTTGCATTTTTTTCTCTATGCCTTTGATGTAAATGTTAATTCATATCCAGGCTGTTTCTTTAAAGTATACATTTTTGGGAAGTAATTCTTATTAGAAGGAGAACAAAAAGGGAAAAGAACATTTGAAATTTAAGTGAATAAAAAATCATGTATCTCCTCCATAAATATTAGTAGAAAGCTTTAGCCATCTAAGCAGGTAGCTTTAATTTATTCCATCTACCAGAAAAACACCTAAGTCCAACTCCTTTTATAATTAGTAACTTTTGTGTAATAACACAGTTACAATAGCTGTACCTGTTATTTAGATTCATAGCTAAAATTTTTAAATGGAAGCTATATGTCTGTGTGTGTGTGTGTGTGTATTGCTCTAGATGTGTGATATTTTTTACCTCCAAGTAGTATTACTAAAATTAATTTGTAAAAGAGGTCTATTTAATTGCTTTGAAGAGAAATAAGGGCTTATATGAATAAAGGATTCCTAAAACTCTCATAAATATACTAGAAACTAACCCAAAGGCTTTTCAAACTCATGTGACCTGAAATAATCTTTGGTAAATAAACACTAGTTTAAATTCATTAGATTGATTAAAATAGGCATGTCCTCAGAATTACCAGCATTAAAATAATGCAACTTTATTCTACTTGGGTTTATGAGTCAAATAAATTTATGTTATCTTTGTTACAAAAATTTATCAGCAGGAAAAATAGTTTGGGATGATGGCTAGCTTTATCTAATGTCTAATGAAGTTTTTGTAGCTAATCTAAACATAATTATTGAGAACAAGTATAAATAGATGTAAGTGGGATAAACGTTTTTAGGCAAACTTGTTAATTTCCCCAAATCTTTTTGGTAACATGAAACCTTTAAAGTTTTGTTAAGTTAAATTAAAATGATGTATACTCATTACATATCTACATCTTTCCAAATAAGATAAAATACTAAAACATTAATTACTGAACATAGGCTTATCTATTTTTGGTTTCCTTTTAGAGAATATACTTGAGTCTATTAGTAAACAGGTTTTGTACTACACTAAAAAATGTATTATGAGAAAGCATATGTTTCTAAAAATTATAAAAAGTATTTATAAAATTTTGCAGCCACAGAATGCTAACGAAAAAGTTCACAATTGTTCACTTCTTTATTTTAACTAAAGTTAAGGTTTTCTGGGGTTAAAAATATAATCTATGCAAGAAAAATAGAATATGTTTTTGGTAAAAGAGGGTCCGTGGAAAGCAGAGGTATTTTTGTTAATGAAAAAGAAAGCAATTTTGTCCTAAAGTAAGATTGGTTATTTCAGAATGGGAAAAAGGAGAAAACATAGGAAAAATCATAGAAGAATTTTGGAAAAAGAATCTTGGAAAATAAATTTTATGTGTGGTCAACTTGGCTAAGACTGGAATGAATTTACTAAAGTGAAAAAAATGAGTTTTAATATCAAAAGTACAGGTGCATAATTAGATTTGGTTTTCTCTTTGTTAGAAGGACAATATTTTCTTGGACTTTGGGTCTGCTTTTGGTAACAGATTATGAAAGCTTCTTTATCCTTTAAGTAATTTGCCTGGAAAGCAAAGATTTTATGTTTTACCAAAATAAACTTACTATGCTTTATGTTATCTTTATTCTCTGGTCTTTGATTACTTAAGAAAATGGAGTATTCTCTATTAAAAGAGCTAGGATGGGTTTGTTAGTTTGTTTAACTTTCTGTATTTGCCTCCAAGTCTTTTTTTTTAAATATTTATTTATTATTTATTTATTTATTTATTTTGAGAGAGAGAGAGAGAGAGAGCGCACAAGAGCTGGGGAGGGGCAGAGAGAGAGGGAGAAGAAGAATCCCAGATAGGCCCTGCACTGTTAGCACAGAGCCCAACACAAGACTCGATTTCATGAACTGCAAGATGATGACCTGACCTGAAATCAAGAGGGGGATGCTTAACTGACTAAGCCACCCAGGATCCCCTGCCTATAAAATCTTTGTCACTATGGTTATAAATACGACTAAATATTTATCATAGGTTTCACAGTACCTATGATCCAATTTGACCAAATGTTTTTAAACATTTTGACATTAAAAACTTCCCAAAATCAAATTCTGAATGAAGTCTTTTGACCTCAAATTAATTTTGGGATTTTTCAAAGGATCCCAGGAACATCTCAAATGATTTGTTATCTCTCCATATAAAAATGGCAATTTTATTTTTATTTTTTAATGTAATTTATTGTCAAACTGGCTTCCAAACAACACCCAGTGCTCATCCTAACAAGTGTCCTCCTCAGTGCCCATCACCCACTTTCTCCTCTCCCCCACCCCCATCAACCCTCAGTTTGTTCTCTGTATTTAAGAGTCTTTTATGATTTGCCTCCCTCCCTCTCTGTTTGTAACCATTTTTCCCCTCCCCCTCCCCCATGGTCTTCCACCAAGTTTCTCAAGATCCACATATGAGTGAAAATATATGGTATCTGTCTTTCTCTGCCTGACTTATTTCACTTAGTATATAATACCCTCCAGTTCCATCCACGTTGTTGCAATTGGCAAGATTTCATTCTCAGCGCCAAGTAGTATTCATTCAATATATAAACCACATCTTCTTTATCCATTCATCAGTTGATGGACATTTAGCCTCCTTCCATGATTTGGCTATTGTTGAAAGTATTGCTATAAACATTGGGGTACATATACTCCTATGCATCAGCACACCTGTATCCCTTGGGTAAATTCTTAGTAGTGCTATTGCTGGGTCATAGGGTAGCTCTATTTTTAATTTTTTGAGGAACTGCCACACTGTCCTCCAGAACGGCTGCACCAGTTTACATTCCCACCAACAGTGCAAGAGGGTTCCCATTTCTCCACATCCTTGCCAGCATCTATAGGCTCCTGATTTGTTCATTTTAGCCACTATGACTGGCATGAGGTAATATCTTAGTATGACTTTGATTTGTATTTCCCTGATGATGAGTGATGTTAAACATCATTTAATGTGTCTGTTGGCCATCTGGATGTCTTCTTTGGAAAAGTGTCTATTCATGTCTTTTGCCCGTTTCTCCACTAGATTATTTGTTTTTTGGGTGTGGAGTTTGGTGAGTTCTTTATAGATTTTTGGATACTAGCCCATAAAGGGAAATTAGTTCAAACTAATTAGGCATATTTTATATGTTAAATTACGTGGGAAGCATTGTCCAATAAGAAGGAATACTACACCTTCTTTATATTGCATTGGTATAAGTAGATAAGTATTCCAGAAATTATATAAATTCCTAAAGTCTAATATGTTCTATATTAAGTTATCATCATAATTTCACTTATCGTTTAAAAATGTGTCACAAAAATAACCAACTACATTTCCTTTTTAATTCCATTTTAATGAACTCTCATCAGATCTTTAACAATGGGCATTTTTAGGTCTTTTGTCATTTTCAGACAGTTACTGTTTTACTCAGATACTTTTACAAAAATGTTCCTGAAAAACTGCATCAGTTTCAAGGGGATTCATAGAAAAGACTTGACAAGTACAGGTTTCTGATAACTTTAAGATCATAAAACTGAACTGAGTAAGAATTTGTAGGACTAATGGAAAAACTGGGTTCAAGCAGAGCAAGTATCATATGCATAGGCATGAATGAACTAAGGAGGGTGATTATAATTTTCTATGACTTTTTGTTTGAAACAGTGCTGGTTCTTTAATGTTTTATTTTTCCAGATTTAAGAAAACTTTTTATTAAGCTATCTGTGACTTACAGCAATTTAGTAAACTATACCATTGTAAACAAAGATGGAACATATACTTTTTCTTCCTACTTGATTCTTGCAGAATTCAGAAACTGTTGAGTATTCTTTCATGGCAACATAATTGTTATTTGCATAAGCTCAATAAGAATCTGTTCTCCTTATAACAGGACATGACTGGAAACATTGGCTATATTACTAAGTCTTGACTGGAATGTTGTATTTGAGAGAGATGTGTATAGACTCAGAAATGATCAGACAGCTTTAACGAGTTGTTTAGAAAGATCGGTTTAGTTAGTGTCTTCCTTTTAAGGCTCCTGGCAGCTTTATCAGGTGAGTAGGGAAGTCATTGCCTGAGAGGCTTAAGAACCTCAGGATATTTTTTTGAAGGAATTCACCCAAACTACAGTTATTGCAAGTAAAATCTAATGGTGAATCCTTGGCTTAGTCTTCTGGCCTCAGAAGCTTTTAAGAGTTCAATCTGAGATACTTTTGTAAAGTTCCAAGAAAACACTCTTTAAAAAGAGCTTATATGGTCAATCTCTATTCTTGCTGCACTTATGTAAATAATTATGCCAAGTTTAATACAAACAAATTAGTTTTACTGTGATTATCATTGGTTAAAAAATGGGGGTAATTGCAGAGAGAAATTATGTTTGCACCTTTGTATACATTAAATTCTAATCATGTTAATTGTCAGGTTTTGTTATATGCCTGTAAACTGATCTAGATCCTGAATTATTCTAGTTGCCTTAAATATCTGGCTTGACTCTCCAAACTAATCTTTCCAACTTTCTCCTACCTTTTTGATTTGGAATCATTAAGAATAAATGGTGCCTTTGAATCTCCTTAGAAGGGACTACACCGGATACTTCTTGCTACCCAGATGTAGCCAAACTTCAGGGACTTAGACCTTAGGTATACATCTCACATCTAAGGAAAACTCCACCTGACATCAACGTAGACTGCTTCCACCCAAGCGACTGGATCAAAACTTCCTACTTTTATGAAACACAAAACACTTTCATCTTTTCTTTCTTTCCTTTATACTGCATTGTCCTAGAAAAATAATGCCATCATTGGTATTTCCTAGGCCATTGCTAATGGTGTAACCTTTCAGACTGCTGAATTTGTCATCAAAAGCTCTGATCTTTCCACTAACAGTACCACCTTAGCAGGAGAGGCCTGTGCCCTGACAGAATCTATTTTTGTCTGTGGTAGTTATCATTTTCCCTGGGCTTATGGATGCCTAGATGACTGGCACATAACTGGGCAATGTCTGTGTCCTTGTTTACAGACAGAATGAGACATCTCATGGGTCAATTCATCTGAATTTACGTCACCTATTTAAAAGAGACCTGTCAGGAGGTGTTCAGGATTCTGGATTTGCCTCCTCTGCCAGGATGCTACTTCTCTGATAAGAAATGAGTATGATGAGGCCCTGATAGTGAAACTCTGCTTAGCTCTTGAAGGTATTGTCGAATCTGCTGTGAAAGCAATAGCTGCTCAACAAAAGTCTCTGGCCAAAAGACTCTCTGGCCAAAGTTGTTCTTGGTAATAAGATAACCCTTGATTATCTTTTAACTGACCAGGGAGGCGTCTGTGCTGTGGCCAGCACGACCTGCTGCATCTGGATTAATGCTTCTGGGGAGGTTGAAACTCAGCTACTTAAGATCACAGAGCAAGCCATTTGGTTCAAGAAAGTGACTCTTTCAATGGGGTCACTTCTTTGAATTGTTGGATTTTGATTGGTTTGGGTCTTGGGGACCATGATTCTGAAGTGCACTGCAGACATTGGGAATTATCCTTCTTATAATAATCATAGTAGTCTTCCTGGCATGCTGTATTTTCTCAAAAGTTTTAAATGCATTTTCATAGATGCTAGCCACGAAGCAAATGATCTCCCTAAGACTGGAACATCAGAAAAGGAATGAAGAAAATGACAGACTTCAAACTTGTGAATCTGAAGTCATGGACTGTGAATATCACAGAGGCTAAGCAAAACACCTCATAACCTGTAAATGCCACAGAGAGAATCAACTAAAACTACAGAGCAGTACGTGAAAGTGGTGCTAATGCCTTAAATCTGATCAAAATGGGGGGATTGTTAGAAGAGAGAGAGAAACTTCCTTTTTGCCCTCTTCTGCCTATAAAAGCCTTGCATTTTGTACAGCTCCTCAGATCCCCTTTCTATTTGTAAGATGGGTTGCTGCCCATTTCATGAATCATTGAATAAAGCCAATTAGATCTTAAAATTTACTCAGCTGAATTTTGTGCTCTTTTGGAAACACTTCAGAACACTTTTCCATTCATTTTTAAATTGTCTTTATCGTGTTGTAGAGTTTTAAATGTGTTTATTATTTACTTTAGTGTTTTGGGGCCTTGACATCAAAAGACTGCTATTGATTGAGACACTTAACCCTGGACTATTTAGACATGCTGGTGTGTAGCTGGCAGCCAGAAGCTGTGGTAAGGTATTTGGAAACTACAGCCTTATGCTGAACAAAACCTTGCACATAAGCAATTCTGTTTAAATTATCTCTTAACTCCCGCCTACCAAACAACCTCCCCGAAAACAAACAAAGCCAAACCAAACAACTCTCAAACAATGAGTATCAAATATCCCCACTTCAAAAATAAGAAAAGTCTATCCTAAAATGGATAAGAAGGCTTGAAGACAGGGGAGAAAATAAGGACTTCATTTTAGACCTTTCCCACTTTAGCCCAATGGTCTTAACAAAAAAGTGGACTTGAATTTGAGGATGTAAATTAAAAACAAAAACAAAAACAAGAGATTTCAAATAAAACTAAACTATTGCAAACCAGACATTAAATTATCATTTTGCTCCTGAGGAAAATGTTTGTTCACAGTCCAATTAGGTACTTCAGGCATTTATCCGTAATAACTCGCCTGTCTGCCAGAGGGGGTCTAAGTGGTCCATGCATCCCTGAGACATCAAAAATTCAGGCTGGCAAAACTTGTGCAGTATGAAGGCAGGCAACCAGCATCCACCCAGCCCAGTGCAGTGTGAGCAGCACCGCCCTCCAGGCAGCCTCCACCCAGGCCTGTATGCATACAACCTAGCAGGATGCAAGGAGTAGATTGCTTTCCCATCTGCTATTTTCTCTTTTCTCCCTTTCTTTCCAAAAAAAAAAAAAAATGCAGAAATTCATTCCACTCTGCATTAGTGCTTGATGTAATGGTGCAAAGCTTTTTTCATTTATCATCATAATGCCAGTCAAAGGAACTCCTAATAATGTAAATGCAGGAGAAAAGCCATTTGGGTTTATTTGCATGGCAGCTTTAAGCTCATTCTCCACTCAGGGTGTGAAGTGGGAGTCAATGGCCAGGGCTACCTCCCTAACCAGTTGGCCAAGTGGACATTGCATCTAACCTCTGTTCAGAGGACCCTGAGGAAAATGCGAATGCCTGAGCTCAAAGACCTGAGCTGGGAATCCAGAGACTGTTGATTTTACTGCAGGGACTCCAAACTGCTCCGTACAATTCCCTTCCTAGACACCAGGCAGAAAGGTGTTACTTCCTGACCAGCAATGTAGAAGGGACTGGATACTTTATTACCTGGAGGCAAGGTGGATTTGTTGACCTCCAGGCAGCCTGCCGTTTTTGAGAATTCTGAGTTGGTATCAGAAAGCACTTATGGTTTCTGAACAGCTAGCACTCTCTTGTCTGCTCAGCAGCAAACATTCTTCCTAGGCAGATACTAAACTCTTCTGTCATTGCACCCTGAAAGTACCTACCATGCAGCCAGATATTATGAAAAGCTCAATCATGTGATCTCTCATTGAATGAACAAATAAACTGCATTTATAGAGATCTACTGATCATCACCTTTAGATATTTTAAATATCAGCTTTATCCTGGCGAATATAAAAACAGGAAACTCAGGTATCTTGGAGCTGAATATTTTCTATAAATGGTTTCTCCTCTAAATATCATAGCAAAACAGAAAAAGCACAGAATATAGAGACAGAGAGAACTGAACTTAAATCCCTTATCTGGCACCTCCATTTTCTCATCTGTAAAATAGGTGCAGTAATCCCTACCCTCTAGAGTTACTGTAAGGAATAAATGAAATTACTTAAAGCAGTACCTTTCAAACTACAGTGCACTATGGATCACCCAAGGAACCTGTTCAAGTGTGGATTCTGATTCAGGAGGTCTGCATGCGGCTTGAGTGACTGCCTTTCTAAAATCCTCCCCAGCAAGGAGAATGTTGCTAGTTCTGGCACCACATTCTTTCAGGCAAAGATGTAGCTCACCCAGGACAAGGCCTGGCATATAACAAATGCTCAGCAAGCATAGATCTTCTTATTGATTGTCCACTTCTTTCAAACTACTTTATTCACTATTACAAAATGGAAACAAGAACAATAAGAGATACGGTCCCTGATCTTAAGCTGACAATTTATTCAATATTCAACAACTATTTAAAATTTAGGAGAAATACATTTTACATGTAAAGTGCATCAAATAAGCAAGTGGATTTAAAGTATAGGAGGAAGGAGTAAAATTAGCCATCTGCAATGACTTCCTGCATGCTGCCTTCTTGATTTATACTGGAATACATATTTTTGAAGGACAGGGGAGGAAAAAGGGTTCTGATGAGATTTCCTGTCCAGAATAGTGTCTAAAATGGCTCAGATTCAATATGATATGGGAAAAGTAAAATGGGCCAATTTCCTTCGGAAGATTTTTGCTTTGGGGATTCTGAGATCTACCCTAGAAATTTGTCACCCCGTGGGTTTCAGAGGGATCTCATAGCTTCTGGTTTCGATTTAATTTGTGCCTGATCAAAAACTAATGGTCTTTTTAAAGACACAGGTATTTGACAGCCATTTCTTATCTAACACCGATTTCCAAGCACCCAGCTCCACTGGTAATATCCTGTAACTTCAAAAGCCAAAGCAAACGGCTTCTTCCCAAAGTGAAAGTGAACATTTGATGACACTTGATAAACCATTCTGTCTCCAGCATTTCAAATAAGAAAAGCTTTTTACTTCTCTCTTCATCTTTTGATCAGTTTAATTCTGTTCCCCTATGGAGAAACCAAGGCATTAGAAAGTTAAGGTTTTTGCTTAAGATTGCTCTTACAGAACCAAGTTAGTGGAATCATGTCTGCTATTTATCTTTAGAGATGTCCCATGCTTTCTTACCTCCTAATAGTCATGAGACCGCATTGTATGGTCGTTGAGAACTTTGCTTTGTATAGCCAGACAGACAGGCATTCAAATCCTGACTCTGATATTCACTAGCTTTGTAACCTTGAGCCAGTTCATTTATCTTGCCAACATCTATTTCCTCCTATGGAAACACTTTATAAGGGATCGTGGTCATGATTAAATTAGATAATGTTCATGATGCTATTATGATCATGCCTACTACATATGAATTCTCAATAAATATGACCATTATTAGTAGTATTAGTATAGCAGTGAGGCTCAGAGTACAGATTCAGAGCCAAATGTCTGGGTTCAAGTCCTATATTTACTACTGACAGGATGAGTATCTACTGCAAATTACTTAAGCTCTTTGTGCCTCAGATAAATGAGAATGGGTATAATGCCTACTTTGAAGAGTTGTTGTGAAGATCTAATGAGATATTTTTAAGGGCTTGGAAAAGTGCATGGTATATAGTAAGTACTCAGTGTTTTAGGAGTTATTATCACCATCTTTAGCAGGTTGAGTTGTGTCTCCCCAAAATTTACATGTTCAAGTTCTAACTCCCAGTGCCTCAAAATATGACCTCAGAATAGTTGGAGATAGGGTTTTGCAGGGGTAATTTAGGTGAAATTAAGTCATATAAGTGGGATCCAATGCTACCTGACTGATGTACTTATAAGAAGAGGAGATTGGGACATACAGAGAGACACCAGGATGGGTACACACACAGAGGAAAGGCCATATGAGGACACAGAAAGAAGGAGACCATCTGCAAGCCAGGGAGAGAGGACACAGAAGAAACCAAACCTGCCAGCACCTTGATCTTAGTCTTCCAGCCTCCAGAACTGTGAGAAAATACATTTTTGTGGTGTTTTGTTATGATAGCCCAGGCACACTAACAGAGATGGATGACTTCTTTTATTTCCTCTCAGCATCTCACTGGCCAGTAGGTCAGGTATAGAAAGCTAGAGTTTCTAACCTGGAGTATAAGTTCTGGAGGGTAACCACCAATACAAACCCCTGGTCAGAAACTTGAATTGAGTACAGAGGGACAGTTATGTGCCATGAGAGGGATCATTGGAAGGGAAGGAGGGGTGAAAATGGCCAGTAGAACAGAGACAGTTTGACACCTTCCTCAGTCATATTAAACAGGGCAAGGGGTCAAAGGTGGAAAACCTTGTAGGGATAAAACAGACATCCAGACAGGTGTCTAGATAGAGAATCTGGTAGAAACATCAGAAAAGAGGCAGCAAACTGAAGCCAGGCAAACACCAATTTCTGAAATATTTGATAAGAAATATTAAGATGTGACTGCTGTCAGATGTCATTGCTCTAAACAGCCTATTAGAATCCTAAGCTTTTCTCTCTCAGCCAAGAATGACCACAGTTTTTTCTTTCCTCCATTTGGACAGAGTAGGACACCTACACCAACTTCACTACATTGTGGCGAAAATACGGGTCTCAAATCTGAACATGAAAACTCTCTCAGTTATTCAATCCATTGATTCTTCAACAGCTTATGCTCCTGACCAATGCCTGCTCATAGGACACAGGAACAGCTAATTTTCTCTAGAGAACATTTAAATTCCTCAGTAATTATGGAAGTAAAATGCATTTGTAGACACAACCCTTATTAGTGAGGCAGTCACCATAACAAAGTTAGGAGGAAAAGGAGAATCCTCATGTATATTCATAAGAGGAAGAAAATAGCTAACCCCAAATAATCACAATGCTAAATATGTATCTCTTCAAGGCCAAGGTGGAGCGTTCTTAATAAAGACATGTAGGTTAGCAATTTCTTTGTTTAAATTTGAGGTAGAGCATGGGAAGCCTGAACCAAACAGGACAGAGGCAATATTTCTGGGAAAGAAAGAGTCTAAATCTTGACCCACATCACCCCCTGTCATCTTGGCCTTGAGCTCTTGGGGAAGTCACTTGTAACTGCATATGCAGTAACTTCCTATAAATGAGCCCTAATTAAGCCCCTGTTCCGGGAGGCCTGTCTGGAGGGTTACCAGATCATTAGTCTTGGTTTCAGAGAAAGAGTCTATGTGGGAAAAGGTCAAAGGATCCAGAAGAAACTTCAGCACTGTCCAACCCATTTTCTTTCTTCCAGGCAAGACTGCAGGCTGGCAGCCTGAGCAAGGAAAGGATCATCAAGCAGGGCAGGATTCTAAGTCTTTCCTAAATGTCTTTTTTTTTCCCTCTATGGTGAGTCCTGTCACTTTCACAGAGAAAGAGATTAGTCCAGGGCCTTTGTCAGACAGCACAGGAAGCTGGTGAGCCAGCCATAACACTGGGCTTGAGAGCCAGCCACAGACCTGTTGGAGGGGCAGTGCCAATGGAAGAGGAATAGCTGCTGCCAGGTAGATGTCTAAGTTTATATCAGGGCAACTGCCTGATTCCTCAGTTGAAAAGTCGGTAAACTCCCTCTTCTGGTAATGTCCTCTTTAAGCTTTTAGCCCATATCACACTGCACAGGGATCCGCATGCAATGTTCCAGAGTCTCAAGGGTAGACACACTTCAACTGGTTCAGAATGGAGAGATGCTAAAGGTAGGGATGAAGACACAAGAGAGAAAGGCTAATGCAAGAGACAGAGTAGGAGGCTCAAGAATGTGGTTCAGGATTGAATAGAAAAAGTTCTAAATCACATAAGACAGACCAAGCATTTGCCAAAAAATACTCACTAGTTCTAACAAGTTATTATTCTTACCATTGTTTCCTATTTTTAATAAAATTGAATTTTATAGAACAGAAACAGAAATACAGTACATGTGTTCTCTGTGTGCTTATCTGGGCTATGTCTCCTGAGCCTATTGGATTCCAGAAGCCCAATACTTCAAGATCCTCAGTAGGTTGCTTTGCTAAGGGACACAAACTTTATATGCATGACAATAGGAGTCCAGTCTCAGTTGGGTGGGTCCAAAACTGAAGGCCTGATGGTGCAGAAAACAGATCTTGCCATATTAAGTGGGCCTTGACCCTTATATAGTTTCATTATTGTTACATTTTGTATTAGTCTTTATTGCTGCTGTAACAAATCACCACATACTTCATGGTTTAAAACAACATAAATTTATTATCTTATAATTCTATACATAAACAATTTGATATATTTCTCTCTCTGGACTAAAGTCAAGATGTCAGCAGGACTGGTTCTTACTGGAGACATTGAGGAATATCCATTTCTGATTTTTTGTTTTTTCCAGCTTCTAGAGGCTGCCCACATGCCTTAACTTGTGTCCTCTTATTGCATCTCTCCAACATCTTGTCTTCACTGTCATATCTCTTGCTACTGCCTTTGGTTTTCTTGCATTCCTCTTATGACATCTTTTCTTGTATTGGGTCCACCTGGATAATTCAGGACAATCTCTTCATCTCATAACCCTTAAGCTAGTCACACCAGCAAAGTCCTTTTGTCTATATAAATTAACAGAGTCAAAGGTTCCAGGAGTTAGAGCATGGACATCTTTGGAGGGCCATGGTTCAGTCTACTGCACTGTCATCTATAAAATTCCAGTAAGCAACTATGCAGGATCAGGATGCTATACCTGGTGCTGATCACTTGCCCACAACATCCAAAGAAAGGGAGAAGGTTGCAGAAGGCTTCCATAATTAAACCCTCTCATGACATTTCTGGGCACAGATAGTTCAGGCTTAAATCTCTAAGAATGGCACACAATCAGTCCTGACCCGGGTTCTCTCCTGTTTACACTACTATGATAGACTCCCAATGTCTGTTGTTCTCTCCTCTAATTTTATCTACACATAGCACCAAAAAGAATCTTTTTAACCTCCGTCCCTCCCTCCAATGCCTTGTCTTTACTTAAAATAAAAACCAACTTCTTTTTATGGCCTTCAAACCCCTATACAATCTGGCTTCTGTATCCTACCCTTTCATTGGGTTCTTCTCTCTCTTTCACCTACCCAGACCCTGAAGTAGGCGGAGCTATTTCCCACCACATAACTTTCTTCTTAGTCCTCTGCCTCAGATGCTCTTCTGCCTTACCTTTCACCACTGGTCTCTTCTTAACCTTCAGATTTCAGCTTGAATGACCCCCATTCAAAAGCCATTCTCTGGATCACTCTATTTATGGAAATCTCCCCTCTCCCACCTTATTCTCCCTCAGTTCACTTTGCACACTGTCATAGTACTTAGCACAATTGTAGTTTTATATTTATTTACTTGTTCCTTCTAGGACGGGTGACTCCTCCACAAGATACAAGTTAATGAATAGGAGCTTTTTCTTCATCAATGTACCCTGAGAATTTAGCTCCATGCCCAGTGCATGGCATGGGTCATCTGTTGGATGGATGAATAAATGAATGGATGATGGATGTATGGGTGGATGAATGGAAGGGCAGATGGATCCATGAAGTCTAGTCCAAGGGAGATGGTCTACTCACCCAGACCTGTGGGATCTCTCTACACTAGCCTAATAAGTGCATACCTTGGTGATTGCCTCTGCCCATTTAATGATGAAAATACAAAACTTGAATAGCTCCTAAAGCATACCCTGATTTAAATGCATGGGAGAGTCAGTGTGGGACACAGATCTTCTTTGTTTTGAAACCTTGTCTATATGCCTATACACATGTGACACACAAATATCAATAGACAGACTGACAAAACCTTAGTGATTTGTTTTACTATCTTGCAGTTTAATAGAGAATCAATAGACTGACCATGAAAATCTCTTTGTTCATTTCATTATTCCTAATTTCCATAATAACTCCTGGCAGGGTATAAGCAGTTGGCTTTGAACAGATAAAAAACAGGAACTTAATCTCATCTGGCCTTTGAGTGGATGGACAGGCTTTGGAGGCCAACTCAGTCATGGCTGCCTCCTTCTTGTGCCTCCACTCCCTTGCTCACTCTGCATTTGCATGCTGTGGGTGAGCTCAGGCAGAGGTGCTTACTCCTTCTCTGCCTGTTCAGTTTCCCTCAAAGCCCAGTCTTTGGAAGAACTATTACCAATTCCCTGGTAAGTGGGAGATGAGAAACAAAGGAGATTTGGATATCTGTGGATGGTGTCTGATCGGTACTGACATTGTGATTGTGATCTGTGCAAATAGCTTCTAGCTCACATTGCTTCAGATCAGCCATTTTCTGACACTCTAATAAAGCCATGGCAGGCCGCAGCCCATGCAGAATGCTCCCACCAGGGTACAACAAGACATTTGGTTCCTGTGATTCCTCTAACATCATAGATCTGATACTAGGTTCCTAGTGAGCTCTGAATTCCACTCAAAATTGCTTTGTTGACATTTAAAGGTTTTCATCAGTCTAGTCGTGTGGCAAAAAGGACTGGATAAAATCACCCCTGCCTCACTACCTCCTAGCTGAACCTAAGACAAAATGATTGCTGTCTGGAAAGCAATCCCAAGTGTTCCTTCCAGCTCTAAAATTCTATAGTCCTATGGTGCCTCCTGTTCAGCCAGTGGTCTGAACTTCTCTGGCTGCCAATAACTTGTAGAGAATCCCATTAAAAGAGCAAATGAAACCTGTAACCAAACCCATCAGGAGAGAGCCAAAAGCTTAGGACATTTTCCACCATGTACTGTTTGCTTTCCAAAAGGCCTGCATTGCCAAAAGGGAATTTTAGGTAAGATGAGAACTATACCTTCCTAACCATGTATGTTATTGATCAAGGAAGAAAAGTCATTGACTGACCTCCTTCTTGTGGGAAGGATTAGGCCCCATCTTCCTATAGGAAGAGGGATGGTTCAGGAGCATTTTCAGGAGCTATGCTGGCCTTAGGTTCTGTCTTTTTCTTCATAACATTCATAAGTGCCATCTCAAATGCCAAACTGAGCACCTTGATTAAGATAATGAGGATAACATTTTCCTTCTAAATAAAAAATTTCAGCCTAGAACACCACAGCTCTAATGTTTCCTCACATAAATTCACTGCAATGTTAAACTGTTTTCAGAACAACCCAACATCTAGGTCAGAAATAACTGCTAGATAACTTCTCTTACAAGGAAACAACACTGGGACAGTTAAAGAAATTATATATTGATCTGGGAGCACCTGGATGGCTCAGTTGGTTGAGTGTCTGACTCTTGATTTCAGCTCAGGTAATGATCTCAGTTCGTGAGTTCAAGCCGCACATTGGGCTCCACACTGACTGTGTGTGACTCTCTCTCTCTCAAAAATAAATAAATAAACTTAGAAATAAAATATAAATTAAATGTTTATCTGATCCTGTGTGAGCTGGCACTTGGGGGCCTTGGGGTTGTGTTTTCAAAATGCCTTGCCTATCCTTTGCTCTCTGCAGGGATCCAGCTTGCCAATTGCATAGTGTTGTGTCTGTTTCTGCATTGCAGGTCTGCTCCAGAGGAGATGTGCACAAAACCATGGGCACAGCCTTGGCAGCTGAGAAGCACTCAACACACCATCCAGCCACATGGAGCACATAAATACATGTCTCTTGCTTTTATTAGAACATTGTTCTCCCTCAGTGGTTAAGGTTTTAACCTACACAGAGTTGCACTAGAGTTGTTCAAATTTCCTCTACACCAATGAACTTATCTATTCAGTTCTCACTAATGTCAAATAACAAATGCCTTCATGTCTAAAAAAAAAAAAATTGCAGCTCTTTTGGGAGCTAGGAAAGCCTCCCACCAAGGATAGCCTACATTGATCAGATCAAAGGGACCTCCAGTCCAAACTCAGATTTCATTAGAGTCTGCCCTGAACCCTTAGTTTGAGCAGGCTTTGCTATTATCACTATAGAGGGTAAGGAGAAAACTACCAATTGTCATTTCTCCTTTCTTGTGTTTAAGGCACAATCCTATAAATGAAGCAAGTGGGATTTGAGCAGTTGACATCTTCTCTCATCAGATTGCCAAAGAAACAATGGGTTTAAGCTATGTACAGATACACAGAGGTCTGGTAAAGAGGTTAACAGATCCTGAGAAAAAGGATATAATTTGAGCCATCAAACTAGAAGTTGTCTAATTTCAAAAAATACCCCCACTTTACAGATGAGAAGAGTGAGAATAAGAAAGGTTTTGTGAGTAAAGCAAGGTCACATGATAATATTGAAATAGAATTAAGACTAGAGAACAGGTCTCTTGACAGCCAGCCCTAACTCTTTCTACCACCAAAGGAGATATGATGGGAAAACATTTTGTTTTGTATCCACTCTACTTCCATCTCTCTGCCAACGTTCCTCCCAATCTCCCAATCCATGCCTTAATTCTTCTTTTAATTGGACAGCACATCAAAACAAGACTATAGATCCATTTCCTTTGATTTTTAAATAAAATCCTATTGGAGCTTCAAGTTCATTGGGACAAGCTAGTGGTAAGACCCATGGTTCTTTCTTTGCCTCCCACAATGTGTTTCTCACTTCTGCTTCTGCACACAGCAGAAGCTGAGTCTGTGTGCTGAGTCTAGCCCTGTGTCTTACAAACATGGACTTGGTTTTGCTGGCAAAGTCCAACTGAAGCCAGGAGCAGTTCACTCACCAGCATGGCGAGTTCATCAGCAAGCACTGGGGGGATGACAGCCAGGCTGTGGAATTTTCTAATGGCTGGGAGGGAGGGCAGAGAGTCAACCCTGCTACTCTGCAAAAGTTCTCTTGACCTCTTACTCAGCAGTTTCTATAATGTGGTGAATGTGCAAGCAAAATAATGGTGGTAAAAAATGATGAGTCTGAAGGTTAGTTCCTTCCCCATTTCAAACATGTTGGTGCCTCTCTCCCAGATTCTCCCACCAACACAGAAAGGGATTTGGGTAATAAGTGCACAGTATTGAGATGTGTGTTTGACTCTGAGTGCAGAGAAAGGAGGAGAAAAAAGATTGAAAAATGAAATTGTCCCATTTCATGATCTGTCCCAAATAGGGTTGCTAGATAAAAATACAGGATGCCCAATAAAATTTCACTTCAGGTAAAAAAATAAATGGCTTTTTAGTAGAAGTTTGTCCCAAATATTGCATACTTATACTAAAGTATTTTTCTTTGTTTATCTGAACGACAGATTTAACTGGGTGTCGTGTATTTTTGTTTGCTAAATCTAACAAATTTAATCCTAAAGTAATGTGAAGTGTGTTGTATATTTTAAATCTCTCCTACCTCCTGCAGCCACTACCAAATAAAAACATAAAAACACCAAGGTGGAAAACATCCAAAGCATTAACCCATAGAGTACTAAAACCCTAAATTTCTTGGAAAATTCAAGGATCAGCATAGGTTAGGCCTTGGCAGTTGGTTGCAAACTTCAGTGTGCATCAGAATCACCTGGGAGCCTTGTGAAAACCCAGATTTCTGGTCTCTCTCTCTCCATAGTTTCAGATTCAGTCAGTCTGGAGTTGGGCCTTCCTAACAGGTGTCCTGGGATTGCAATGTTACTGGCCTGGACTCTGGCTTAGAGGAAGGAGTTCTGGCTTACAGAGGCAGGTGCTCACAATTCTGGTTTCTGTACTCTTCCTTATCAGATATGCAACTTCAAATAAGCAATTGAGAGTCATTCTGGTTGTGCTTAGTAATACAGTATATAACTATATCCTCAGAATTAAAAAATCAAGCAATATGGGTATAAATAAGTTACTGAAGCACTGTCCTTAATGACCTCATCTGTAAAGGAGTTTATCAAATTAGTAACATTCAGAATGTGTTCACCATGGTGGCCAGGGCTTGGGAGAGGTTTGCAAGGCTTCTGTGAGGAGCTGAGCATACTCAGCTCTGGGTTGAGCCTGCTTCTACCTGAATACTGGGAGGTGATTCTCTTTGTATAAAGGTTATTAGTTGGGGGGAAAATGTCTGCAACCCATTGACTTAGAAAATCACCTAGGATCCTTTCTAAGAGTCTATGATTACAGCTCAGCTCCATTCCAATTCCAATTCCAATTATTTTTCCCAGACAGCTTGCCCTTGGATTTGCTGTCAATAAATTGTCTTATCAGTCTCAAGGGAAAGATCAGCTTCTGGCTGACACCTGGATCACCTCAAAAGTCGTCATGGTTGTTCACTCTAGGTACCAAGGGGCAAATTTGGCAGACTGGAATGTGGTAGGTTTGGGGAATGTATAGCTTGGTCTCTAAAGCCTGGGCAAGACAGTGTATAGACAATTCTGTCTGGAGATTAAGACAATAGCATGCAAGCCTATGAAAAGTTAGTAAGAGCCTGTAAGAAATTAGGAAGACTCAAGTGCACATATGGGGAAGACAAGGGATTCTCATTGGAGGAATAGACATGGGTTTTGGCAAGTTTGAGAAGGAATAGTGAACACAATATGTGTCTCCATCCATCACAGGCAACAGGCAAAAACCATCGATGCTGGGCCAAGGGCTAGGCTAGCACATGGAAGATAATGATGTATGTGTCCAAATAACCTCACAAAGTATTGGCCTTCCCTTTCCTCTTCCAAAGGACCCTGTTCATTTCTGAATACTCCTGAACTTCAGAAAGAAAATGTTTGAGTGAAGACTCAGTCCCAGGCCTGCTACCCTGATATGCTACAGCATCACTCATCTTGGGGCAGACCTACATGTGGCCTTTAGCAATGGCACCTCCATGGGCATGGTGATCTAGGCCCTCCATAGAAAGCAAGTTCCACGGAGGTATGTCAGAGGTCTGGGCAGCAAACAGGCTATCGTCTCTGTTCTGGGCAGGAAGAAAGAAATGGGAATGCCATCTCTGCTCACATCACCTCCCAGTATTTGGGAAGGGAGATACAATTTTTTCTTCCAAAGTTTATCTATTTCTCATGTTATCCCACCTTTGACCAGAATCTCCTGTTCTTCCCTTTCTCTGCACATAGAGCTTTTCTCCAAAATTCAAGAACATTATGATTGGAAAGAATCTTAAATATCCATCTATTTTCACATAAGGCAGGTGAAATTGAGATTCAGAGAGTTTGGATTTTTCTCAAAGTCATAATCAGTTAGAGCCAAACCAGGCCCAGGAACCAGGTCCCCAACCTCCTGACCTGTGTTTGTCCCAAGGTTTACCTCCACTTTCATGACATAAGAGGACCCATCCTCCTGATTTCCCTGGTCTTCCTCACAGCCAGATAACCCTGCCAACTAGCTTTCCTGCCTTTTCATCCTATAACTTTTCCTGCCTGTCCCCAAGGGTATGCACCTTCAATAGCCTGCTTCTTATACTATAGGAGCAATGTGTTCATATGCAACCTCAAAAGATATTACTGCTGCTAACACTATTATTTTTAATAAAATTCTTGGACTTGGCAACCTAGCTGTTTGCACATCTGCCCTAATTTAATCAGACTACTGGTTCTTTCAAGCCATACTAAACAGACAATAGTTCCCAACTTGGGACGAAAACACCAGCTGTACCCACAAGACAAGACTCTTCCCCAAACCATCTTGGAGGGAGGGCAGAGTAGCTAAGGGGCTATGTCTGGGTTAGCAGGTTTGACCATGGCATTGATTGGGTATTGTCACCACCTTGTACTCAAAAAGCGGGCACATGCTGCTCCAGGGTCATGCCATAGGGACAAGGCTGGAGTTTCCAGAAAGCAAAAGGAAGCACATGCATACTGATTATTACTGAAACAGAATAAAATGCTATTTAAAGGCAATCAGTCAGAATTACTTTCAATACATAAATATTGTGGGAAATGATTAGTTCATTTTAATTACTTCCCTAACATTGATAACAATATTTTTGCAAGCAGTGGCTTCTCCAAGGAGGTTGAAAGGTGGCATCGATTTTATTCCTGACACCATCACTTTCCCTTGGAAAAACAGCCATTATCTATTCAATAGGCACATGGAAAGGGTTGGAGTTCACAGGGAATTGTGTTGAGCTCACAAAACCAAGGATAAAAATCTTATCTCATTTTCACTCAAATCCAGCATTAGGTCTTTAGTTCTTAAATGTTCTCTGGCCTAAGAGTTCTGTAACTGAGTCAGGCCAAAGATCCACTTGGAAACTATAACCATCTTAGGACCAAATGGTTCTCCTGTCATAGATGTTCTCCATTTAAACAAACCAAGATAAAGGAGACATATTTCTCTTTCTTATAATTAGTGAAACATACACATGCACACACTCCCCACAAAGAGGTAGCTGCTTTGCTGCGAATTACATTCAAATACATATTCTCTTTTGAAACTACTTTGTAGATTTTACTAACTCAACAAATTACACACAAATCCTGTACTTGTAACACAAAGAGTAGATCAGATACAAGTGTCACCAGTAAACCACATCATTCAGAAAAAAAAAAAAACCAACTCATTGCTATCAATTACTTGGGGAAATTAACAATAACTCTTCTGCTGCTCCTAAGTATTGAAATGTCTAACTTGATGTAGTGCAGAGGGTAGGGGAAGACAATTTTGGCTTAATATCCCAGATTATTACTTGGAAGTCAGGTGACAAATATAAAGGTGAATATTAGGGTCACAAATGTAAGCTTTGAATTGAAAATGCACAGATAACAATTGTCTATTGGCTTTCCTTTTCCATACCACTCCATAGCTAATCCTTCCTTTCTTCCTTCCTTCCTTCCTTTTCCTTTCTTTCTTTCTTTCTTTCTTTCTTTCTTTCTTTCTTTCTTTCTTTCTTTTTCTTTCTTCCTTCCTTCCTTCCTTCCTTCCTTCCTTCCTTTCTTTCTTTCTTTCTTTCTTTTTGATTTTTGTAATTTTTTTTCATGTAATGAAAAAAAATTA
Source organism: Cryptoprocta ferox (assembly GCA_028646485.1). Taxonomy (NCBI): domain Eukaryota; kingdom Metazoa; phylum Chordata; class Mammalia; order Carnivora; family Eupleridae; genus Cryptoprocta; species Cryptoprocta ferox. The sequence goes on from CM053575.1 coordinate 80,381,019, forward strand.
CAAAATGGAGATGTAATTTTGTACATCCATGGAGGGGATGGAGAGTAAGGCCTGCGAAAGGATTTAGGTGGGGCTCTGTGTGTGTGTTTGTGTGTATATGCATGTGTATGTGTGGCATGTGCATGTGTATGTGTGGTGTGTGTATGTAGTTGGGAGCAGTAGGAGACTCCAGTTAGAAACTACCGGGGTTCCCAAAATCAAGAGGAAAATGATGCTTTGTTCTCAAACTTGTGGGAAAGGGAAGTTTCCTTCCTTCCTTCCTTTTTTCCTTCCTTCCTTCCTTCCTTTTCTTTCCTTCCTTTTCTCCTTTCTCCCCTCCCTTCCTGTTTCATACCTCCTTCTTGCTTTCCTTTCCCTTCTTCTTCCTCCCCTCCTTCCTTCCTTTCTTCCTTCATTTTTTTTCTCCTCCTTTCTTCCTTCTGCACTGCATCATTTCCATGAAACTAAAACATTCAAAAGGTGATTCATCCTGAACCTCAGAGTGGGTCTTCCTGACAAGTTTCATAGTTTTTTTCCAAAGTGCTGAGTTCATCATTGTTCCATGATTAGGATCCACAAGCCTATGAGAGCAAAACAAGGGCTGTCTTTGCTTCCTTAGCTCCCACATCCCTTCTGGCAGGAGTTTCCATGCTAACATAGGACAGGAAAGGAGGAGGCAAAAACATAACTCTTAGGGTTCACTAATTTGAAGAGATATTTGCTATTAGAATTAGGCACTGAGTGACTGGAAGCCCGCTTGCACTTCCCAGGAGTAGGGGCAGGGTACATAGCAGCTCTGGGTCTAGAAAGCACCAGGCTTGAGAATGAAAGGAGTCAGCTATAATTTCAGATCTAGCTATGCAAAGGATTTTGCAACAACTCTTTGGACATAAGTAAGACAAATGTTGCTTATAGTTTTGTTCCCTTTACTGCATAAAACTGTCTTCAGGCTCTGTTCCAGACATATAATCGAAGAAGAAGAATAAAAAATGACATCCATGTGCTCTGATTTGCCTCAAATGTTCTTTGTGCTCTGTAAATCTGGCACTGTGGGCATAAAGGTATTTCTACCTGCACCTGAGATTCAGGTCTGCCGGTGTTCCCTTCCTCAAGTTTGGGAACAAAGCATCATTTCCTCTTGATTTTGAGAACTCCAGTAGTTTCTAACTGGAATCTCCTTACTGCTGATTGATGTCATCGGCTCCCAGCTACATACACACACCACACATACACATGCACATACACATACAGACATACACACACATATACACATACACATACATATACACACAAACATACACACACATATACACATACACATACATATACACACAAACATACACACAAAACCCCACCTAAATCCTCTGTCAGGCCTTTCTTTCCATCCCCTTACTCTTGTCTGATGAAAAAAACATTACTAAAATCCAAAAATCTTTTCCTCCACTTTCCCTCCCTACCTTTGAATGTTAGGGGGTAGCTCTTATATTATATTATTACATCCTTGGCAATCCTTAGCTTAGACATGTGTTCAGTGTCAATTAGGTCCCAGGCATTGTGCTAAAAAGAATGAGAAAGCACACTCCCTGCTTTTTAAAAATCTCATGGAGGTACCTAAAAATGTCCACACAAACAAATCATTAAAAGAATATAATAAGCATATTATTAGCAGTGCACATGGGCTGTCATGCAAGTATCTCAGAGAAAATTATTAAAACCTCCATGAAGAGCTCACAAAGGCTCACAGAGGAAGTGATCTTTGAGCAAAGTTTTCAAGGACAAGAGGGATTTGCCAGCGGAGAATGAAGGTCTAGGGGGTAGAAGAACCCCCGAGGGCAAAGTCTTTTTAGAACATGCCCTGTTCAAAAGAACAAACATACAAGATATCAGGGAAGGGGCCTGGCAGCAAATAAGGATGGAAATGCTTATAAATTCAGGACACAAGAACCTTATACCTTACTGTAGTGTTTGAAGTTTTATCCTAGGAGAAATGGAGAGAAGCAGAGTAGTAGCATATTCTTTTTTAGAAATGTAATTCTAAAGCAAAAACCATAGTCAGAAATTGGGAAGATAATGAACCTGTTTACAACACAGTTGAAGGATGTGGCCCTCTATTAAAGGCAAAATACTTATAAAAAATAAGTTGGCATGAGAGACCACAGACGGGTAAGAGGAGGAAGAAAAGGTCTAAAGGATACTACCAGTTGAAATCTCTCCTCCTGAAGGAGCTAATTTGGATTGACTGGCCATATTTGCAGACTTGCACCCAAAAAGCAGTTTTCTCTGAGCCCAGACCCACCACAGAGAGCACCTTGCAGTCACAACCACTCATGGTCTCCCTGTGCAACCAGCAGCCGGCTCCCATGTCCTTCACCTTTTATGACTCACCATCCCTCTTCCCATCCACTTGAGTCCCCCTCCACCTGTCTCTCCCTTGCTCTCCTGTATTAATTGCTTAGATGTTGTGCCATGGGAAGCTGCTGTTAACAAAAGATTAGCCCTTTTTACAGGAAGAGGTGATTAAAAAAGGAGAGATTTTTGTTTTTAAGGCAGATGAAAGAAAGCCCAAGGAGATGTGCATTTGACCCTCCAACATGCTTCTTCAAGCCTCCCTCAGCAGTACTTAAAGGCGCTTCCAAAGGAAGGCTTTATGAATGCAAAATGAAGTCAGTGCCTTGTGCCTGCTCTAGAAGAAAGGGAAAACAGATCTTTTATATACAATATTTCCTTTATGGCTCGCACTGCTCCTCCTGCCCCAGTGATGCTGCACACTTCAGACGCCAGCTTGACCTTCTCAAGGTCACTCCACTCAGCAGGCCCCCTTGTGCCTCTCCCAGGGACCCGTGGAGGAGCTGAAAGGACCAGGTTTTATTTTCTGTTTCTCCTCAGTTACAGTAGAGTCCTTGCCCGGGGGCAGAGACACCTGAAGTTCCCAGCAGGGTGGTCTCAGTTGGTTACTGTAGGACTTGTACCCCACTCTGTGGAAAGAAGCCCCTTGCCTGTTTCTAACCAGTTCCACTCTACTCCACCACGAGTGGGGTCCATAGATGCAGCATTCAGGGAGCTTGAATGAGGCAAAAATGTGCACACAGGGAAGTGCTCATCCTCAGCCTCCCTTACACACTCTCCTTGTGTCCTTCTGGTTCTCAGACAGCTTTTAATACTAATACTGTGCAGTCTTATTACATTTCACTTTGCAGTTAGTATTTTAGGCTATGCACCTGTTATTTGCTTGCCGACGTTAGTGATTTGTCATGGATTGCATGTCTCCAGTGGGTAGGGATGGTGCTCCTTCTCTGCATGTCCTAACAGCTTTAGAGTATATAAAGAGTGGCTTAGTCACCTCAGTATCTGCCACAGTACCTGCCAGGCACTGTGTTTTGGACAGTATTGGCACTAGCTATATGCTAAGTTGCTTCTTCTTTCCTGAACCTAATTTCTGATGCATGTAGTGGAATCTGCTTTGTGGTGATGATAATCCCACTGGAGTAAATTTCTGTATAAAAGAATTGCCTCAAAACAATGTTACTAACCAACTTGGACTTTAGTTAGAATCTTTGTTTGTCCAAAAGCTGTGGGGCTCTGGGCAAGGTATTTCCCAACTTTGAGGCTCAGATTTCTCATCTGTACAATGGAAACAATACTGCTTTTTATATCATAAGTTTCTTGCCAAGAACTTACAGAGTCTCATAGTAAATGCTCAAAAAGTGACCATTCTTTTTACCCACAAGTTGATCATTATAAAGGAAAGGGGCACACGATTAAAATTCTACCTGGAATGCTCTTCACATTTCTATGTATATAAATTGATGCCCTGCTCAAATGTTACCTACCAGAAGCTTCACCCAATTCTTCCTCTCCCCTGGACAAAAGTAATTTCTCCTTCCTCTTTAGAAGTTTCTGAATTTCACACCTCACCTCTTTTATAGTACTTATAGATTATAAGCTCCTTATAGACAGGCCAGTGGTTTGCCTATCTTGGTAAATACTTTGCACAAATGAACAAAAGAAGGATAAAGCAGGCATTTTGTTTCTCTCTTTCAGTGGGGAAGGGCGTTTCCAAGACCTGCTGGCCATTCCTGAGCAACAGCAATCTCTTCTTGAAGCCTAAAGAACACGGAGTGACCTAATGATAAATAACTGGCTTTTAGTTTAGGGTAGGCCTGGAAATGCCCATTAAGGGGGGCATTGAGGCATTGCACATTAATCCTAAACATTTCCCCTTAAACCCAAATGAAATAACTAACTGTTGCATAATTCAATAAGAAGCCCAGGCTGGGGGCTGCATTCACTTTCTGAGTAACCAGTGAATAAGTACCATCCATGAAACTATTAAGTTAATTTAAAATCCTGACAATTTAGCACCACTCTGGCGAGATAAGAACCATTTATTAAAAGGCACAGTTCATTAACCCAAATGCTACTGGCTTATTTGCTCAGGGAAAGGGGCGGGTCCAAGCCTCATCAGGAGTCACCTTCCTTCCCCGCCCTGGAGGCAAGCAAATCCAGGCAGTGAGGCCATGCTTATGATGCCCTGGGAAGTATTTCTGACTGTGTGACTCCTAGCCCTCAATATCCAGTCCATGGGGACTACTTTTCATAGCATTTGAGTTAAGGCAGTAAGCGTGACAAAGCCTGAACTTTAAAGGTAGCCAAAGCTTTTTTCTGCCTTCTATGTGCACTGACTGTTCTTCTCTGCCCCAGATCTCCTCCCCTGGCTGCTCTGTAAGACTTGCCTGGGGGCTCCTGGGTAGCTCAGTAGGTTGAGCGTCTGGCTTCAGCTCAAGTCATGATCTCACGGTTCGTGGGTTCAAGCCCCGTGTCAGGCTCTGTGCTGATAGCTAGCTCAGAGCCTGGAGTCTGTCTTCAGATTCTGTGTCTCCTTCTCTCTCTGATCCTCCCCTGCTCTCTCTCTCTCTTTCTCTCTCTCTCAAAAATAAATAAATAAAACATTAAAAAATTAAAAAAAAATAAGACTTGCCTGGGCCTGGGGCATGTTTCCCACATAAATTTTACATGTCACATTTCTGTCTTCCATCATTGGGTCTTTGAGCATGCAGACTAGGTGCTGCTGTAAAATATTTCACAATTCCACCATGACGCTGGTTTCCAGGACATTGTATGCCACCCTTGTATAAAAACTGACAAGCAAAGGACAGCACAGAGCACAGGGCTCCCTTTTGTGATGCTTTTTTTCTGGCCACATAACAGATCTATTTAGGATGAAAATGCACTGAATCCCGTGACAGACACATTGAGTAACTAAGGTCCTCTCCTGAGAGCCTTGCGTTTTGTTTGCTTGTTTGTTTGATTTTTTGTTTTAATCCAGCCTTAAAACTATTTGCTAGAAATGTCAGGACACTGATATAAACAGAAACTAAGATGGGCCTTTCAGAGTGAAAACCAGTACCTGGAACCAGTAACAGACTGGGGTCTTCAAAATTTACAACATAAAATGTTAATCTTATCTCATTAACTGTAAAAAGTAAATATTTTAATTTTCCCAATTGTTTTAATCAACATGATCACTGGCTTAATGTAGACCAAGATAACAATTAATGTTTATATGGGGAAGGTGTCTATATAAATGATCTTTGGAGCTGTTCAATGCACAGCCCAGTACACATCTACGAATATTCCTAGACTACAGATTTGCACTTGCAGTGGGGTAGAACATCTATCTGGTTCTCAAAAAGTAATACAGTAAACGTTCCTACTTGGCAAAATATTTGTTTGCATAAATTATTTCATTTAATTCTGAAAATATCCAGGTATATAAGGATACCTGTATGGCCACTATAGAAATGAGTAAAGAGAGGGTATATGAGGTTTAACAAATCTCCTAATTTCCAGAAGGGTGTTATGTTTCATTTTTTGGAAGTATGGGATCACTTTTACATTCAGAGACTTCTAAGAAAAAAGGTGGAATGTCAATATCTATTCCTTCATTAATTCTGACATTATTGAGCAATCATCTATGAGTTACCCAACACCACTTTAAGTCTTAATTACACAATAATAAATGAGACAATTCATTTTCCTCTTGAACTAACATTTTATTGGATGAAATAAATAACACACGAGTGAACAAATTAACAAAATGACTTTAGAAAGTGTTTGGTACTCTACAGGAAGTTGTAGAAATGATGTGATAGAGAAAGATGGGGCACATTTAATAGTCTAAATGAGAAAGCCTTCTCTGAGATTTGAATGATAGAAAACCACCCACCATATATGGAAAGGTCTGGAGGGAAAAAAGATCCTGGCAGGAGACATACCAAGGGGAGTGTCCCTGAAGTAAGACCAAAGTCAGCAAGTCTGAGAAATAGAAGGACAGACAGCTATTAGAGCAAAACTACTGAGGAAGATTCGGATATGTGAGAACCTCTTGAGTTGAGGCTTCAGAGACAGAGGCTGTGTGGAGGAGGGTAGATTTTAGTCTCAGTCTAAAGAAGGAGTAACAAAGTCTTATTTAGGCTACTTTTTGGAGAATGGATTATAAAAGACATGAGGGAGAGGATGAGTGGAAAGCATGGAAGCAGCAAAATTTAATACCACAGTGGTCCAGGCAAGATGTCATGGTCCCTTGGATGAAGGTATTTGAGTGAATGGGAATGGAAATGGATTGGAGATTTACTTTGGAGGAAAACTAACAAGAAATGCTGATAGATTTGAAATTAGAAGTGATGAAAAGGGAAGAACCAAGATAATTCCTAGGTTTTGTGCTTGAGCAATATGTTTAAAGGGGTGCCATTAGGTGATTTAGAGAAGACTAAGGGAAGAACAACTTCCCCATGGGGCATAAAATGGTGAAATAATGAGATCCATTTTGGACACATCAAATGGCAGATGTAATATATTCTAACACACACATTTAGCTTACATACTACTAAGAAAGGAAAAACAAAACAGAATAAAATACTTTCAACTGGTCATACCAGCTTCAATAAAGACTTTTTGTTTTGCAAAGGACTTGGAAATTTCCTCTGCCTTAAGTTGAAGTGTGATAGACAACCTTATTTATGTATCTCAACAACAAGGTTGTCACCTGTGGGCATCCTTTCTATTGTAGGTTCTATAAACCACTTGATTGTTGTGGTCATTCTTCCAAGACAAACATGTTCTTCTCTACTATCAAATTTACACCCTGCTGTTCTGTTTCCATGCATTTTTGTATACATGATAGTTTTTATTTCAATGTTGAAGTACTGTGTGATTCAAAGAAAATTGTAAATGGAAATTAAACTAAGTCATGTAGTGCCAATATTCCATATCACTTGAGGAAGTAAAGAAAATGGAACCAAGTTTGTGCATGGGCAGGCAATAGTGACTAAGGCTCTCCACTTGGCAGCCTGAGATTATAAAATGCCATTGATTATAAAATAATCCTAAAAATGTGAGAAAAATGAGCAAGTGAATGAATGAAATGACATAATAAGTTTGAAATATCTTTATAAATCTGGAGTCCATGAGTGAGGTCTGGACTGGAAATACAAATTTGGCAGTCATCAGTAGATAGAGATACTGGAAACAATAAAATATTGGATGGGATCTAGAATAGTGGAAAGATAGAGAAAATACCTGAGGACCAAGCCCTTGGCAACCCAGCATACAGAGACCCAGCAGAGAAGCAATCAGCCAAAGAGACAGAAGACGGATGTTTAGTGAGGTAAGAAGAAAACCAGGAGAGTGTGATGCCAGGGAAACCAAGAGGAAATTTTTCAAAAGGAAAGAAAGGGTCAAACATGTCAAGTGCAACTGAGAGGTAAAGATTGGAAATTGACCTCTGTATTTGGCAATATAAATGTTGCTGATCAACTTGATGAGAATAGTTTTATGGAGTGATATGGACCAATGCCAGACAGGAGAGAAGAAGAGTGAGTGACAGGAGAAAAAGTACAGAGAGTAAGTAAAGATCATTCTTCTGAGAAGCCTTACTGGGGAGGTGAACAGAAAAATATGGCTGAGGTTGAAGGAGAACGTGGGGTCAAGAGAAGTTATTGATGTTATAGTTGTTTTAAAGATGGGAGATACTACAGCAGGTATGTGTTGATGGAAATGATCCAGTGGAGAGGAAAGAAATAATGATGTAGAAGAAAGAGAAAGAGAATTATAGAGTTGAAATCCTTGAGGGAGGAGGGAAGCCACCCAGAGCATGGAGAAGCTGAACTCTGAAATTGAATGGAGTATATTTTTTTCTATTATAACAAGACTGAAGTAAAGGTTTAGAAATAAAAGGCAGGTATATTGGAAGATTTGGTACGTCAACAATGAGTTACTTCCTGATTGCTGTTTCCTCAATGAAACATGAGTCATGTACCACAAATGGGTGCAAGATTTTTGGAAGATTGTAAAAATGTTGAGGAGAAGGGAGAAAGTACAGATCAGATGTCTGAGGAAAGAAAAGCAAACCTCCAAGGAATGCATGGTAGGATTCATGGACATTGGGAAGTCATTTAGATTTAAAATGACATCTGATCACATTGTTCTTTCCCAGCAAAGTCTAGCTTCACAAGTCCAAGATCAGAGAAAGTAGATGGGTAGTTTCAGCTAGGCTTGAGGTTTTCCCAGGGAAATACAACAGAAAGAAAGGCAACCAGAGAATTGAGGGTGTTTGCAAAGGAGTGCTTATGGAGCCAAAGCATCTGTAAGGAAGGAGTCGAGTGAACGCAGGAGAGGAGTGAAAAAGTGTTGGGTGCATGGTTTAGGGAATGTGCTGTAATCTTTGGGACAAGCAGGGAGACTGACTTTGGTGAGCAATGGAAGGTCTCATTGTTTTATATGGAAGAGACAGACAACCTCCAGAAGGAAGGAGGTGAGTCCATCCAAGATCAGAATATAAGCAAACAGTGTCTCTTCTCAGAGTGATAATAGTCCAGGAGGCCTAAAGTTCCCAGAGTCTGGTAGAAGTGTGAACAGGTTGGTTGGCTTTTCCTTTTATGCCATCTAAGCTTTTCTTACTGCAATTAAATTAGGTTTCACCTTCTCTATTCCCCAAAGCCTAATGAAGAGCAGCTGCTTGTCATCCAGATGGAGTATTCTTTATTTTAATTGTGAGCTTATATTAAGTCACCCTGTAAATTTCTTTATCCTACTGAACGACCCTATTTCCTTGTGACAGTCCTCATAGGCCCTATGATATGGCCCTTTGATCATTTCCACTGAGTTCCTCTGGGGTACTATAGCAGATGCCATAAAGAAAAAGTTTAATAAGGTTCCTAATAAAGGTCCAATAGTACCAGTATGACCAGAAGGTATCCCATTGCGTCTATATTTTTTACCCTGGATTATATGTTTTGTGTCAATGATTACTTTCAGATAACTAGCATTTTCTTGCAGGCTTAAGTCAATTCTTGTTTGTTTCAGAAAAATCTTTCAATCTTGTATAGGCAGACACTTATACCTAGATTCGCTCTATTCATTTGTTGGTTTGTGCTTCTTTTCTACAAATCCTGTGAATGAAACCCATCTTCTAAGGGCATGCATGTATCTCCCTTTTATTTCTTAGTTTCTCATTTCTTAACCTTTCTCAGGAGATCTCATCTACACAAATCCATTTGGCCACTGGGCAAGGAGGATCCTCCAAAATTTGGTTCTGCTTTCTCCATAAATTAGGTGTCTTTCTTTGGAGATAGAGTAAATTGTGTCCATTGATCATGCTCCTCTGAATACCTCAATACAATATATTGGAGATGCTCTGTATATGGAACTGAGTAATGTAACAGAGATCACAGTAGTTGGTAAATGTGGGTCCAATATTTTATCATTGTAGTTATGATATGACATGCAATTTTCATGGTGTTACATCCATAACATTATTTTTGGAATATAATCTTTTCAGAACTCTGTGAAGCCAAATTCTCCCATCCAAACAAATCAATGAAGATCCTTTACCTAGCTCCTGCCAGCTCCCTTTCCAAAGTTGGCACTAAGTCCAGAAACCATCTGAGAAGGACTCTCAGCTCACAGGGCACACTATTCCACAGTAGCAAGGTGACTTCTGCCAAGATTTTGATACTGAGAAAGGCACAGCTAATATCTCTCTCCTCCACCTGCAACTAAGAGACAAAGCAGTGGCCATCAGTCACAGTTTAGTCCCTCTTTTGGTGAAATTCTTAGTTTAAATTAATATATAGATATAGATATATATTAATATGACCACACCCAAGTGATGATGAAGGTAATTATGGGATGATAAAGATTTTGATGATAAAATATTTATGAAGGAAATTCTTTCAGTTTACCATTTCTACTAATTGACCCACTTAGAGCATCTTGTCTAAATGCCCAGTATCTTTAGGGAGGAGAAACACTCGTGAGTACTAAGGACATCCAATGGCAGATGGAGACGGAAGTAGCTGCAACTGAGACATGTAAATATCAGAAATTAAAATGCAGTGTCTATATTTATTGAATACCTACTAATATCAACCATTGTCATACATTACTTCATTTATCTTTATAACACCACAAAGACAAAAATATTATAGCTGATTAGATAAGGTTAAATAACTTACAGCCAGTAGAGGGCACATCAGGTATTTGAACCCTTATCTACTTATTATCAAAACTCATGTTTTAACCAAAGGAAATAATTGAAAGAGACATCCCAATAGTCTTCCCTGAGCAAAAGAGTGTGGGGAACATGTGTTCTCAAAAGCTACAGATATCTTGATGGGTTTTGGCCCTTTGGTAAGAACATGACTTGGGAGTTTATTCTTTATGTGGCCCTTGAAGATTTATTAGGGTTATAGGATTTTGTTTTTTAATTAAAGGTTTTTCCAATCTGATCACTAAATATTTTTTGGCCTTTGGGATTTTAAGGTTCTAACATCTATCTATCTATCTATTTCTGTCTATCTATCTATCTATTTATCTATCTATATCTGTCAATCTCTCCCTCTCTCCCTGCCACTCCCCATGTCTTTTCTCTGTCTCTAAGCTCCTATCTGTCTCTATATGTGCCTCACTTTTTTTCCCCTCTTATCATATGGGAGAGGTGACTAGTTAGGAGGTGCAGTATCAGACTTCAGAAACTTAGAAGGCCCAGGGCTAGGCCCAAAGAGAGGAAGAAAAAAAACTGGTTTTACTCCAAGCTCAAGGGAGAGAAATTAAATAGTAAAGAACACATGTCCTAGATTTTCTAAAATATGCCTTATTTTAAATGCTGTGGTCCATCATTCACATAAACATATTTGCATTTGTTGAAACTTTGGGGCCAACTTATAGTTCAGCACATAGAGTTTTTCTGGGAACAGATAACCTCAGACTTCCTTCTCTGGTGTCCATCCGAGGTCACCGAATTCAGAAAAAAAGGGGGAGCAAAATGTATTCTGTGTCCACAATGCACAAATACTTTTATGTATATTCAAGCATTTAATCATCAAAATCATCTCATAGTTGACAAAACCAAAACTAAGAGAGAATAAACAAATTTTCAAGGTCACGTAATAAGTGGTAGAATCATGATTCAAATTAAGACCTCTCGTGTTCTAAATCCTATGCTTTTGATTGACACTGCAAGATTTTAGAACAGTGACACTGTCTAAGGATAAAGATTGTGCATCTGGAAGGAGCTCCTCTGGTGTTTTATATTTAAGAAAAGGCATATGGTCTTTAGCATAAAGAGATAAGTACCCCAACATGAATACTCATGAAAGCTAGTAGAAACAGAAACTGACTTGCAATAGCTTCAGGATAGCTGGTAAACCTGAGGGGACCTGAAGAAAGCTTGAAGAAAAGGGAGAGGTGATATCCTAATCATCTATTCATTATAGCTTTCTTATTCTATAATACTCTAAGTTTGTTGGATCTCTTTGCAGCTTCCCTGCACTGGCAGTGGGGACAGGCATAATGATTATATATCCACATTTCTCCCTTTATTGCAATATGATACCAACTGATGATGAGCTCTATTGCGGCAAGCACATCCCATATGTGTACTAGGATAAGCCTTATGAAACTGATGTCTTTGGACATCAAAATGGTTGAATGTGGACTATGGTCCAATTTAATACTGTAATCATGATCACCTATTGACTTCTTTCTAATCATACCAGAACACAGAGCCCATGGTCAAAAGAGGTTTCTGCCTGGATAACCACCCACCCATTTCTATGTAGCAGGAACAGCCATCTCAGTGATTCTGCAGAGCCAGATTGTAAAAAGGAGGGTCTCAAGGGATCTACATTTTCCTCACCCCATAGCTGGCTTCTGAAGGAGTGGTTAGGATGAGAAAAAGAGCTGAATACATAAGGAGCATAACTTGCCTCATCACTTTTTTTCAAATATTGGGAGGACACTGGGTAAAAGAGGTGATGTTTGCATAGATGAGAGGTAGGCTTGGTGGCTATGCTTCCAAGGCTTAAATCCCAACCTATCACTAACTTCTGTGTGAACTGAACCTCAGTCTCCTCGTATGTAAAATTATGACAAATGTAGCACCCACTTGATAGAAATATTGTAAAAACTATCATAAATAATACATACATAGCAATTAGGATAATACCTAGTACCTAGTAGGCAGTCAGTGAATTTAAACTATTGTTATTATAGGAGACTATTCTTTCAGGTTGTAAAGCCTTCAAGTCTTTACATAAAACTTAATACAGGTTTGTTCCAGTTCTCAATATTTAGAATAGTCACTCCATCTCTCTTCTGCCACTTGAAGATCCCTCTAAATTAAAGAGGGCAGAAAAGATCCAGAGGGAGATAACTGTGGTTCCCAGAGGTTCTAGCTTGTAATGGTAGGAAACCAGGGGTGTTTTATTTTTAAAGAACAGTGGACCCTAGTTTGGGGTGGGGTGTGAAGAGGGAGACAAGAGTTTTAAAGGGGTATAGGATCTGTCAGCAGATGGAATAGATATTTCCCAATATCTACCATATTATTTCTAAATGCATATGGACACTGCTGTATTTAATTTCATATGCATTGTTTACAAATGGTATGTAATTTATGATGGTTTTGTTACTGTGTTTCTTCTCAATTATTGCTTACTAAAAATCAATTTACTTCGGTGTGGACACTGAATACATTTTTCAAGCCCTTTTATTTAGAAATACCGAAGACCATTATGCAATGGAAGAAATGTAAAACCAGGAGAGAAAATATTTAACTTCTGGTCAGAGTACTACTCTTTAACCCACCATGAGTTAAAAGTCACCAGAGTCACTTCACTTCTCTATGCCTTAGTTTCCCCTAAGTAAAAGAAAAGAATTGGTGGCAATAGGATTTCTAGTGATCTGGTCTAAGGAGACAATCATAAAACTGGAATGAGGCTATATTCATGATGATGTTCACTAAAACATTATTTATAACAGCTAAAAATTAGAACAACATAAATGTCCAAACATAGGGTAATGGTATTGTACATCTACTTGATGTAATGTAATGAAACCAATTAAAATTATGTTCACTAATACTATGTAACGACATGGAAAATTGCTTCTGATCTATTCTTAAAAGAAAAAATGAGATATAAATGATATGATTATAACTGTATAATAAAAACTATGGCAGAGAATAAGGAAAAAATTGGAAGAAATACATTAAATGAAATTGTGCATGAGTGACTTTAAATCTTTTTAAAGCTACTTTGTATAGTGTCCAAATTATATTTAATAAGGATACATTACTTAAACTAAACAAAATACATCAATAATAATCAGCTGAGAAAGTTGGGGGTAAATGTCACTTGAGGCCCCTTCATTTCTAAAATTCAGCTGCAGTCCTGAAGATTTAAAGATGTAATAGATTTGTGGAAGCCCTTTCAAATGCATACAGCATCACACAAATATAATGCCTGATTATTATTAACTTGTAGGAAGCAAGAACTAACACAAATCCATTACAGAAGCAAAGTAGTGAAATGAGAAAGAGGCAGATGATACAATATTCCACTTTCTGCTAAATCTCTTTTTGGTTGGAATATTCTTGACACAACCTTTGGAAGAATGAATTTTACACAGCTTTCTGCCATGCAGCCCTCTCTGCCCTTTGTGCTGACATAATTGTCAAGCAGGTTTTATTGCATTCTCAAGTGATGGGCAGAACAGATGGCCAAAGCCCTGCTTGGGGACTGGTGTCTGCATTGAGTGTCAGTGACGCTTTGCAGGGAAGGGGGAAAAGAGGTATGGCTGTCCCTGTAAGGAATGGGGATGGGGACCACACAGGTAGGAAGACTAAAATTGAAAGGGGGTGGCTGGTGGTCTTCCCTGTTAAAAAAACAAACAAACAAGTAAACAAACAAAAAAACAATATCGAAGTTCATTTATACGTAGCAATGCCTATGTGAATGTAAGCACAATGAGGAATCAACCCACGAAAGTCGATTTTTAGCCCAAATCATAGGTCACTAGTTACGGTGCCAGAACAGAAACAGCTGAAAAAGTATGTCTTTATTTCATCCAAGATGGTATATCACCTCATCCTTACTCATAGGAGCTGGGAGGATAGGCAAAACAAGATAGATACTAAAAACAAACAAAAAAACCACCTGGACTTATATTCAAGAGATCTGGGTTTGACCTGTGACCCTGCAAAGTACACAAATCTCAGACTAGGCATGCTACCTCTTTAAGCCTCAGTTTACTTATCTATAAAATGAGGCTAATACACTTTGGAAAAATATGAAAAAGGACTAAATGATATAACCTATGAGGTGTCTGTTTCCTGATAGACCCTGAGGAGTCATCTCAGTTGGTGATGATGTGTGGATTTGAGACAGCTTTGAAAATAAGTTCAAATCCATAATTCCAAATGCCTAGTACAAAATGGGTGGTACTGAGAGAAATCATTTGATTAGTAAAAATGAATTAAATGTGCATTTTCTATTTTCCTCATCTATTTGTGTTTATTTTTGTTAGAGTTCTAAGCTCTAGGGCATATTACTTGACAAGACAAGAATTTGAGAGCTCAGCTGGGGGACCAGCTTGCCTCACGTAGGCCTGGGTCACTAGCATGGCCCTTTGAAGAGACTCATGGGGCAAACAATAAAATCACAAGATGTACTAAATCAAGGAGGCCTAAAAATATGAAATCCAAAGATAAGAGATGCGAGGCTCAGAGAAGTGAAATGATTTGCTCAGAGTTGCACAGTTAATAAGCAAAAGAGTTGATGCTTGAATTTAGATTCCTTCATTCCCAACTTAACATATTCTTTTTTTTCAAGTTTATTTTTTTTTTAATTTTGAAGGGACAGAGACCGCTTGAGTGGGGAGAAGGAGAGAAAGAGAGAGAGAGAGAGAGAAAGAGAGAGAGAGAATCCCAAGCAGGCCCCACATTGCCAGCAGACAGTGGGGCTTGAACTCACAAACCACAAGGTCATGACCTAAGCCGAAACCAAGAGTCAGACACTTAACTGACTGAGCCACCCAGGCACCCCTTTACTTAACATACTTTCTACTCCATATGTTTTGATGATTCAAACTACATTTTTCTGGCTTTATAAACATGATATAAATACAGCAGTGTGGAGGTTGGAAAGTATTTATGTCCTTCTGAGTATGAATGATGACAGGGCATCGCTTTCACAGGAGGTCGAGATATGTATGTGGAGTAGCAGATAAAGGCAAGAAATGATATCAATGATGATACCTTGCATCGATGTTATTAGTTTTAAAAGTTTAATTGCAACTCCATTTAATCTTTACAGATTCTGTTGGGTAGGACATGTTGGCCTCATTTTGAAAAGATTATTTATTTATGTATTTTGTTTTTATTGAAATATAGTTGGCACAATGTTCTATTACCTTTGGGTGTACAATATGGTGATTCTACAACTCTATACGTTCTGCTCTGCTCACCACAACAGAGGCTATCATCTGTTGCCACACAACACGATTACAGTACCCTTGGCTGTATCCCCTGTCCCCATAACATATTTGCTCCATAACTGGAGCCTGTGTGACTCCATTTTGTAGATGAGGAGGGAAGTTAAATGTTTTGCCTAAAGTCTCACAGCCTACTGAGGCAGCAATGAACCTAGAGGTGAGCTCTCTTGATTCAGAGAAAGAATTTCTTACATGACCTCTTTCAGCGTCCTCATTTGGAGCATATTCTTGAACATGGATAGTTCTCAGTTATACTTACCTCTGGAGTTCTTCAAGGTCCATCACCTTTAGGAGCTACAAACCATGTCGTGACACCTGGTCAGTAACTCTGCACAGGTTGCTGCCTTGGCTCTGAGAGTCCAAAGATATCTGAGTGTGTGTATCTGCCTGGAACTTCAAGCCACTAGGCATTTTTTTTTTTTTAAGATAAATACAGCAACAAAAGAACAAACTGGGTTGACATCTGGTGGTGGGGATAGGGGGTGGAGGACAAAAGAACAGAAGAAATCAGTCAGGCTTTATCAACTCCACCATGCCTTTCCCCTGGCGGGCAGCAACTAGGTACCAGCCACTTGCCTCTTTACAGTTTTAACTAAAAGGAGCATTACAGAGGTGAATTAACATTTAAAAAGAATGTAAAAACTCAGAGCTGTTCTAATGATGATTAATGGAGAGCTATAAGGGGGCCATGACCTGCTAGTGTCATTAAATGGATTGGCAGGTTTCTGAGCATTAATTATAAATAGCCACAGGAGTTCTCCTGCTTAACAGAATGATGATAAATCCAAGTCTCTGAGAGAGAAGAAGAAAGGAAAGCAGAGAGGGGAAAAAAGTTTGCCTGTAAGTGTCTGCCTGTGTGTTGTGGGGAGGAGGAGAGAGCAGAGGGAATGAGATAAATGATAAATTAGACCCTGCCAGTCAATCACATTTTCTAAATGTTTTATGTCCCAAAAGCTATAAAAGCAATATTCCTTTCTGCCCTTATTGGAACCATTTCTGTACAGCAATCACATCAGTTTCCTTGGGGATTTCCACTGAAATGTGCTTTGCCTTTTCTTTTTATATTTACTCTCTAGCCTGTGACCAAGAGAGGGTCAGAGTCCGCATACAAATGGGTAGGAGAGAGACCCAGTGACCAATTAAGGCGGGCAGGGGGGAGTCAGAGACACTGGCAGGGGGCCCTGGCTCCCTCTGCTACCCACAGCTCAGACACCCAGGGCAGAGGCCCTTTCCCTTCATCCTGGGATGGTCTCAGGGAAGGAAAGGGCTGAGTGCCTTACAGGATGTATACAGTGAAGACTCAGCACAAATTTTGCTGACTCGATAGACTGCAATCATCATGAGGGCAAGGATGGATTTGGGGTCTGCTTTATCCATTGCCAGAACCTAGAGCAGTGCCAAGCACATCAGCGTCCGCCTGTGCCCATGGCCTGTGTCAGGTGAAAGCTGGAGCCTGGGCTGGGCTAGTGTCCCTGAGCACTCTCCTTTCCCATCTCCAGGTAACAGGACTCTTCAGGGTTTGGTTCCTACCGCTGGTGAAGAGATCAAGATGGAAATGCGGTGGGGAGGGAGAGAGGCCCCAGAGAAAGAACGAAAGAAAGAACCCTCCCAAACCAAGATTTGGAATAACGGATACTCCTGGATGATGTTATATGTTTTGTGTGTCGTTACTTTTCAAGGCTTTCGGCTGTAAGTCATTATTTCAGCTGATTGGAAAATGGTGTTGAAAGACCTGCTTCTCTGGTACAATTTTCTTCATATCCTATTAGTTGCAGTACAATTACAGAGAATACATCAATTCCTGGCCTGCCCGCTGCTGCTGCCGGAGCCGCCTATTAAAAAGCGGCCTTATTAATGGAATTGTACATCTAGGATTAATCGGCTTGTGTTGGCCATTTACATTTCTCATTCCACAAGCACTTTTGTTTGCTTAATAGGCTGAAGGAGGTAGGAAATGACACAACAAAAGCCTCTCCCAATTGCCACGCGTATCACTGGTGGATTTAATATCCCCTCCTTCTTTCATCCTGAAGTGCTGCATAGGGATAAGATCTGGCACATGCCACTAGGGAAAAGCCAGGCAGCAGCGAAGCAGCAATTGGTGGGCTGAGAGGGAAGGAAGGAGGGGCAGAGAGAGAGGTCTGGGCCAGAGGAAAGTCTTTGCGCTTTGGGGAAGGAGCAGAGGCTCCTGTTTTTAGTCTACTCAGAGAGGAGAGGTTCACTTGGGAGGAAGTAGTCCTGTGGAGGGCAAAGCCCTGGAAAGCAGAGCGGGAGGAGCAGAGGGAGGGAGCTGTGCTGCATTCATGGGATGAATGCACCCCCCCTTTGCCATGAGTGACTTCTGCAAGTTGTCCTTTATCCAAGCTGCCTTGTTAATCCTGGTCTGGCTCCCTGCCGGTCATCACATTCCTCCATCACTCATTTCCCTTTAAGGCTTAGGAAATAGACTTAAGGCTAGTCAATTCCAAGCCACTCTACTACTAGGACAAGCAGAATACAATGTAATGTGAAGGAGGGTGTTGGAGGGAGATGAAGGAAATCACATAGGTCCTGTTGTCTCCCTTTTTTCTGTTGGTATGGGCAACTTAGAACTGCCGGCTTGGGATTTCTCTTCGGAATTTAGGAGAGAAAAATTAAGAGCATCATGACAGAATTCTTACATTCGCTGGATTCCAAGAGATGAGCTACCAGGCAGCTGTCTGCAGCAGCAGTCTGCTTAGGAAAGAGAGTGCCAGAGAGAGATGCCAGCCTATCTGAATGATAATCCCAGACTGCAAGGGAGCGGAGGGTGGTGAAAGCAAGGTAGGAGGGAGGTGAGGATGCTCCAGGCCCTTCCTCATGCACCAGACTCTCAAAGGGTGGCAGTATATTATACACCTAACTCCTCCCCCTGACACTGGCCTGAAGGGGGTTCCCTGGGACAACTGACAGTCTTCAACACCCCAGGGAAAAGTTGCTCAAAAATAATAGAACTTGGACCTTTTAATCAAACCGTATCTCCAGAGAGTTCAGCTTTTCCTTTCCGGAACAGTTTGGGGACTGAGAGAAAGGACACGTAGGTTCTATCAGTGGGTAGGCTTCAGCGTTAAGGCCCTGGGAGGGAGTCCAGTTTGGTAATGGACAGGGAATGGATGTCCTCTCTCTGGGCAGGAGCCACGCCTCCCAGTCAGGGCCAGGCACCGAACCATCCTATTCTCCTGTCCTCTCTTCAACCTGCTCCAGGAGGTAATGCTTATCAAAGCTCATTCTTCAGAGAGCAATGCTTTGTCGATTTGTCTTCTCCCTTTGTCTCCGCTGGCTGGCTTCCCCTGTGACCTAGGAAGGTCTGTGAAGTCCAGAATGGTGGACAGCTGAGGTGTCTGAAGCCCAAACTGCCTCGCTAGCTAGGGGCTCTGTGGTTAAACAGAGGGCTCCAGTCTCGGGGAGGGCATTACTTCAGCAGCAGAGTCCATGTATGTTGAAGCGATGTAATATAGTATGACTTTTTGCTTTAATGGAATTTTTCTAGACCACTAGGAAAAAAAGACTCCATTAACCACATTACAAAGGCCTCTACTTATTAGTATTTTAGAACAGTGGCAAAACATTTCGTGAATATAATTATTGCTGACAAATATGAAAATTGAAATCAAAGTTAAATTTTCAGCTACAGTGCCTCATATGCCAGGCTTCTCTGACTTCAACTATTGCATCAACACATTTATTTTTCCAATAGTTTCGCCAGAAGATTGGCTATTTTCCCTCTTCCCTAATACCGCTTGCTTTCTTTCCCCAGCCCCTCAGCCCTCCCTGGCTTGGACCCTATATATTTTGAAGCATTAAATCTGACATATTCATCTTGGTGGCTGGCACTAGCTAACTAACTTCATGTTTACCTGTCACAGATACAGAAATGGGTTGAGCGGGGTGCTGGGGAAGCTGTTTCCCTCTCCCCACCTTCTCTCCCTCCGCCCCCAATCCAATCCTAGCCTTCTTTTTTTTTTTTTTTTCAGATAAAAGTCATTTGACTGATTTCAAATTCCTCGTGATATCAGGACAGAAAAAAAAAGGACTTGTCAACACCTTTCTTTCTTTTTCCCTATTAAGCATACTGTAAAAATCAATCCCTTTTGTCACTTCACTCTGCTTGCGAGAATGTTTAATGGATGTCAAGGGAGCTAATGATCGCTGGTAGAAAATTCATTTTAGATTTGCTATTTATAAAGTGCTCAGTACTCAGGTGGGAAATTAACATGAGGCAAGGAGTCTGGTGGGGTGGGGGAGGGAGAGAAATATAGAACTGGGGCCCTGTCAGGCTGGCAGTTGCTTGGTGTAGGCGGTACCCAAGGCATTCTGGGGGCAGAGGGTGCTTGTGTCAGAGATGCTGCGTGGGATAGGGCAAAGAATATAGGCTCAGGAAACATCCAGACCTGGGAAAGTTGATCTTTCTGAGCCAAAATTTTCTCAGCAATAAAATCATATCTACAACACCTAGCTCACAAGGTGGTAGAAAGGATTAAATAAAATATCACGCATAAAACATTTACCAGTGCCTGGCACTGAGTACTAGTACATGTTTAATAAATGTTAAATTTCTTTCCTTGTAGCCCCACAGCTCTGTGAAGGGATCAGGACAGAGGGGGTCAGCACAGAATTGCTCCGGGATCTGGATCCAGCCGTGGGTGTACTCACACTTGAGCCCACATGAGAATCCTGAATATTAACTGGCACTTACACCATCCAGGTGATCAGATTGGCCAGTGGTTGTCAAATGTTAGTGAGCGTCAGAATCACCTGGAGGGCTTCTTGATACACAGACTGCTGAGCCTCATTTCAGAGTTTCTAAAAGTCTATAGGCCTGGGGTGGGGCCTGAGAATCTGCATTCCTGATAAATTCCCAGGTGATGCTGATGTATCTGGTCTGGGACCACACTTTGAGAACACAGAGGTAGGTGTATAAACTTAACTGTGTCGGAAGCAGTGTAGCACCACCTTCTAATCAGCACTTCCCAGATACAGCAAGTTTTTCTCCACCCCTGACTCACCCGACCTCTCAAACCAGTATAAGACTCTGAATTCTGAAGCAAATCGCTGAAGGCTAGTTAATTCATTTCACAGATTTACATCACAGACTAAACAGCAGAG
This sequence comes from Cryptoprocta ferox, assembly GCA_028646485.1. Taxonomy (NCBI): domain Eukaryota; kingdom Metazoa; phylum Chordata; class Mammalia; order Carnivora; family Eupleridae; genus Cryptoprocta; species Cryptoprocta ferox. The sequence continues at coordinate 80,401,950 of CM053575.1, forward strand.
GCAAGTGCTGAGGTTAATTTTCTGGCTTGCTGCAATGTGTAGCCATAGCCTGTGCCTCAAGTGCTCAGATGGATCCCCTTTCTCCCCCACAAAGTTCTCTAGGTTGCACTCGAACTGCAGGTCCAAAAGCTGTGGTCTACCCTCATCCATCTAGTTTCTCCTTTTCTGGGCCCTTCTCTTGGATACTTCTCTGTTATATTTTGATTAACTGCAAATCTCCTTTGATTACTCACTCTCTGTTGAAACAGACAACCTGTTGCCACGTGTTTGATTACTGAATCCCAGGGGAGTTCCTATTTGCAATGCAGCCAGTTACAGTACACTTGGCATTACACACAGTCATTGAGCTGCTAATTCATTGTCTAAGAAGTTGCTTTTCAGTTTCTGATTTTTCAATAATAGGCTTCTCACGAAGCCCTTAAGCTTCGGAAATAAGCCAAAAACTGCTTTTCCAGTCATTTACATAAACACAAGCGGATCAGGAGGGGGGAAAATGGAATAGTTTTACATGTAATTCCTGACGCTCTGGAGCCTCGGCAGATAGCATGTCAAGACTGCAGGTCTGGAAAAGCACCGTGGGAAGTATGCTTTCTCGCAGAAAAACTGACACCAAGGCGAATGATAAATCCTGAAATTTCTCCTGACGCCTAGGCTGCCGCTTTGCCGGGGTTGGGCGGATATTCTGGGCACCAGCAAATTGTTCTGTCAGCAAGCCGTTCCCTCAGCTGCATCTTGTTAGGGAGTCTGTCACTCATTCCCCAGTCACAGCACCACAGCCCCACCTCTGAGGCGGTGTTCTGTCACCTGGGACAGGTAAGGGGTGGTGTAGCAAACCCCCAGGGAGAGAGCTCCATCTCCCTGAAGCTTTCTCCACACTTCTCTTGTGGGGGATGTGGATTCAGGGTCTGGCCTTATATAGGTGCTCTCTTACTTCAAGAGGGAGGAACTTTCTGGCCTGTGAGCCACTTTCAACCACCATCTTGTTTCTCTATTTTCTCTCTCTCTCAATCTCTGTCTTCCTCCCTCTTTTCAGATGTAGATTTTACAAACAACCCAATGAGTCAGAAAGAACAGCCATTCTTTTTCTTCCCAGCCAAACCATTTCCTCCCTATTAAAAAGTAAATAAACAGACTACTAAAACTTAAACCTTTTAAACACCTAATTCTGATCAGGCTATTTCCCTTACATAGCAAGCACTTAATGGACAAAAGGTAAAAGACCAGATAAAAACAGAACAAATGCAAGATGCCCATTTAAATTTGAAATTCATATCAACAGCAAATAATTTTTTAGTATAAGTATATGCTGTGATAATAAAAAAATATTGTTTTTCTGAAATTCAAATTTATTGAGCATCTGTATTTTTATTTGCTAAATCTGGCAATCCTAGCAAAAGGGAATATTCAATTATTTAGTTTATATATTTTCATTGCTTACATATTACTAAGCTTGCTCTGCCCTGATTTTTTTCCCCTAAGATGGTTATATTCAAGAGAAACTGAGACCCCTCGCATGAGGACAGAGAGGTGACTACCCCCTCTCCCCTCCCCACACACAGCCACAAAGCCTAGACTGGGAATGGTCTTTCCAGTCAAAGCTCTCTCCATCTGTGTTCACTGCTTCTCTAAGTCAGTGGTTCTCTGAATTTAGCATCAATCACCTGAAGGGCTTATTAAAATTCACAAGGCTATGTTCCAGAAAGCTCCAGACTTTCTGATGCAGGGACCACACTTGAACTGCCACAACTCTAAGGACATTGTGTAGAAACAAACTCCTTCCTCTTTCCCTTGGGCAGACTAGGAAAAAGGAAACTGCTGAGTGAACTGCATGAAGGCTCAGTATAGAAATGGTGGAGTAGAGTGGGTTTCACATCTCTGTCCTCCTTTTCAGCCTTTCAAATTGTGGTCTTGTTTATTCCATCTTTTCCTGGCCATGTTTATTCCATCACCCTCAACATTAAAACAAGTTAGTACAGTGTTGCACTGGGCTAATCCTGCAGGAAGGACATTTGCAGTGTGTGCAAAGGCACTGTGCTGTGGAGGGGCATTAGTGTCCAGAGTCAGTGTCTTGGGTCAGTGGGACAAAAGGGCAGAAGCAAGAGGACACTGGGAGACAGAGCAAGAAAGAGGCTGGAGCAAAATAGGGAAGGGACTTTTGTGCCAAATTAAGGAACTTGGGCTTTTGTCTTAAAAGCCAGCCATGTGGAGCTAGCAGATATTTTAAGAAAGCACTAAGGTGACAAAATTTGTTTTCTTTTAAGCAAGATAATTAATTATTAGCAGGAGAGAGGATGGACTAATCTGGGGAGAAAACTGGTAGTAAGACATGACTAAAGCCTAAACTGAGACAGGCAGCCAGGCAGGAGAGGAGGGACAGATATAGGTCATCCAGAGGCTGACCTGAACTGAGCTGGTGAATGATTATAGGAGCAAGAGTGGTCCAGGTGGCAGTGGGGGTAGGTAGGGAGATGGTGAGGGGGACTGAGGGGCAATTACAGTCCCCAATAACTGAGCTGCTCAAAACCCCCATAAAAATGTTGGCTTTTACTTTTCTGATAAGTACTGAGTACCAGGTTTCACAAACATAATTTAGTGAAAACATGGAAACTGCGTTCCAAGGAAGTTTAAATATCCTATTTTATGGATGTGGAAAAAAAAAGGCCCTGGGAAAAACTCAATATCATAGGTCAGAGTTGATGATAGAACTGGGACGAGAAAGAATATTCTGTCTAATGTGGAGATCAAGAAATATATTTTATGGATATATGCTCTGCAAGCTGTAAATGTAAAACAGTCTGTGTAATTCCTTAGAGGGTTAACTCAAGAAAGGAGTTGGAGATAAGCCCATGTTTGAGACATAGTCTGCTACCATCTCCTACATGGTAGGACCAGAACCATAAACAGAGATGGAAAAATAGGGTAGGAGTGGATCATATTGTATCTTAAAATCTGGAGAGGAGGGAATGCCATGAGGAAAGGAGGGTTAGTACATAGTCAGCCCTTTTGCCCATTACACAAGTCACTGTTTTCATCCTTTTCAGCTTTCTGGGAAACACAGCATACAGATTTAGGGACATGTATGTGAACATGCACACACATGTGTGCAAACACACCTCTCGGCCAATTCATGCTCAGAGAAAACCAAAGCTATTGAATGCAGACACCTCCAACATCCTGTAGCCAAGCTGAAACGTTTAGCTGCACCCCTACTGCACAAGGACAGCTGATTTTCCCTTTTTGCACTTTTCTTTATCTGAGTAAGTTATATGTAACATAAAATGAACCATTTTAAACATTTGAACTGCACAATGCAGTGTCATTAAGTACATTCACAGTGTTGTGCAGTCATCATCACCAACCATCTCCAGAACTTCCTCCTCATTCCAAACAGAAACTTTACCCATTCCTTTCTCCCCTCAGCCACTGGAAACTTTTATTTTCTGTCTCTATGAATTTGTCTCTTGTAGGTACCTCATATAAGTGGAATCATACAATATTTGTCCTTTTGTGCCTGACTTCTTTCATATTGTTGTCAAGATTCATCCATGTTGTAGCACACGTCAGAATTTCATTCATTAATTTCATTACGGCTGGAGAACACCTGATTGTACATATATACCATATTTTGTTGATCCCTTCTTCCACCAATGGACACTTGGGTTGCTCCCACCTTTTGCCTATTGTGAATAATGTTGCTATGAAAATGTCTGTACAAATATCTGAGTCTCTGCTTTCAACTTTTTGTGAGTTTTTTTTGTTATATACCTAGAAGTAGAATTACTAGATTATATGATAATTCCATTTTTAACTTTTGAGGAACCACCAAACTGCTTCTTACAATGGTTGTAACACTTTACTTGCCCACCAGCAGCAATGCACAGGGTTTCCAATTCAATTTCTCTATATCATCACCAACACTTGTTTATTTTCCTTTTTAAATTTTTAAACAATACCCATCCTAATGGGTGTAAAGTAGTATTTCATTGTGATTTTGATTTGCATTTCTCTAATGACTAGAAATGTTGAAAACCCATGGTTAGATGCCACAAAGTAAGTGGTGATATCTTAACCACGTGTGTGTTGAATGGGCCCAAGGGCTTCTTCCATCCTTGTTGGAGGAGATCTAACATTTCCTCCTTTCACGCAAAATTATAATTGTCTCTTAACATCCATCCTCCCCTCCTGCCATGATAATAAGCCCCTAAATTTGTCTGGGCATGTGGTCATCCAAAGTAAATGATGCGTTTCCACACTCCTTTGCATCTAAAAGAAGCAGTGTAACTAAGTTATGTCCAAAGGCATGAAATGAAGAGTGCCATATGAGGGCTTCCAGGAAGGAACCTTCTTTGGGAGATAGTACACTTGTGCATTCTGTCTCTTCTTCATCTCCTCTTTCATTCCACTGCCTGGCAAACAGATGCTGCCATCTTATACCAGAGGGCCAAAGCCACATACAACAGACCCAAGCCACAGAAAGGGCTGAGTCCCTCAGTTTAGAAAACACGACACCAGCCATGAACAAAGTGGAGTGCTTCTGTGCCCACAGACAAAAACTTCTATTTTATTCAAGCCACTTTTACTGTGTAGTTTCTCTCACTTGCAGTTGAATCCAATCATAATGGGAATTCTCAAATAAGTTTCTCCTTCCTTACTTTATATAGTCATGCAATTTTTTTTCTCCTTGTCTTCAAGACTCAATTCTTTTACCAGTGCTCAAGATTCACCACACCTCCCACACTTTCATATTCCCTAATGTACTTCACTTGGTCAGTCATCTCCTAGATCTTCCTTTCATCCTTCCCTTTACTAGCCCCTGTCCTTCAGCATTCCAAGAGGTCTCTCCCCCTCTTACAAAAGCAACAACATCCGCTCCAACTGAAATTCCCCTTTGTCTCCCTATTTCCTCCCTCTTTTTAAAACAATAATAACAACAAAAAAAACCTTTTTGAAATAATTGCTCACATTGTCTATATCCTTACCTTACTTTTATCCCCTACACTAGGACTCTACCCGACAAAACTGTTTTCCCAAAGGGATAGAAGATATTTTTGTCATTAAGTATAATCTCACTTGATCCTCAGCAGCATTTGACACTATCATTGCTCCTACCTTCTCCAAATACACATCATTTGACCTTGATGGCATCACACTCTCCTGGTCTTTCTTATATGTTTTTGGTCACTTCCTGTCAATTATCTTCCCAAGATTTCTTCTCTTCCCAAACTTTAAATACTAGTTATCTAGTATGCACTATTTACTTTCTTCCTGGGTAATCAATTGTATCTGTGTTGTAGACACCTTCAACAAAGATCAGAGATCTCTCCAGAGTTCCAGATTGGTTTAGTTAACTTCATAATGGATAGCACCTTGAAAATGCCCATTAGGCATCTTCAAACCCATCATGACCCAAACTGCATTCATCACCATGTCCTTAAAACCCACCTGAACATCACTTACCCCAAAACTAGAAGGTTTCTTTCACTTTCCTTTATCACTTGCCATCCTCTTTCCTTTCCACCTCCAAGTCATAACCCTTCAACCTCCATAATGTTTGAATTCTCCCAAATCTCCCCATCTTTGCAGCACTCACCCTGGTTGCTGATTGGGTGCAACATCCTCTAGAAGGTTGCATTGCCTCTAGTCTTACCCCCTTTTTAATTCATTTTCCACACTGTCACTAGAACAACATTTTTACATTTTTTAAAACATGTTAATATTTTTAAGTAACTCAAATAATGTTATTTAATAATTAAAACTGCAAATCATCATGTCAGTATCTGACATGCAACCCTTTAATACTTGTCTCTCAATATGAAATCTTTAATAAGAAACATAGGGCCATTCAAGCTCTGACCTCTGCCTACATCTCTACCTACACATCTTGTCTTTCTACCTTCATCCCTTCTTCCCCACCCCCTTAAGCCCCCAAATCACACAAACACACTCCATCTAGCTAGACTGGATACTGGATTCCTGAATTTCTACCACACTCTCCTGTCTCTAGGCTTTGACATATGCAGTCTCTTATACTTGTAACATTTATCTCTCCTCTTACCTGGTTAAATATAGTCAACTTTGTGTCTCAGTTTTCAGATATCTTCCTTCTAGAAGACTTTTCTGACCCAAAAATCTCCTAGATAATGCCATAGCAAAAAACACTTGCTTTTATCTCAGTACTTACCATGTTGTATTGAATTGTCTACTTCATTGAATGTAAGAATTATGTTTTGTTGTTGTTTATGGCTAGGATACAGAAGGGAATGAATAAATCACTCTGGAGTGGGTAAAATATAAATATAAGTAAGAACTTGGCTATACCATTGAGTTTATTACTGAAATATGAAGGTAAGGAAGAACTTGGCCACACCCTTGGGTCTATTATGTTGCTTTTTTTTTTTAATCATTCACCTTTATGATGTGGTGATTACATGTCTGTGTCACTTGAGGATGACACAAAGCTGATGGTCACAGTTCATCAGAACCCAAAAATAATCTAAGTGAATTTAAATACAGGACCCAAGGTGCAGTAAAATTTCAAATACTTAGAAGAAAAATTTAAAGAAAATTAACTATAAGCAAGAATAGGAAAGGTCTTATATAATAGCATTTTTTTGTCAGAGGAATGAGTACATCAATATGAGCCAAGAGTGTGGTATCTGGGGAAAAAAAAAAAGAGAGGGAGAAAATAGGGACACCTGGGTGGCTCAGTCAGTTAAGTGTCCTACTTCAGCTCAGGTCATGATCTCATGGTTCATGAGTTCTAGTCCCTCATTGGGCTGTCTGCTCTCAGCAGGAAGCCTGGTTTGAATCCTCTGTCTTTCTCTCTCTGCCTCTCCCCTGCTCTCTCTCTCTGTCTTTCTCTCTCTAAAACATAAATAAACATTAAAAAAAGAGAAAATAATACAATAATAAAGTGAACCTATATAACTATAAAGTCCAAAATGTGGTAGGTATGAGTCCATGCCCCACTTTACCAATCAAACTACACCTAGGAGAGTTTGTCTGGTAATGCATTTTAGTGACTCATTATCAAACTGGAGCATGTCCAGAAGATAAGGATCAGGATGATAAATTGTTTAAAACTCATGCCATACAATAATCATAAGAAGGAACTAAGAATGTCAAGATAAGTAGTGTTCATGATAGGCATCTTTTAGAAAGAGGATCACACAATATTACTTATATTTTTGAACAGCTCTAATTGGCAGACGTTAGAAAGAGGCAAATTTTTGCTCCGCATAGATTCATTAGGATTATATTCATCTATGAGTAATAGAAACCTAATTAAATAAGGTGTTTTTTTTTTCTCATAAGTGATAGTAAGTATGGAAACATGTATTCTAGTGCTGGTACAACTGCTATGTCATCTTGAACCCAAGGTGTTTTTATTAAATTTAGCCATATGAAGTTGCCTTATACTCAACTGTTTTTGATTTACCAAAGCAGCCAAGTCTATTTGGTTTAACCTAAATTCTTCCTTCTTTGTCCTTCTTGATATGTGTTGTTTGTCCTCCTGTTTACAGGCTCTCTCCTGGATCTCTAGGTAGTATGCTATTCTCTTAATAATTCTCTTAGTCAAGAGGAAGGGGCAATGGTATGCTTTAAAAAGCACAGTCTTCCTGAGTACCAGCCTCAAAACCCCAACCAAATTTGTGCTTATATTCCATTAACTTGGACTGCACTGCACAACCATACTGAGCTAGGGAATTTTCATGGTGAATATTTTGAATGGGCACATTGCTACCTGGAACACATTTAGAGCACTGTTTATTCAGAGAAAGGATAATAATTGATTTTGAGGAGATATCAAAAGTGCTTGCCAGAATAGTGTTTTCCAAAGAGTTTATCAAGTATGAAAAGGGGTACTAATATCATTTATTCTCAGTTGTATCTGCACATTAGAATCAACTGTAGTTATTTAAAGGTAGAAGTGACTTTGTCCTATACTGACCTTTTCAATGGGGATTTTTGTGAGTCATCCCTGGGCACCTGCTTATAATAATCCCCACAGGTAATTTTGATAGACAGAACTGGAAAGCACAACTCAGGTGGTTAGTGTCTGATTACTGGGAATATCTGGAATTGTTAGGCAAAAATTGGTAAACATCATTCAGATGGGATTTGTTGCCTTGAGTAGGACACTGAGAGAATTCCATAATTTCCTACCACTCTAGGAGTCTGTGACAAAGCTTTTGCATTTGATGATTAAAGTATTTTGGCCTTGACAAGGCTTTGGCAGTGCAAGAAAGTAATGGGAAAAATGGTGATAAGGCATTTAGATCTTTCTGTTAAGAAGAGTTAGGGAGAAAGGAAGGAGAAATATAGAACAATTAATTAATTCTTATTTGTTTTAAAAATTAGCACAGGGGTGCTTGGGTGGCTCAGTCGGTTAAGCGTCTGACTTCGGCTCAGGTTATGATCTCACAGTTTGTGGGTTTGAGCCCCGCGTTGGGCTCTGTGCTGACAGCTAGGATCCTGGAGTCTGCTTGAGATTCTGTGTCTCACTCTCTCTCCGCCCCTCCCCCACTTGTGCTCTGTTTCTCTCTGGCTCAATAATAAATAAACATAAAAAATTTTTTTAATTTAAAAATTAGCATAATAGTTTATCCATCTTCAGATGTTTATACATCACCAGTTGCATTGAGAAAAAAAAAGCTGTCAATATACCTTTTTCATGTCCGGGCCAAGTTCATCTTGACTGTTTAGGAGGAGAGTCAAATGCCCTAATGGACAATTTTGTGTAGGAAGGAAAAAGTAGATTTGAAGAAGCAGATAAGAAACACTTGACCATTTTATCTTCTCCAACTAAATATAATCCATCCAGTCACTTTCCTCTTTTCTTAGATCCAAAGTTCCTTTGTCTGTGTGGCTCCCCATAATGCCAACATAGGTTCAGTTCAGATAGTCATCCCATCCTCCACTCATCTGTTCTATTGACCAGTAGAGTGACTATTTTCTGCTCTTGGGTAAGTTTAGTCATAAATATTGAGCTCATCTACCACTACCCAGTTGCCTACAACATATGGTTTATGACTGATTATCACCAGGAGGAATTGCTAATATATAGGATTACAGATTCAGAGTCCCCAAAAGACCTTGTTAGAAAGAAACTATCAATTGAATCTAATAAGATAACTTCAGAAAGGGTAAGTTCTGAGATAAGGTTGTTCTGAACATGGTAAAACACCACAAGCATAGGATAAAGAAAGGTTGAATTGACAACAGCTCAACATAAGTTGACAGGATCATATGGCTCCTGTAAAACCTAAGGGAATTTATGCTATTCTCTCTCTCTCTCTCTCTCTCTCTCTCTCTCTCTCTCTCTTTCCTTCCTTCTGTCTTTTCTTCCCAGCCATATATTCTGAGTACTGAATTTGTGCTAAGTGTTGTGCCAGGTACCTTAGGAACACAAAGATAAATAAAGCAGTCCCTGACCTCTAGTAGCTCAGAGTCTGGTAAGGGAAGATAGACATATAAGCATGTACCTATGCAATGTGTGGTAGATATTAAGTACGGAGGTAAGTATAAGAGAAATGGAAGTATAAATGATGAAATTAGAGACTTCAGAGGAATGCTGAGCCTGGGATTTTTTCTTGAATTATAAGTTTTCAATGAGGGCAACACTCAGCAGAGGGAGCAGTGTGCACACATGTTGTGAGAAAGAAGCCCTCAAGCAGTCCATGGAACAGGATTGCAAAGGATTAAGAGAGGCTGGAAAACCCAGGCCAGACCTATAGGGTTTACAATACCTTGCCAAAGGGCTGAGAATTCATCCCTTTTGGATTTGGAACAAGGAGGGGCCATATTCTATAATATTTTGGACTACTCAAAGCACACTGGGAGAAGAATACTTTAAAAAGAATATAGAGTAACCCAGAAGAGCCTTAGATAAAAGCAATCAGCACCCTTTCTATGGATGATAAGATAGAAAATAGGAGAAAATCCTGCTATATTTAACCTACTGGAGGGAAAATTTGAGGGAGAAGGGGAGAGAATCAGGTTTTTTTTTCAAATATTTAAGGAAAATTCATGTTGAAGAAGGATTAGACTTGACCTATGAGTAGTATTCATATCAATCATAATACTATTAGGTAATATTTCTTGAGAACTTACAATGTGCTAGGCAGTGTTCTAAGCACTTTATCTATAGTAACTTATTTAATTCTCATAACAGCCTTAAAGCTAAGTCCCATAATTATCTCCATTTTATAGAAGAGGCAACAGAATCACAGAGGTTGACTATATTGCTTAAGGTTTCAAACTAGGACATGGAAGAGCCAGGGTTTGGACCCAGGCAATCCAGCCACTATGTTAAAATGTCTCTCTAGACCTAGAACAAAAGGCTAAATATGTAAAATGATGTTAAATCTGTAAGAAGACAGATTCTCCTTCTCCTTTGTCTTCCTCCTCTTCCTGTCTTCCTGAAATCTAATGGTCAAGTAAAATAGACTATCTGGAGAGACACATGTTTCCCCTTATTGGACACAGAAGCTAGGGGACCACTACAGCTGCACTGTTGAGATATCAGGGTTTAAAGGGAGAGATTGAAATAAGTCATCTTGAAAATTCCTCTGGGCTTGAGCTACTTGTGACTCTGGGATTGGCTGACATAGCAGTGTGAGCACTTTAGGGAGCCAGCCGTGTGAGTACTTTGTGACTTACCCAGAGACTGCCCTTGGCACACATTTGCATGGTAGCTCTGTTCCTCATGTGCCCCCTAGCCTGCTGACTCCATCAAAAACAGGCAAGTTTTCACTTGTGCATACACTGCAGGAACTGACCTGGTTGGGGGAATGGAACCAGCATCACTTCTCCCCAGCACACTAACTGCAAAATTGCCATTGAGGTTCTCAACATTGAGCCTTTGTTGCTTATGAGAAGGAGAGCAATGGAAGCAACACTGCTGGCTAACTGACTCTTGGGGAAGAGAAGTGAAACCTGAACAGAAGAGAAATGTGCAAATCTTCACACTAAGGAATGGAGCTTCTTTCAAGGTTCACCATCACTTAGCACTCTCTAAATCCAGCTCTAACACATTCTTTTTTGACCCACATTCAAGTGGCTCCTAATTTCTCTTATAAGACGGATTGATTAAGAATCCTTATCATTCCTGCCTCCCTCTAGGATGGAAATGCTGTGACTAGTTAATCCCTTTCTCCCATTCTAAGGATGCCTTATAAAGAAATACATACATATATGGATATATGATATAATATACATGCTATAGCATGTAGTGTTTGAATTGCACACACACAATTCACACATTCTGACTTTGGTCATCTGTTGGTGACTATGTCTATATTCTTAGCTCCCGGCAAGCAGAAACTGCTTCTGAATACTTTCTTCTAACATAACTACTTTTCAAGTGCTATACTCAAAAAGACTATTTGCAAAATTGCTGTGTTGAACTTGAAATTAAACTTGAAAATATTTTAGACAAACTTCTTTATTTTAGAGATGTGGAAACTGAGGCTCATATAGAGGATGTGTCTTATGCAAGATCATAGAACTTTTCAGATGACTTTAGAGGTCCAATGCTTAAACCTGACCATGTATTAGAACTTCTTGCAGGGCTCTAAAAATGATTGATGATGAACTTCTGATTTTGTTGGTCTGTGATAGGGTTCAGTCATTGGTATTTTTATAAAGCTCCTCAGGCAATTTGATACACCAAGTTTGAGAACGATTGGCTTAGAAAATATAAATATTGTAAATTCCTTTAACACCTTTCAGTCTCAGAAATCAGGCCCAGAGATGTAGAACTGCTGTAAGCTGCTTGACTGGAAGACTCAGGATCCATGAGAAAGGTAGTTATCTGTTCTCTACATGAGAAAAGGTAAAAACAATCACCACCACTTCTATGGAAATGGAGATAGAAGCAGCCAGGTAAACAATCATCCTAGAGCTTTCAGCTGGAAGCTAGTACACAGTGTGAGCATAAGAAAAGCTATTTTCCCTCTGGGTACATATGACTGAAAACACAACTTGATGGATTGGAAGAAGGCCGGTGTCCCAACTGTAGTATAAGACCAGAGGAGAACAAATAAATCATGGTGTATTTTTATTATTCCAGGAACCCTAAGTTAGGTGAGATGAGTGGGTAGCAAATAAAAGGGTTCTCAGAAGGGAGATTATCTTAGATATTCCCTGAGTTATGAATCCCTCATGGAGGTCTCCTGCATAATATTTGCCTCATCCAGACTAGCTGCCAGAGACAAATCCTTCTCTGCTCTATCTCCCCCACTCCCTTTACCTCTAATTCTGTGTGGAAAGCAAGGCAAAAACGAAGTGGATAAGCTACCATACAGGGTGGCATTGTGCCAAGAATCAACTAATAACTTGAATGACAAAAGACAATTGTCACAAAGCCAACTAACTTAAACCAGCTTTCATCATCCACATACTAACTGAGGGCACATCAAACATCTATGAGTTCCTTCTTGGCAGGAGACAGCACGGAGTAGCAAAGGCAGCACCTCTTATTTATTATTAGCACAGAACTACAATTGTGAGTCCTCTCCCAGTGCTCCCAACATAAAACAAGGATCAAGGGTTAGTTGCTTTCTTCCCACCCATCATCATTTCCATGAGAAACCAAAAGCTGTGTCTTTCATTCTTCCCCCTCGTTTCTGGCACTCTTGTTGGTGCTTCTGAATGCTATTTAAAAGGATGGCAAACCAAGCCAAATCTTAGAAATTCTACTCTTGTCTTTGGTTTCATCCTTGAGTTTGTTTTAGTCACTGATGCGTTTATTCCCACCACCTACAACTATACATGGAACAGAATAGGCACTCAATAAACACTTGCAGAGTGATTGAACTAATGAACCCATACACAGCCATGATCTGTGCTGGGTTAGAGTTCGGTGGCACCACCAAGACAAAGTAAAGGCAACACCTCCAGAGAGTGAATCTGAATGAGCCTTTGAAGCCAAAACCAACGAATCCTTTGAACAGTCTTTTATTACTGTGAAGGTAATACTCTTAGAGAAGAAAAAAAAAAAATCAAATTTAGTAACCTAAAATGTCCTTAGTAACAGTGCTAAAGAATGTGTTTTCCAATATTTGATTTCTTAGCTTGACAGTCTCTCTTGAAATATTCTCTTCTCGGCAACAAAAATGTGAATCTTTGTTGGTTTGTTTTGCAGTTTGCAAATGACTTACAGAGTTCTTCTGGCAGGGTTTCTGTTTTTCTTCTTGCAAATAAACAAAAGGCCATCTCTCTAGTATGACTTAAGTGGGGGAGTATCTGTGATCTGTCATGGTTTTGGAAGGAGAAGAAAAGAAAAGAAAAAAAGAGGGAGAGGTAGAAAGAAAAATGAGGAAAACTGTAACAGGCAGGGAATAGAAGCCAAGCAAAACATGGGGAAGTGGCAGAGTTAAGTCGGATATGGAAAATTAGAGTGTTGTAGATATCAAGTAGTTGAAGACTCTGTGATCAATGGGGTCCCAGGTACTCTTACCGGGAATGTCTGAACTAGCCCACCAGTTCATCGGTCCCCCCTTCCTCCTGCTGCACTGCATCATCTAGGCTCCTTGCAAACTGGGAAGACAGACTTTCTCTCCTTCTCCTGGGCAAGGCTGCATGAAGCAGAGCAACCCCTGCCAGCATGACCTAGATCTGTCAACTGATCAATTATTGTTCCCATAGAGGAGAAGAAAAAATGAAAGGAAGAAAGAAAAAGGGAAATAGAGAAAAAGAGAAAAGGGGAAGAGAGGGCAGAGAGAGGGTGGGAAAGATGGGGAGAGACAGAATGAGAAGGAAGGTGGATGAACACATAGATGTTTTCAGTTTAAGCAGTGATAGCAGGAACAGGCTTAATCCAGAAGGTTGCATAAATAAATACAGAGATATAGAAAATAAAACATAAAGCGCTCAGAGATTATTGAGCAAAATCATAGTCAGAACAGAGGATTGAGTCCTCTTTCACCCACTTTTTCCAATCCAGACCAGAACTGTCGTTAACCTCTGAAAATCCTAGCTCCAGCTTTCTTCTCCCGTTCTCCTCCCTCTGCCACTTGCCAAACCAGCATTGCACCCCCTTGCAGAAGTCTCCTTTTACAAGTGGATGGGAGGCATGCCTTCTTCAAGCTCCTCCCAAAGCCCTTCTGCTCTTTCCCAATGTGCTTACTAATGGAAGAGCACCCACCACCAGAGGAGGACGGCTACAATGGCGCCACTGGACCCCATCTGACCCATATGCCATCGATTACTTTATTTTTACATGTTTTCATCTTTTACGTTTAATTTGTTTTATTGAATTTCAAATGACTATAGACATAAAGTAAACATTTAACAAGCCAATAGAGCAGAAAGGAAGTAAACTGCATAAATACAACCAGTCTCAGCATGGAGTTCCACTTAGCACCACATGTTTGGAGTGTTACAAGCATTAATGAGTCCTTACAACACCCAGGGGAGTTGCTCCCCAGCCTGGCAGGCAGGTGGGGAGACAGGCTCACAGAGGGAAAGATTTTCCCCTACAGAAAACATAGGGAATTTTGAGCTCAGATGTACATACTCCCCACCGAGCCTCGCAGAGGCCACCAGAAATGGTGTGAAACCTGGAAGTCATGCTCATTAGAGTCTTTGAAGAGTCTGTAGGGCCTTTGCTGAGGTTAGATGTAAAGCAAAGTTTGTTTGCATTTTTGGCATTCTAGTTGGTGGGCTGGAGCAGACCATGAACTCCAAACCAAAAGCAAACAGGCAAACAAACAAACTAGAACACAGCCAAACCCCAGACGAGGTGGTCCCACCCAAAGTGTGTTCATCATGAATAAGCAGCGATGAGTGCTGCAGATCGTTCCAGCATGTGTTTTATATACATGCCAGAATCATGTGTCTCATATTGATGCGGAAATGTTATCAGTTCTTAGGCTTTTAGGAGGGATCACTGCATCCCAATGGATAAGCTGTGGCCGAAGACAATACCGGTTTGTTTGGGCCATCTGTGACAAGTCCAGTCCCAGCCCAGGTCACTGTGACTCTGGGCAACCAGATTGCAGGTGTGTAGAGGACAGAGCCCAGGGAACTGCTGGAAGACATTCCAGAGCAGAGCAGGAAGGCAGGGGCACAGCTCAGCATTCTAGGAGAGGCTTATTGAGAGATAATAGAAGTCAAGTACTAGGTGTCCAGCACATAAGAAGGCATTTTCAGGCTTATATTTGGCTTTAAAGGTGTCAAAAAAGGAGGGTCTACCACCAGGACCAGGTTTTGCACCTGGTAACTACAGCTACAATCCTAAGAATGGTTTTCATGCAGGAAGGCCTTCTGGTCACTGCTGGGACTCTCTAGTCACCCTTGATCAAATGCCCAGAGGCCTGTCACTGAATATGAAGGATGAAGGTGAGATACATTTGTTGTGCTGTGCACTATTTGCCTCTAACTTGCCCTGAGCTGGCAGCTCCAGGGTCTACTTTGTTACTTTGTGAGATTCCTCTGTCTCTTTCTCCTGACCTTTTTTTTCCCCCAATATCCCACAATACTTACATTAAGCCCAGGGTCCCCTCATCCTACATAGATTTTTTACTTTGCTGTAAACATTGTTGTGGTCTCATCTGCCTCCTTCACATCTCAGAAGCATTACCCAACTCAGGCTGCTGCTGGCACCCAATGTTTCCTGTGAGTGGCAGGAAGTTGGCCCACCTGCCCAGCTGAACAGGGTCTGTGTCATCGGCATCAGCCGAAGGAGAGCTTGAACTTAGCCCCAATCTCCTTTTCCTTCTACTCTGCCTGTTTGTGTCTCAAGTGGACAGATTCAACTTGATGTGGGACATGAGTGAAAATTTGGAAGGTAAGACAGGAATCTAGCCAAGCTCATTGGAAGGTGTTAAAGGGAGCATTAATCCTTCGAAGGAGACATGGTCGGGTTTCTAGAAAGAGAAGGGCTGCTGCGCTACCAGCCATTCCTTTCAGAGCCTCTCAGTGGCAGAAGGTGGGCAGTGTGCTGAAAAGGACAGCTGCCTAATCCAGCTTCCCCGCTCCTATTCCCAGGAAAGAGGAGCTGCCGGCTAATCAACCCTGAAGAGTCTTAGGGCCAGAGCCCCAGGGTGCTAATCACCCCCTCCCTCCAGCCTGGCACTAATCAGTGCTGATTCCCTTGGAAATTCCCTCCCCCTCTAAGCTGGATCATGGTTGCTGGTTGGTTGCGGGGGGAGGGGGGCGAAAGGGTCATAAAGGGGTCCATAAAATGCCACTAGACCTGGACACATTTTTTTAAGAAGGCAAGAAACCCAGGAAGTAGCAGCTCTAGGAAGAGCCAGCTTAAAACAAAAACAGAGAAGAAAAAATTGCCTTGGAATGTGTACTGCATTCTAACTAGTCCCACTGGGTCAATGCAATAGGGGTGGATTATTGCAGGCAAGACCTGGGCTGCCTCAGTAATTCTGTAAGTTTGATAAGAGATAGCTGGCAGACTCAAGCTTCCGTCCCCTGAGAGAGAAAACAGACATCACCTTTGCCTGTCCAACTGGCATGTGATATAGGGGTCTTTGGGGGTTATTCTTCCTTAAAATTGGGCAGCCCGTTTTATTATGACACACTGAAACCTATTCAGAGCTGGCTGGAGGTGTACAGCACAAATAAGGCCATTATTCTCCTAAGAAAAGTCAAATTTGGTGGAATGTAGGAGGTCTAAGATTACCGCCCCCCCACCAGCTCACCTCAAACCCCACACCATAAGAGGAACAAGACCACAAAATCAAATTTCACCCTGGAGAATTTTGTACCGCTACTTTCTACTCATCTACTTAGGGATGATTCAAAGTATGAGCAAATATTATGCTTCCCTGCATTTATTTCTGATGAAAAAAAAAATCATGTATGCTAATTTATATGTAAATTCAGTACGGCCCTGGGGCTCCTGGCATGCTACCAATGGGGCTGTTGATGGTGGAAGTTTGGCCATTGTCTCTGGTTTGATGTATAGATAGAAGAGACACAGACCTCAGTACAGATGGAAATTACTGAGGACTTGGGACCTTCCCTTTCCCTTCCTCTGACCCTTCACTCTACCCTCTGTCTACTTAGTTTTCATTTCTGTTGTTAGCATGATAGAAGCATAGACCTAAACTCAGTTTCCCCACTGCTAGTGTTGGGGCTTTGCTCTTACCAAGTGAACCCCTATGAACCCAGAACAAGCAAGGGTGTGCACCCTAATCCCATGCACACACATGCATACACATACGTGTTGTGTGCATACACGCTGCTGCTGTTCCATATTATGTAAAATGAGTCAGTCAAGGATGCCTCCAAGTTGGCTCCTTTAACTCTTACACCCACCAATGCTCCCATGGGAGAGGAGAGAGATTCTGAGGCCAGTGCCCCTCTGAGGCTGAGCGCAGCAGATGACATCAAGGATATCCCTCAAAATCCACCACTGTGAACTTCCTTGCCATCTGATTCACATCCCTCCATCACCCCCTTGCCTTCCTCCTTGAGCACCAGCCAAGGGTACACATGCATTTGATTCTTCCCAGCCTGGTCCTCTCTGCCCACCTGGTGTGGGTCTGCATGGTAGCTACTGCAGCTTTTGTCAAGGGGACAGAGGCAGCCCCCAAAGCCTACCCTCAGAGAGGGGTTGGCAGGACCAGAGGTGGGGACAGGCAAGACCATGAGAACTCCATATTGTGGTAGGAGAAGAGAATTTGGTGGGTGGGACTCCCCATGCTTTTTTACCCGCTGAGACTGAACTTTCCTCCGGGAATACGAGGCGCAGGACTGAGTTTTTGCATGGGATCCTCTTTGCGATCTCTGCTGGACCACCTAGGGAAAGTTTCTCTGCCTGACTCAATCCCTATGAGTTCAAGCACCTTCAATATGAAAAAGGCAAGTCAGACCCTCCAGAGGACGGGGTGGGCGAGAGAGCAAGCAGGTGAGCAGATAATACCGCTGCTGGAACGTCAGAGCTAGAACAGAGCGTGGGGCCACACAGTGCAGCAAATGGACTCAAGGTTGAAGCAGATTCCAAATGCACCCCAACGCAGTGTGACCAACATCAAAGAGTGCCCTGGGCCAGGGAGCAAGCCCACCCTGAACTGCTGCCCCAGTGCCTGGGTTTCCTGCCGCAGATAAATCAACAGAAAATTAGCATTCGACTCTTATTGCCTCTCTCCCTTCAACTTGGAAAATCTTTCCTGAATTTCAGATCTTCCTGAGTGTTCCCACTGCCTTTCATCAGCTTGTTATCCTCCCCCAACCCTGCTGCCCCCACCGCAAACATACCCCCAAACACATTCAAAACTAATACAGTTGTCTACCTCTGCTGCAAATTGATTCATCCCTTCAAGCTGGATCTCTGACCAGAATCTTACAGGATGCACAGTTACCTGATTGTTCCTAGCCTGCATTTTTCAGCTTGCTCCTTTTAGAAGCTTTGCAAGTTTACTAGCCGATATTTAAAGTTTCCTCTTGTAATTTCTTCCCAGTAACATAAGCAACACATTAGCAACCCCGATGTCCTCTGAATCTGTAATTTTCCCCTGCTTACATGTGTGCTCGGTTGCGTATGTGTGCAAGAATGTACATAAAGCCAGGGAGACCAGTACATAGCCACGCACCTAACAGGAGCACCAGACACATTTTACTTATGCATATACATTCCCCCATTCCGGTAGCAGCCAGAATCAAATCAATATTCTCACAGCCTGGTAGGGAGAATGAAGTCCCAGCCATGCTGTTTAAACGCTCTCTCCTCCACCTGCAAACCGTGCAGCAAGCCGACTCAGGGAGCCTACGAATCATATAAAGCACACTGTACGATTCCTGGGTCTACTGTAGGCAAATCAATAGCAAGCTCTTACCTTGAAAGAGAAACAGAGCAGCCAGCCCCGTGAAGATTGCCCAAGAGATAGAATTGTGCATTTTTGCCTGGATGGTTTTCATGATTTTTTTTTCTTCTTCTTTTTCTTCTTTTTTGTCAGGTTCGGTTTTTTCTTTCTTTCTTTTCTGACAGATTGCGTTGCTCTCAAGCTGTTGGAAGGAGATTTAAATCCACTGTTTTGCTGAAGGACACAACAAGAAAGCCGAGGGTGTGAGAGAGTGTGACTTCTCAGTAATTATCTCTACTCATACTCTGGCACTGAGACACATCGTACAATCTGGCCCTGGACAGCCCTCCTACAAGCTGCAATCATTGGTTCTAATCCAAGGATTGACAGAGCTACAACACACGCGCGCCGGCACACACACACACACACACACACACACACACACGCACACTCACTCAGGAATCATTTACTGGGCAAATCAGGCTAGCTGATTAAAGAGACAGGAGCCTGGAGAGAAGGAATGATAAATGCCACTTTGCCCCTTCTATATTACTTTCATTTTTTAAACTGACAGTCTCGGAGCCCCAAGCTTCAAAAAATCCCTTTCCTTCTGGCATTCCCTGGCCTCCTGAACTCAGATTCCCTGTGCACTAGAAAAATCCCATAGCCAGAAATGGCTTACAGGAAATTTTAAAGGGACATTTCCATGCTTGGTGAAACTTGCAAAGATGGGTCAGATTTCATTTGTTGGTACCTATTTTCCTCTCCGATGAAAATATCATTCAGTGACGGATTTTTTTCTCTCTTGCTCATCTTTCACCTTTCGCCAATCAACCTCCTACTTAGGTGCTTTGAAAATAATAAATAACTTTCTATTTTCTTCTGCTGTCACTTGTGTTTCAGAATACCTGTATTACTCCTATTTTTCATTCACTTAATTTATTTCTGAAAGTCATCCATGTGTATATGATACCATGAAAAAGGATGAGGCTTCTGAGATTGGAGAGCTGCAGTCTGAATAAGGGAAACCTTCTCTAAAAGAGAACAAGAAATAAGTTTATTCTATATGCCACTGTCAACCTATATTCATTGAAAAGAATAATAAAAGGTTTATGGCTTAAACTGCAGCAAGACGGATTTAAGTCAGACATGCTGAAGGACTTTCTGAGTGTGGTTATAAAATGTCCTCAAAGAGTTGCAGACATTCATCTCCTTGGTAATGGGTAAAAATAAAAATCAGATAGAAATATTCAAACGGGCACAATGACTTCTAGAGGGACTTCTCACTCTAAGGACCAGGAGGTTGATAGGAATTTTTAGTTTATTCTTATGGAAAGGAAGTTATATGATGTGAATAAACTTCTGGAACACTTAGGCCCTCAAAGAACCCTTCCTAGGTGATTCTGATAAATATATTTCTCATGATGTCTCAACACACATTTTAGAAATATTTCTTCCAAATCTTCACAGCTAATTACTATACTTCCTTGTAACCCCTATAATAATTGTAATGCATATATTCCTGAACTGCATAGAACAAAAGTACTTCTTGTCTGTTTATATTTAAGAGCATACAGGCAAAATGGGAACAATATTGCCATTCCACACAAGTTTATGAGGTTGTGTGTGAAGAAGAACAGAGACTTCCTGGAGGTGTGCCGGCCAGTGACTAAGTGTAAGAGCACTGAGGTTTGGAGACCTGGTCTCAGCTCACACAAACCAAATGACCATGGATAGCTCATTTTACCTCTGTGATCCTTGACCTCTCATCTGTAAAGTTAGAGAACTCTAATAATTTCTAGGATCTCTCAATTTTAAAGCTGTTTTATGCTAACAGAGTTTTTTTCTTTTCCTGCCACTATGTTCTAATTCACATGTCCATCAAAATGTCCTTGATATTGTGAGTGCCCAGTGGATGAGAATTTTATCTCTCTCTTAGTCTTTTTGTGTGGTGCTCAGCAGAGTGACATGTGCAAATAAATGCTATGGAAAGGCTGTGGCAACAGTGAACAGTATAGTACGGAAGGAAGGAGTGTTTCCTTTACCTTCATCCCCCTGCTCTCCAGAATGATGATAAAGACCTTGGGTTATCCATAAGTCCTTAGTGCCTCCCTGGAGAGGAAGAGACACTTACATTTGTAAATGTCTTCACCCAAAACTTCCATAAATCTGTACACTGACCAATTTTTATTAAGTGTATATATGTGTGACAACAACAATAATATTTATTGAGTTTTGCTTTGTGCCAGGGATGATGCTTAATGTTTTGCATGTTTTTTTCTCATTAGATCCTCACCTATGAAGTGTTCTCACCTATTATTATCCCCATTTTATAGATGAGAACATTGATGCTCTAAGAAAACATGTCCACATTTACACAGTTGGTACACAATGCAACCAGGATTTAAACCCAAGCATTTACATCTCAGACTAATCTTTAAAATACTGTCCTATGCTAAATACTGTGATGGACCCAAGTAGATATCACTCTTATATATAACTTTTTTGCTATTTCAATAGCATATGAGATTAAAAATTATATGAAATACATATACCAATGGAGAAAAATACTTACATTGTTTTTAAAGTTAATTGAATTGCAAATGGTTGGTACACATAGTAATTTTATCAGAATGCGAAAAAATGATAGATGGCTGTTTTCTATCTGAAAGATAGGTCTTAAAAGTTCTACAGAGATGGTAAAAGTCACGATACACCTTGAAAGTGAGCTAGAGACTAGATCTAAGGCAGAGTGAAGAATATTGCAGGCAAGAGAAACCATAAACTAAAAATTAGAGATGGAAATGCATCCCCTAAATTTGGGGCTCTAGGCACCTGTGAGAGATCCTCCATCTTGCCCTACTGTGTTGTAATAAAATCCTTTAATGATAAAAAAAAAAAGTGAAATGTAACCTAATGCCTGATCCACATCAGTTACTCTCTACACAAAGATGATGTAACCATGCCTGGCACATGACAGAAATACTCAACAGACACTTGTCATTATCTGGATGGCCTGTTGACTGAGAGAACAGACTAATGTTTAATCTGGCTGGGCTCAAATCCTGGCTCTGACCCCTAGGGGCTACGGGCCTTTGGTTGAGTCATATCAACTCCAGGTCTGAAATGGGGACAGTGATGTGAATTCCATTATAAGCATCACCATACATCATAACCATCAACTAATTTTCATTTGCTTTACTATTTTAACCAAACGGAGACTGATGTGGTCTCCCATGTATCATTGGGAGAAGCTACCAGTGCTTGTGGACTAAGATTCCTGGAGGGAGTAGTTTCAGAATTGTACTTTGTGCATTCACTAAGGCAAAATATATCCTCAGGGATTGCCAAACCAAAAGTCTAATTTGGTCTCTGAGTGCTGCTAAATGCTAAACTATCTAGAGAGCTATATCTCTTTCAGTGCTTGAATTTACCACATAGAGTAATTTCCCAATGGTCTTCATGTTTCACAAAAGCACACAGTTAACCTCCTCCTGAAGAAGCCATCTTCTCCTCTCCTTTGTCATGGTGTTTAACACAGTGTCACCTATCTGGGCCTGTTGGGTCACTTGGCAGCTCATTGATATAATTACAAATTGAAAAGCTGATCCTGGGCTGTACACAGAGGGGTGTAGTTCAGCCAGGCCCATCTCTTACTTAATGAAATGGGTCTCATCAAAACAGTCAGAATTTTTCCTCTCCTTTTTCCGCTTTAGTCTCAGAGTCTTTCAGGCCTGGAGCTGAGAATCTCTATTGTTGCAACTGCCCCTCAAACAGCAGGTGTCATACCCTTTCAAGTTGGGGTGGCTTGTGGCTGTGGTTGGGATTTCTATGACTAGATATGAGGAGAAATGACTAAGGAAGCTCTGATTGATTGGAAGGAGAAACGTTGAAATTGCCATTCCTTGCTCAACAATCAGAGCTCCTTCCTCTGAGTTAGAAGGTGTAAGTGCTTCCAATCAGGTGTCTGAGGGATTCAATTTGCCTCTTGGATTAGCTAGATGCACGTTATGCACCATTTACTTTCCAGTTCCAGGGTCAAAGGATGATAAGTGGTCTCAAGACAAAATTAAACTCGGGAAAGGGACCTCAAAGTTTGGCGGAAAGGTTTTCACTCACCATTCACACCCCTTGAAGATAAGAGAAATTTACTATAGAAATAATTCTTCTGTATGTAAATAAGGAATAAGGAAAAAGCATGAGAAATAAGGAATAAGGACACAGAAAACAGATGAGGTCTCTAACTTCTGAGGAGAGGGCAACCAAGATGGCATTTTATCATCAGGTAGCTTAAGATTCTACACAGTGTGCAGTGAGCTAGTACAAATAGGGATTGATTCTCTGTAAACTGCCCCCATGCACACCTGTCACCTCCCTGAACCAGACAGTAAGCCCAAGGAGGTCACTGTGGGGCCTGGCTGCCCCACTGTCCAAATGCCAGCTGATCCCCGACGGCAGCCCTCCAGTCCTGGGAGGAGGGATGGACAGTAGTGAACGTGTGCTGTTCCAGGCCCAGAGGACTCGCAGACAGAAAGCCCCGGTGAGGGGGAGGAGGTAGGTGTGTATGGTGTGTGGGAAGGAGGGAGGAAGGGGGTGTGGGCAGTGTTTTTCATTTCTATCAGCTATTATGGAAAGAACTGCAGGAGCTTAAATCTAAAGAGCAGCGCTGAAATAATGTTCAGGACTTAACAAAAGCCTCTGCTCTGCTCTGCTGTCTGCCCGCTGTGGTCCGCCTCAGCTGAGGCTCAGTGCCGTGGGTGATCTCACACACTCAGATGCTGGGAAGAGCCCTGCCTCAGGGGGAGGGAAGGAGCTGGCCTGACCTCCACACACCTGGGGTTGAGGAGGATCCAGCTCTGACTTGCCGTTCAAGTCAGGGAGGGAGAAAGCTGTGGCAGGAAGAAGGCAGACTTTCTACCTTTTCAAGGGGCTTTTCCTGAAAGAAAAGCCATCTTGTATGTGACTCCCTGATATGGTCATTTGTGACGTGAATGGAATCGGTCTAGGGTACAAATGAATTATATGGGGTCTATTTTGAGAATTTGACTTCTCTCAGGAGATTTCCTGATTTACTGATAAATTGCCTAAGCTGATACTGAAAATGAAAGTCTAACTCTTCACAGCACAGAGATTAAGGACACAGAGATTTAAAACTGCGTTCCCACAAATTTCAGTGTTTTCTAACTGGAATTATAGGCACAGTCATCTGGACTTGATTTCTATGAATTATCCTCATCATCTCAAAAAGAAGCAATATAGCATAGTAGTATAACAGAAAGAATTTAACACTTAAAATCAGAAGACCCAGATTGGAGTCTAATTCCACTTATCAGCTTCAATTCCATGATCCTCAATTTTCTCATCTCATCTCCTCCCATCTTGTCCTTAGAGTGGAAATAATAATATCTACTTCACAGAGTTGATGTGCATTAACCCAGCTGAAAATGATGAAAGCCCTCCTGTAATGTCTAACATACACATTGGCCCCCGTGTCTTTGTCATCAGCTCGCTTGAAAAACAAATCACTACTGGATAATATTCAGTAAGAACTTCACAGAAAGAACCACTGCCTACAGGATGCTTATTACCAAAAAGTTTCCTCTGGGCTCTGTAGGAGGCTGAGAAGCTGTTGTCTTTGTTTTTGTTTTTGTTTTTGTTCCAACATAGTTTAATTTTCTTTGTATATACTCCTTTCTTGTTCAGTGCATACTACCTAATTGTTTCATCTCTTTTGTACATGTACACGTTCTGCTAATAGTTATTCTTATCTGTATTAAAATCAAGTGGAATTCTTATAACTATTTAATTTCCAACATACCTCTCTTCTACATGTTATTCTTATTTGCTTTTCCTAACCTCTTCATTTACATTGATTAGTACTCTATCATTTGCTATACTTTTCCTGAAGTTGTTCTCCTTTGTCATTTTCTGAATAAGTTTCTATCAGCTGTTTGCTTTTCTCAAGAAATCAGCCATTAATTACATCTTTCCTTTGGTTTATTTTTTCCTAAAATAACTTTGTTTTACTCCCCAGTCCATGTTTTATGTATATGTTATCATATTTTACATCTTCTTATTCATAATTTTCTTACTTCTAATTTAGATCTTTTCTTTTCCACCCAAAGAAGTCTTTTTTAAAACTGGTTTAGTGATGATGAACTACCTTAACTTTTGTTTATCTGAGAAACCATTTGTCCTTCATTTTTGAATGACAATCTTGCTGGCTAGAGTGTTCTCTGTTTCAGGTTTTTCCCATTCAGCTCTTTGAATGTATTAGGACACTCCCTTCCTGTCTACAAAATTTCTGCTAAAAACTCAGCTGATTACATTATGGGGTTTCCCTTGTTCATAATTTCTGCTTCTCTCTTGCACTTTTAAAATTCTCATGTTATCTTTAAACTTTAACATATTAATTATTATGTCTTTTGGTGTGGATATCTTTGGGTTAATCATTTTGGGGGCTCTCTGTGCTTCCTGGGCCTGGATTTCTGTTTCCTTCCCCAGGTTAAGGAAGTTTTCAACTATTACTTCTTCAAATAAGTTTTCTTCCCTTTTCTCTCTCTTTTCCTTCGAGGATCCCCATAATACGAATATTTATTCACTATATTATCCAAGAGATCCCTTAACCTATCCTCATTTTTTCAATTAGCAATAATTGCACCTTGGATAAACCTCACTGGCTACAATACTGTCACTGTGCAAAGTTCTTATTCTCATTTTTTAAATTATTATTATTATTATTACTCAGCTATTTGGCTTGGGTGCTTTCCATTACCCTGTCTTCCATTTTGCTGATATGTTCTTCTACATCTGCTAGTGTACTATTGATTCCCTCTAGTGTATTTTTCATTTCAGTTATTGAATTCCTCAACTCTGATTTGTTTTCTTTTATATTTTCTAGCTCTTTGTTGAAGCTCTCACTGAGTTCTTCCACTCCTCTCTCTAGTCCTGTGAATATTTTTGTGATCATTACTTTCAACTCTTTATCTGGCATATTGCTCATCTTCATTTCATTTAGTTCTTTTTCTGAGCTTTTGCCTTGTTCATTCATTTGGAGTGTATTCCTCTGTCTTCCTATTTTGCTTGACTTTCTGTGTTTGCTTCTATGAATTAGGTGGAACAGCTACTTCTCCTAAACTTGAAGGAATGGTCTCCTGTGTGGTAATCCCCTGTGTAGACTATGTGTGCCTGGTGACTTTAGCTGGCTGGCTGGAGCTGTATTTGGCATGGGCTGGGGATTCTGGGGCACTCTGTGCTGGGGCTGCCCTGTGAGATGGCTGGAACTGAAGTAGGTATGGATGGAGGCACTCCTGGAACTCTCTGTGCAGAGAATATCCTGGAAGGATAGCTAAAGCTGAAATGAGCATGGGCCAGGGCAATCCCTGGGCTCTCCATTCAGAGGGACTCCTGGCAGGATAGATGAAAGTGAAGTGAATTCAATGTAAGGGGTTCTGGGGCTCTCTGCACAGAGGGCTCCCTGGTAGGGTAGCTTGAGCTGGAGATGGGGCTCAGTCCAGGAGGTCCCAGGGTGCTCAGTACAGGGGACACCATGGCAAGACAGCTGTCACTAAAGTGGGCAGAGGCCAGAATGTCCCTTCATGTTCAGTGCAGGGGAGGTCTTGGTAGGATGCCTGGAGCTGAGATGGGATGCAGGCTGGGGGGTCTTGGGGCATTCCATGCAGAGTGCTCCTTCACGTGACGGCTGGAGCTGAAGCAAGTGTGAGCTAGAGGGTTCTGGAGTGCCCTGGGATGGAGGTGCTCTAGAAAGCCATCTGAAGCCAAAATAACAAAGGCCTAGAGTGTTCTGGGATGCTTTGCACCTGTGTCACCTTGTCATGACCAGGCATGTCTCCGTATGCATCACCCTGGGGACACCTTTGTGTGATGGCTGGGGTTGGTGTGGGTTAGGGACTGGGGATCACTGAGGCAGCAGTAGGCCAGCTAGGGCACCTGGAATTTGCTCACATCCACTCTCTCAAGGTGGAAGGGAAATGTAAACCATGGCACTCACCAGTCGCTACAACCCAGAGAGGGTTCCAGCAGCTTACTTGCCTGCAGGCTTCTAGAGCTAGTTCCTTTATATCCTAGTTGCCTTCTTTAAATAGCAGCTATTGTTGTTGTTGTTGTTGTTGTTGTTGTTGTTGTTGTTCCTCATGATGTTCAGAGATCATATGGGCTAAAGGCCTTGCTCACTGACACAGAAAGCCAGCAACGGTGCCAGATGAGCTCTCCAGTGTCCTACCAAGGTGCAAGGGAAGCAATCCAGCCCTCAGCAGCCCCTCAGACTCAGAGGAAGTTCCAGTAGCCACCGCTGTTTGGCAGGCTTCTGGAGCTAGTTCCTTTATATCCTAACTGCTTTTTTACACATAGCTTTTCTTTTTCTGTGGCTCAGAACTACAGGGCCAAGGTGGAACTCACTGAGGCAGTCATACTTCTTTTCATGGAATCAAGATGGAGGGGGAAATAAACTGTGGACCCCAAGAGTGTTCTAGCAGGTCCCCTACTGTTTGGTGGAGTCTAATACTGAATCTTGTACTCTAGTTGCTCTTTTAAGCTGTGGCCTTTTTTTTCCTGTGCCTCAGAGCAGATGAATCTGCTCCTATTCTTCAGTACTATCCCTCCCACTGCCATTCACAGCATTGGTATTAAGGACTCCCTTCCTTACCGTGTCTCCATCTTTCTTGCCATTTTCTATGTGGTCTTTCTACCTGTTTTGTGCAGAAGCTGTTTAGTCATCTTTCAGTTCTTCTTCAGAAGGAATCGCCTTATAAATAGGTGTAAATTTGGTAAGGTGTTGAGTTCAGGGTCTTCTCACATCACTATCTTGCACAAGAACTTGAGCGATGTCTTTGGATGCCTGGCACATTTTCCTTCCTTTGCCCATCAGAAAATCAGTTCCATGTGGTTTCATCATGGCTGCTATCCTATACTCTTGGTGTGGAAGTGGGCAAATGACCCTGGCCTGGCCAATCAGGCTCTTCACTGAGAGTTTTCTAGGTCTTTTTGGAAAGAGGTGCTGCTGCTAGGGGGTATCTTTCCTTACAGGTGGAGAAAGTGTGCAAGGAAATGAAGTCAACAAAAAAGAAAGTAGAACCAAGAGGAGAGGACATCACTGAAAGTAGGATGAGTCATGCCTAAATGCAGACACACACCCTCAAACTACTTGGTTCCCCTATTTGCTTGTTATTTTGAATTGAGTTTCTGTTATGTGGAACTGAAAGAGTACAGACTGAGAGGTTACATGTGGAGGGTGGTTGAGCACAAACTTCCTTTGCTTCCTTCTCCTTTCTACATTACTTTCCCTGATATATTGCAAATATCTGGATATTATATGACACCTTAGGTAGAAATGTAGGTATCTGAGGCCCTATATTTTATAAAATGAATGGTCAGTGTATTATTAAATTGGAATTAAAATAAAGTCATAGATGGAGTCAAGATGAACCCATTTCCTCCTCTTTCTAAATATTTGGGTGCAGAACCCTCTGCACCATTTAATGAACTACCATTTAATGAACAATTCATATGCCATGGACTGTGCTACCATTTTGCATGTACCTACTTACTTAGCCCTTACAGTGTCCTTAGAGGGTGAATACCATTACCCCTAATGTGCAAGTAAAGAATGTAACTAACTTGTCCACAGTTGCCCAGGTACTATTTGGTCAGGTCTTCTGAATATCCAACACCCTGTTCTTCCCCCACCCCCAATCTTGCCTATATTCTAAATAAAACTAAGACTCAAGCAGAAAGATCACAGCAGCCTTGTGTGATCAGTGAGAGCTATAAGAAAGACATCTGCCTTGATCAACTTTAAAAAAGAGAAGGTGGGAGTTTATTCAAACTGAAGTGAATGGCTCTGCGAAGGGTTGGAGATAAACATGGTGCTTGTGGGAATCAAGATTATCCAACTTGGGTGGATTTGAGGCTATGTGTTCAAAAGAACTGAGAGTACATGTAGTTTGGGCCAAAATTGGAGGGTCTTAAATGTCTAAGAGATTGGAACTGAATTTGAGAAGCACAGCTGCTGTTGATTCTGAACAAGAAAGTGAAAGCAATAAAAATTGGTATTTCTGGTGGTTCATATGGCAGAATGTATAGTAAATCAAATCACTCCCTCAGAGGAGACTCCCCTACTCTAGTCTAGTCCCCGGCCTGTGGACTTGGACAGTTTCCCATCCTTTGCTTTTCCTACTCTAACTGGGCAGATCATGGGACAGTGGCTCTTGGGCTTTTAGCAGGTCACATGCATGAGTGACTCTGGCACATACACAGGCCCCAGCAAACTCTTCTTTGTAGCACACTGTCCACAAGGCATTTAACAAAGCATAGTATAACGGTGGGAACCAAGCTTGAACTTAGAGGAAGGTGGGAGCATTCTTGAGATACCTGGGACAGCCTTACTTCCTTATATTGGAATTGGTGACTCAACCTATTTGACAATTACATGTCACCTTATTGCCTTTGATCACTTATCTCCATGTACATATCTAATTTGAAGACTTAATGGTAAGAAGTCTGGTCTGAAGAAAGATTTATAGATTTCTGCATCACTTGACCTCATAATATCTTAATATTATCTAAAACCATGCTGAACTTTAGCAGCCAGATTTGGGCAGCATTGTGAAATAAACAGAGTCTGGGAACATTTCTGTCAGTGTCTCATACTCATTTTACACAGAGAAGTGGTCCAGAGAAGGGCAAAACATGCTTAAATTTATACAAGTTAGAAGTAAAACTGGGAGTAGAGTGAACTCTTGACTCCTTGTCCAATGTTAATTACTTTATTCCAGAGTATAACTAGATGCCTTCGTTCAAAGTTTGATTCAATGTCTCCTTGTGAAAACTTTTCTGCCCAAGTAATATCCCCTGGATTTCTCTTCCACCCACAAATTGTCTTCCTTCTTTGTAACTGAAAGCTTTGAATCTTACCTGGAAGTGGTAGATAAATTAAGCTGTTGTCTATTGTACAGGGTGCAGAGGTTTCAGCTTTCTTATAAGGCATAGGTTACAAAAGAAGGGGTGATTAGTGAGATCAAAAAAGTGTGTGTGGTGTATGGAATGTAGGGAAAGGAGAGGAGAGGGTGAGGATGGAAACCTGAGGGACTGACTTTGCCAAGGATCATGAACTTGGTTTTCTTAGTGATTCTGAATATTGCTCTGCAAGGCAAGGGACAGAAGATCTAGTGATAAGAAGGCATGGCGTATTCTCATCAAGCCACGGACTTGTCTGTGTGCTGCCCCTGTCAGTTCCATTGATGACTTTTGCAGAGATGAAGAGATAAAGATTCTTCCAGGAGGGTATCAACAGAGTCTATGTGGGAGGTGACTAGCCCAGGCAGTGATAGCTATTCATCATAGACGTTTGACTGATTCTAACCCACAGTAGGATATAGAAGAGACATATAAAGGCTTAAAATCAAATCATGTGTCATGCTGAAGAATAATGGTACATTTTGTAAGGAGTATGTATATATTTTTAATTTCTGAGTGAATTAAGTGCCTATAAAAGGTGTTGAATTGGCAGCCTAGAAAGCTAGAGTCTTTGATTTATGCCCAGAAGAAAGACAGAGACAGTTGCCTGAATCATTCCTGAGTGTTCTGAGCTACCTCCCCATATAGTCTGCCCTTTGTCTCTCTAAGAGTTGTGATCCATTGTCCCTCGCTTGTGTGCAGGTCATTCTGACTATTCTGTGTGAGCTTTAGATTAGTTAGGATGATGTAAGGGCTAAATGGCAGGGAAACAAAATCAATGAGTTTTAAAATCCTTTGCAAATTATTCTGTGACTATCGTTATGGACAGAACGATAACACTAATGCTTGTACATCTTTCTCAAAGTTGAATTTCTATTTTCAAAGTGTGTTAGCATGTTCTATTTCCTAATGTTTTCATAAAATATTTGCAATATGTGTTACTGTCATTTTTGCTTTGGGATAGGACACTGAGATAGAGAAAATGATAGCATGTTAGGTCTGAAAGTAATCTTAGAAAAGTGATGGGGACAGAAATAAAACCCAGATATCCTGAAGAGAGAGAATGATAAGAGAAGCTTCCAGTCAAAAATGGCAAGGCTGCAGTGGAGGTGGAGTTGGAACCCAGATTCCTTAACCCCCTGCCTTTGTTCTACTGGTTCAGGCATCAGTTATCATTAATACAGACCAAAAAAAGAAAATACACACAAACAGAGAGATAATGTAATGATGATAATAAAAACAGTAACAGAAATGCCATATTATAAGAGAAGAACGTATCAAGATAGATTAGAGGTCTATGGGCAGAATAGATGTGGTCTTAGTGAGGCAGAGCTGGATTCTCCCCCAAGTCCCTACTCTGCCTTTTTTTTTAAACAGGACATTTGAGTCACCTTAGATGTAGACCCTCCATTAGTGAACTAGGGAGTAACAATAGCCTCATAGGATTAAAGGCAGCGTATATGTAAAGTCACTGGCACTCAGTAACCACAGAGTATATATTTATTCTAGAAGAGCATTATTTTTCAATCAAGTGCACAAATATAAGTATTTTGGGGGAAAATTTTTTAGTAAACAAAAGATGAATTTTACATTAAAATTATTTTTATTTGCTCTAATTGTGATTTATTTGTCTTTTCTTTCTTTTTTTTCTTTTTAAATTAAGAGTAGATTCTTGACTTGATAGATGAATTAGGCTTCAGTATATCTTCTTTGCATTTACTCCAGAAGAGCTTTCTAGAGGTGGCATATGCCAATAAAATATCAAAATTTATTGAAACTGGCTACTAACATATGGAAGAAGAAATGATTCCAGGCAAAATGGTGTTCCTGCACTCATCCCATTCAAAGGGGAATTCTGTGCCCAGAAGAAGTGGAGATTCTGGAGCTCTCAGTGCACAACATCCTGTCACTCTTAATAGAAAGGAATACAAATAGACATGGTTCATGCCTTCTACAGTAATCCAGAGGTATTATGCAGTCACAATGGCTTCTATGGGCAAAAGTGGCTTTAATGAGTGTGTTTGTATTTGATGTTATTAGAAATGAAATGTTTGT
Source organism: Cryptoprocta ferox (assembly GCA_028646485.1). NCBI lineage: Eukaryota > Metazoa > Chordata > Mammalia > Carnivora > Eupleridae > Cryptoprocta > Cryptoprocta ferox. The sequence continues at coordinate 80,433,746 of CM053575.1, forward strand.
AGAACTGTCACTGCACAAGTAAGGCACCGACATGGGGCAAGAGGTGCGATTCTTAATAAAAGCTGGAAGAACAGTTATACACGTGTACATCCACACCCACACATACACACTCACAAATATACTTTCCCTCTTTCTTTTCCATTTATGTTTACTTCATTTACAATTATAGTTCAATCTAAGTCACATATGAAAGTGAAAGTACTGAAAATGCAAGCACAACTTGAGTATGTTTCTATCGGTTGTCGCAGCGTGTTTTGTTCACCTCTATTTTTCTTCCCCATCTTACAGATGGGAGAAGTGAGCAGCAACAAGATCAGGGTGAGGTGGTATAATCTAACCAGAAGGGAAACCTGTGAAGTCTGACCTCACACTGCAATCATTGAGTGCAAATGATGTCCTCATGCTAGAAGAACACTGGTCATATTATGAAAATGTAAAATGGTTTTATTTCCTTTAAATGTAATATAAAATTTTATTGTGTTTCTCTACCAAGTTAAAGAGACTTTAAGACATGTATTCACAAATAAAACTCTTAACATGTATTTACTGGGCCCCAGCTTTGTTTGGACACCATGATAGTCTCTGCTTCTCACCCAGATACAGTAACAGTGGATCCTTGTCATTCATGGGAACACAATCATTCATTTGATGTATGGGCTAGACAGTTTGCAAGTACTACAAATACAACTATTTGTAAATTTGGGGTTTTTCCCGAGGTAGCTCAGAGTTAAAGTGATAGACTGACCAACAGTTATAAATATAATGAATATTGAATTAATCAAGATAAATGATACTAACTGACAAAGAAGACTAACTCTAGACTTTGTGGTTTAAGGCAGAAATTGTTGGTGGGTTTTTGTTTGTTTGTTTTTTTTGCTTTTTTTGGTTTTTGTTGTTGTTGTTGTTTGTTTCTTTGTTTTAGCTCATACTAAGTCTCATATAGGAGAAGAAACTCGATTTAGGAGGCCAAAATTAGAGTTTAGGCAAAAAAATGAGAAGGAACTGAACTAAGAAATGCCATGAGATAGCAAGAAGAAGTTGAATTCTAGAAAAAAAACCTCATCTAAGGTGCTATGCTATAGGACAACTTCACCAGATACTGATAAATATCAAGACAGTTTCACAAATAAGGTGATTATTAGAAAAAAAATCAAGATGATAAGGAAGTATATTCCGAGTACCAAAGTGATACAGGTACAAGTAATAGTAGAAAGAAACCAGTAATACTTATAATTAAATCTGAATAATTGTTGATGTTACAGTTTTGTGTGGGAAAAAAACTCAATATCTAAAACTCAAATATCAGATGCTCTTAACATGGAGAGACCAAGGGTTTTGATGGATGGAGAGCAGGGAACAAGAAACCAGAATAAATAAAAAACAAGTTAAGATTTTGTGTTCTTAAGTAAAAGTTATTAAGGAAAGGAAATATACCTAGATATAGTCTACATATTTTTAGAAAAGTACATTTAATTTCCTGTCTTAGAGATATATGGTTAATCTGCAAAAAAAAAAACTTGATAAGATAGAAAATCTGAGGGCCTCCTGGGTGGCTTAGTCAGTTGAGCTTCCAACTCTTGATTTCAGCTCAAGCCATGATCCTAAGGTCATAAGAGCAAGTCCTGTGTCAGGCTCCCTGCTGAGCATGGAGCCTGCTTAATATTTTCTCTCTCTCTGTCTATGGCCCTCTCCTCTACTCACACTCTCTCTTTCTCTCTAAAATAAAACATTAAAAATGTAAAAAAAGATTTAAAAATCTGAGACAGAGCTAACTAAGCAACTATAAAGAATGATAAATAGAAAACAGAGAGGTAGATAACTAGAAAAAATACTAAGATTTCCCTACCAATAATTATAACTGTATTAACTTTCGCTGTTAAAACACAGAGATTTGCATATTGGGATAAAATTTGGTTTTAGGCTATTTATTAATGATACATATAAAAGAAAACAACTTACAAGTTTTATTAATATGCCAGGAAAATAATAACAAAAACAGGTACAATGATATTGATATCAAAAGAAAGAGAAATCTAGGTGGAAAGACTAACTAGGAGAAAGTCTGGTACTCATAGAATAAATAGTACAATCCACCAAGAAGAAATAATAGTCATGAGCTTCAGTGAAATGAACAAAATGGTTACAAAATAAAAACTTTTGTATATTCAAGGACAAATGGACAATCCCATAATTAATGTAAAAATATTAATATAACTCTCAAAAAAAAAACCACTTGAGAGCACAAGTGGGCAAAAAATGGTACTCAGAAGATTTTAATAACAAAATCAACCATTTGAAAATAAATATAGTTAAACATAGATACATAGATACATAAGCAAATGATAGATATATAAAGACAGAATTTTGAATTATGAAAATAGAGAATGTCATCCTTTCAAACACAGTGGAATTTTTATAAATCAACTATATCTTCAGGTCAAAATATCTCAGTACATACCTCAGATCAAAATACAATAAACTTAGGGGCTCCTGGGTGGCTCAGTCGGTTAAGTGTCCAACTCTTGGTTTTGGCTCAGGTCATGATCTCACAGTTTTGTAGGTTCAAGCCCTTCACCAGGCTCTGTGCTGACAGTGAGGACCCTGCTTAGAATTCTCTCTCTCTCTCTCTCTTTCTCTCTCTCTGCCCCTCCCCCACTGATGTTGTCTCCGTCTCTCTCAAAAATAAATAAACTTAAAAAAATACAATAAACTTAGAAATTAACAGAGAAATAAGAGAAACTACTTAAAAGGAGAAAAATCCTAGTTTAAACAGGAATTCAAGTGAAAATTATAAAATATTTATGATAGAATTAGGACATTATATATTAAATCATATGGAATGTGGCCAACAAAACTTATAGCCTTATACGACATTAGATAACCAGAAACACTAGAAATAAATCCAGGACACATACATGTCTGTTAGGAATAGTTACAGAAATAACAAACAAAAAACTAATTCAGCGTCTTAAAAACAGAAAGCAAGTTGTTGTTGCTGCTGTTTTTCTTTGCTTGAAAAGAAGTCCAGAGATGGGCATTTGCTGGTATTGGTTCAGTGGTCAAGTAGTATCAGGGCCAATGTTTTTGCAATTCTATTAGCCTTTGACTTATCTCTCCTGATGTCTATTGCTTCTCCAGACATTTCATTCATATCCCAAACAAAAAGGAGGAGAAAAGTAAAGAGTATATTAGCCTTTGTCCACCCCTCTGTATCAGGAAAGCAAATGTTTTCCCAAAATCCTACTAGTTTTCATTGGCCAGAACTATAGCAATTGGCCAATGTTTTGGCTACAATAAAAAATTTGAAAATGAATAGTGGAGTCAATGGAGGAAATGAATAACAATAAGAGGAAGAAGATATAAAAGAAACAGTGAAAAAAGAAAACATGATTAATAAAAATGAAATCTTGTTATTTGAAAAGACTAATATTGGGGCACCTCATGGCTCAGTCAGTTAAGCATCCAACTTCAGCTCAGGTCATGATCTCTCAGTTTGCAAGTTCAAGCCCAGCGTCCAGTTCTGTGCAGACAGCTCAGAGCTTGGAGCCTGCTTCAGATTCTGTGTCTCCTTCTCTGTCTGTCCCTCCCCTGCTCATGCTCTGTCTCAAAAATAAATAAACACTAAAAGAAAAGGAAGCAGAATGTAGCCTTTAAAAAAAAACTAATATCATAGCTAAAACTCAGGTTAGTGTGATCAAAGGAAATATATTATACAAGCACACATTATAAATAAGAAGGAAGACATCAATTAAATTTTAAATATTGGGAGAATGCTAGGCACATCTTTAAGCCAATATTTATAAATATCTAAATGAAATAGAAAATTTGTTAGGAATATGGAATTGTTAACATTGACTCAATAGGCAGAAATCCTAAACAAAAGAATAATCATTGAATAAATTTCAGAATGTATCTACCAGTATTTTAAAAGAATACGATGTAGTCTTATACAAAATTGCATACAGTCAAAATTCCTTTTAAAATGTCTTAGGAGTCTAGCATAACCATTTGTTTACCTCCAGAATTGGAAGAGTTCACTAGTTTTTTAGAGGTGGATCAAAAATGAAGATGTTTGTTTAAATTTAGAAGTATGTTGCATGAAAACATATTACCTTTAAACATGTGAATCACATTCATCTTCATGAAATATACACAGAAATGGAAGCCAATTGAAGGAAAAGTGTACTTAACAACTCCCATCTCATTCTTACTCTGTGTCTGAAATACTCTGGAATAGTGTTTAGAAAAAGATTTGTGTGCCTACCAGAATTTAGTTAATACTAAAGATGGTATTTTAAATAAATGGGGAAGAAATTGGCTATTAAATAAATGGTGTTAGGAAAATGATAATTGTCTATCCAAAAAGGAGAGAGAGACAAAGAAAAAGAGAAAGAGAGAGAGAGAGAGAGAGAGAGAGACTTTTCCTTTCTTGAATTTGTACAAAATAATTAATTCAAGATGGGATGAAAAATTTAAGGGAAAAAACAAAATTCTTTAAGTCTATGAAGAAAATATCAAAGAGTATATTTTTAATTTGTATATTGGAAGGCTTTTCTAAGATACAAAACCTAGAATTTATAAAAGAAGAGATTGACAGGCTTTTCTGTACAAAAATTATAAATGTCTGCATGACAAAAGACTCCATAAACAATGTTAAAAGACAAGTAAAAGAAATATTGGTGTAGCAGAATAATATTTTGAGATAATAACTGATTTTTCTCTTAACTTCACGTTATACCTGCCACCTAGCCCACCACTGCCCCCTCCTTGTTTTGGAACAGCAAGGGTAGTCTATGTCCATTGCCTCCAAGAACAGATGATGCAGCATAATGTAGAGAACAAAAGAATCAGTTCTCAGTTTTTGAATTTCAAAAGCCTAGGACATGAAATAGAAAAACTATTTGGAAAGATATGTTGGTAACCACCTCATTCTCAAGATCTGACTATCTTGATTACCAATCAAGATTCTATTGGCTTTGGGAAGAAGAGGAGTGGAGAGGGAAGTAAAGAGGTAGAGGCTTGAGAAAGATATCCTGCCTCAAGCTTCTGTCACAGGCTGAGCCTGGTGTGACAGGGGGTGCTGTGTGGGGAGGATGTTCTAGGGACAGAAAACTCAGAAACAGAATCTTATATCTCTTTTTCCCAAGTGGAACCCAGAGTCAAACAAGATCTTCATGTTCCCACTTCTTAACACAGCTATTTGGTGTGGGAGAGCAGTGGAGTGAAAACATCTGCATGGTGTGTTTGGCAGGACAGACTTGACATGTTCCCACAGATTTCTCTCATGTCCAACGTGTACAAAACAACCAGATTATCCCAGTGCACCAAATAATGGCACTAAAGTAGTAAGTAAAAGTCACCTTGAATGGAAACAAAGAATGATTCATCTTTAACTTAAAGATCAAGAGCAAGAGCATATAAGGTATTTCCCAGGGGTGGCAGTGTGGATAAAAGGTGACTGAAGACAAAATGCATGCTGCCACCAGCACCTTTGTACTCTCAGGCCCCAGGAACTTGGTCCAACCCAAAGGAAGGAGTGATGATGGTTGGGTCCCAGATTCAGCTTCTGCCATCTAGTGGAAAGGGTTGAAATCAAAGTATGTGAGAGAAAAATGAGATTTTCACTTCTACCTTTTTGGGTGTGTGGAACCAATTACATTTGCAACATTTATTTGGTTCCAGAATACTTAAGGTGGTCCTACAAATAATTACAACAAAGGCAGGCATCCTGCCTCAAGTTGCATTCTCTGTGAAGCTGACTCCAAGATGGGGTATATAGTGAGGATACTTATGAGGCTGCCAGCATGCCTCTCCCCCATCACTTGGCCATGCATATCTGTACACATTAACACCCCAATATAAAAACAGAAAAACAGATGATACACAGAAAAGAAATTAAAAAACAAATAAACATATAAGATCTTCAAGTTTACTAATATGCACAGGTACTCAATTTTAAAAATTGAGATTCTCCACACCACACCCTGCATAGATTGGCAATATTTTAAAAATATTAACCATATCAAGGGTTGTTGAGGGTATAAGAAAAGAGCACTTCACATGCTGTTGGGCAGTGTCAATCAACATTTTAGATGTGTATTTTATTTTAGTCGACAATGGTATGTTTAGGTACTCTATGTTGGAGAAATACAGACAGAGACTCTACAAGTATGTTGTCTGCAACCCTGACAATAGTAATCAGAAGGGATATTTTAAAGTATACTTTTGTTCTTCCATTCTACAGAATTCTATATAATTGTTTAAAAGAATGGGATGAGGCTGTATGTACTGAAATATCTCTGAATGAAGTTATTACATGAAAAAAATCAAAGCACAATGGCTATAATATTCCATTTATTGATAAAAGGTAAGTATACATGTACATATATCTTGAGAGTGAAACGAGGTGAATCAATGGGTAGATCATGCTCACCTTACGGTCGAGGCCAAGGAAGGGTGAAGAGTGACTTTCATATTTCACTTCATATATTTCCACCTTCATTTAGTCTTTTCAAAAAATGATCATGAAAATTTCTATAATACAATAATAAAAGAACTGTGGAAATCAAATTTACAATATTAGAAAATATTTTGCTTTTAGTTGGGTTATTTAAAAAAATAAACACTTCATTTTATATTATTTCACATCCTCAGCACTTGTTCCAAGCTCCTGACTCATCAGGATGCCCTTCCCAGAACTGAGCATAGTGCATGGAGGATGAAATCTACTTCTCTTATTCATCCTCAGGGAGCCATATTCTGACTGCTGGGGAAAGCAGGGCAGGCAAAAGGCAGGGACACACTGTGGGGGCAGGGGAATCCAGGAACCAAGAAGGTAACTGATCATTCCCAGAAAGACTGTGGGCCATTGAGTCTGAGAGAAAAGAGAAAAAAAGCAAACAAGAGCATCTGACTAGAGCAATTGGAATAATACATAACATTCCCACTTAGGATTCCATCCTTTGTCAGACATTCTTTGCAAATATGTCTGCATCCCCCCTTTCCAGCTCAACTAAGCTACCAAAGGACATAGGTTCTGTTTTAATCTTCTGTACCCCCAGCACATATGCCTAGTTCAGGATACCACACATAAGAAATTCACTAACTGTGTGTAAATGGATTGGTCTATCCCAGTGTTGCCTCTGTTAAATAAACACTCTCAGTGTGTAGGCACCACATGATAAGGTAGTAGAAAGACAAAGGATTTCTTCCATTGGAAAAACCTGTTCTAAAGCCACATAGCAAAGGTAAAGAAACTGCCATTCAAATGATCTTATGTTTCTGATGCACTCTATTCATTTTGAGAAGAATTTTACAAAAGCATGCTTCTATAAGGTGAGATGGTGTCTTTCTGATCTATAGTAAGGGAAAACCTCCTAAAGAAGCTTACTTTCAGAGATGGCAGGTGTTTGAAGAGCAAGCATGTGTTCTGTGTGTAAAGGATGCCTTACAGGCACTCTTTGAGGCATGAATTGGGAATGACATGAGTGCAAGAAAGAGAGATGGACAAGGACACATTTATCTGAGCTTTTGCAAAAACAGAAAAGCTGGTAGAGGAACACAGAATAGGACAAAGAATGAAATCGAGGCCACAGTTGTTGGCTCTGATAGATGTGATAGATGAGAAAATGTTGGAAAGAAGCACATCTTGGGCACTAGTTAAACACTAGGGAGATATGTTAGCCTTTGCATGTTGACTCAGAATAAGATGGGTAAGATTGACAATCAGAGAGGTGAGACACCCAAAAGATGATTGGGCCCTTGGTGTTGGTCTGGGACTAGCTCTATGCATAAAGCATCCTAGTTGAATCTTATCCAAATCCATACATTAGCTCATTAGATACACCTTGGTTTTAGTCAGAGTTCCTGAATAAGATCCTTCCCTACCTGAGAAATTCCCCGATTGTATTTTTGGCTGCTCTGAGAAAAACAGGCTCTTCCAGTCCTTCCATGCTATTCAGTAAATTGTTCCGTCGCTAATCAGTGAAACCTGGCAGCCTGGGGGGAAAAAAGAAGAATTTTTACATGGGCCATCTATTTACAACTCTAAGTTCCAGGTCAGGAAATTGCTTGAGTCCATTCAATATGCTCTTAGATATAAAGACAGAGAGCATCTACCCTAAACGCTTCCTTCGGCAAGCATCTGCTCTGGAGGTTATGCTCCCTGGGAAAGAGGGTATTTGGTGCTTCCTGTACTCCAATTGCTAACACAGGATCTGAAATATAGTCAATGTTTTTTTTAATTGATCAGAACTGCCTATGCTTTTTCATTTATTCTGCTTCCCCACACTTAGGGTGGTCTCCTTCACAAAGTTTACCATTAAGAACCAGTTTGACTTGCATGGGAAAGTTCATACTAATGTCTCCTCTCATGGATTCCCTATGACCATAACTGCCTGTAGCAAACAGGCATTGAATTATATAAGTTCCTTATTTCTCATGTGAAGTCTTGTGTTCCAGGATAGCTCTGTGACCTATCTGGAGTCAGTTAGCCTTTCTGAGCCAGTTTCCTCACCTATAAAATGAAAAGAAAAATACACATCTGACAGGATTTTCACTGAAATTAAAAGAGATAACATACAGAAAGAGCTAGCAGAGTACCTGCTCTCGGGTAGGAGCTTGGAAATGTTAACTGATTCTCCATTCCCTGTGCTAGGTCTCCCATTTAGGAAACATATCTTAAACATATTTGTATCTGCAACACCTCATAAAATGCTCAGCACAAATTAGAAAAATCATGGAATTATGGGATTTCAGGTGTAAGAGGGACTTAATCATGTACTCCAATGGCTTTCAAAATTTTTATTGCAATGCAGATTTTATACTTGGATACATTGTGTGTGTGAGTGTGTGTGCTGAAAATTTTTATTCTATTCTCATCCATTCATTTTTTAAAATGCTGACCATGGCCCAATACATTGATTTTGTGACCCATAATGGACATGACTTGCAATTAGAAAACTCTTACCTATCCAGATTCTAGACCAGCCACCCAGGAGATCAACACCATCCATCCCACAGTAACTGTCCAGCATCCATCCACTTAGGTAAGAAATACCCCATACTGAATAGGGTGTCAATTTTGAGGCACTAAATACAAAGGAATGCTGAGGCTACAAAAAATGCTGTTAGAGTGCCTACCCTACACTTCTGCGTGCATGCACCAGCCAACATGCAGACATGCCTCCTCTGCTCTCGTGGAGGAGGAGCTGGATCTGGCCTTTCAATTTGCATACTTCTTTTGTAAAGGTTCTGACTAAATGAAGTGGCTGCAGCAAGGATACCCATCAATTATTCATAAGTTCAGGAGACGCCTCCATTCTTCACTTCCATGGTGCATTCTTTATCATTCCTTGTGTCCTCACACTCAAACTTTGTTGGGATGTGTATGGGTGATTGAGACAGTGCTTCCTGCTGGCCAAGAAGTGGGAACTGCCCTACATAGGTGGACTGGCTAAAAAAGGTGGACCTTAGTTTCTTTGGGGAAGAAAAGAGTTTTCTTAGAGAGTTTTCTTTAGAGAAAAAAAGGACCTCTAGGGTGTCTTGGAGACAGAGATGCCCATTTGCTCACAGAGCGGGAAAGGAGACATATTTCCACCAAAGATCTAACATAACCTGGACCAGTCTCCCAAACACACCCAAAATCCTGCCTAAGGTGCACAGGTTCAAGAGCTCTCGACATTTTCATTTATTTTAATTGTTCTCTCTGAGAATCCTTTCTGCTACTCATCCTATTGAGGGCAGAGAGGAACCCAAAAAGAATGCAAGAGTCTGTGCAGGACAAGCTTACTTCTTTTCTCCAAGCAAAAGTGTTGTTCTCTGGTTGACTGAAGTGCAGAAATCAGCCCCTCCTCTTTTCATTCTCACTCAGTGAAAAGTTTGGGGTTCAGGTAGCTGAGAGAAGAAACCTACTTGAGGAGAAAAAAAAGACATCTTCCAAAAGGGAGAAGCAGTCCACTTGGGTTTCCATCACAAAATGCCATAAATTGGTGGCTTAAACAACACACGTTTATTTTGTCACTATTCTGGAGACCAAAAGTACGCAATCAAGGTGCCAGCATTCAGTTTTTAATGTGAGCTCGCTTCCTCACTTCCTGGCTTGCTAACAGCCACGTTCTTTCTGTTTTAACATGGCCTTTTCTCTGTGTGTACACAGGTTAGAGGTCCATAGTAGGGGGAAAGATCTGATATAAAAATGCCAGGCCTATTGGATTAGGGCCCTACCCTCATAATCTCACTTAATTTTAACAACTTCCCTAAAGTTCCTATCCCCAGATATTGTCGCATTGCAGGATTAGAGCTTAAACTATGAACTTTGGTGAGGGACACAGTTCAGTCCATAACAGGAGGGTTTATTATTCTTTGTGCCAGGACCAAGAAATTCACCCCAGGTGGTTCCCTCATAAGTACTTGTTGATGTTGCTAATAATGTATCTGGAACAGAAGAGACCTCTGAAATTAAACCTTGGCTAAGACAGGACCTCATTTCAGGAGGAGAAACTCACTCAATTTAAGTTATGGCAAATGTTAATACAAGTATCAAATAGGATTTTTGGGGGGACTCAATCATGGCAACCTGTGATTTAATTAATCACTTATCTTAGTCAATACTTTAAATATTATTCATGGACAACATTGGGAAGAACCTCTTACTCCATAATTTCCCTGGTCCCTAGACCAGGTTCACAAAGCCCTGTATGAGAGAGACATGTAGCCAACACTAGAGACTTCTAAAGAGAAGAATGAGATAATAAGTGCTTCACTTGTACTTTGAAAGCTCATAGTTTCTAATATTTATTTACATGTTTCCTGGCTAAGTATACTGAGGACTGGGAGTTAGGACTTCAGGGACACTTATAGACTGATATGTGATCCTCTTCTGATTGACTTAATCCATCTGCTTTCCAGAACATTAAGCATAGGTTAGGGATAAGATCTTCAAAAGGACTTTCCAGCAACATATTAGGATCTACACACAGTTCTAACAACCAGCTTACCCTAGGCTGAAAGGAGGTGATGAAGGAGAGGGTTGAGAAAGTGGAGAGTTTTTGAAAGGGGGTAATCATTCAACCAACTTATTTCTTTGTTTAAGTCTCAACTCCAAAGTCTATGTTCCAGATGCTCTTTGCATCAGACAGCTAACTTTCTTCCCTCTTCTTCCTACCCAACCTGTTCCTCTCCACACTTCTGTCCCACTTCTCTCTCCACCTAATTTTTCCCGAGAAATTAATATCTGTCTTTAAAGGAAGAACTCGGGGTCATCATGTCCAAGAAACTTGCCCCAGTTTCCACAGGCTTTGCTGGGCACATTTCCCTTACATTTCTATGTGTCCTGCACTTCTTTCTACTGCAGCACTTACCACTGACCATATTTTATTGCAATCATCAATTTACTGATCTCTCTCCCCACATCAACTGTAATCACTTAGAAATCAGGGGTCATGTCTTAGTTGTCCCTGTATATTACATGCCTAACATAGTCCTTGGTATATGATCAGCACATAATAAGTGCTGAATAAATGAATGAAATATTTTTCTTTGATCCCTGTATTGCCATCAGAGATTGACTATAGCATTTCAACCCATATGCATGTTGCCATCATGGATATGGGAGGAAGGAAAAGTTGTTTTCCTTGGCAGTAACTGAAGCATCACTGAAATTTTTTTTTCCCAAATGAAATCTAGTTTCCCTGGGACTGAGGGTTTCCTGAGATGTAGGAATTTTATTTCTAAAATCAAGCCCCCAGATAGAGATGGCGGTCCTAACTGGGACCACTTGATTCCCCACTTACGACATTTCTGTGATAATAACCTTCCTATGTCATTGGCTTTAACATTTTCTGTCATTCAGGCACATAGATTAGGCTATATCTGATTCAGCATTGTCAGATGAGGGGCTAACCATGACTTGCTAAGAATTTTCCAGGTCATCTAGATGGATGTGTCTCAGACATTTTTCCCATTCAAGTTCTCTTGCCCAGAGTCATCCTATTCTCCCCTCTCTTCTACTCCATTATCTATTCTTCTCTTCTAGCAATAAAACTCTTGAGTTTTAAAGATGACAGAACTAGGGCAGCTGCCTTGGACTCAGGGGGAGAGCCACATGTTGGGGATGCCAGAGCTGCTCCACAGACTCTGTGCCATTAAGTGAGAGATGAATAAACTTATTTAGAGCATGGTCATTTCCAGTCACTTTATTATAGAGATTACTATCTACTCTAAATAATATATTAGGGGCACCTGGGTGGTTCAGTCGGTCAAGTATCTGACTTCTGCTCAGGTCGTGATCTCACAACTGATGAGTTAGAGCCCAGAATTGGGCTCTGTGCTGACTGATCAGAGCCTGGAGCCTGCTTCAGATTCTGTGTCTCCCTCTCTCTCTGCCCCTCCCCCACATGCAATCTGTCTCTCGTTCAAAAATAAGTAAACATTTTAAAAATTAAAAAATATATATTAGACAAACATTATTTTCTATCTATAGAGCCCTTGGTTATCCACCAGTTGAAAAAAAACTCAGAGATTTCCAACCCCAGAGACCCATGGAAATCAGTAATGACAAAATCAATAACAAACACTACTGCCATTTAGTGAGCATTTACTTGCTGCCAGATGGGACCTTTTGTGAGAAGGTCCTTAGAATGCATGAGCTCTTGTTAGCCCCACCACAGTCTTCTGTGGTGAGTTTTATTTTCTCTATTTTTCATATAAGAAAATTGAAGCTAAAGATGATGTAATTAGTTCAGGTTATATGCCCAATAATGGAAGAAGTAGGATTTGAATCTTGACCAGTCTTTCAAACGTAAACTGCAAAGGACTCAAGTTATTTTTCTTAATATATGATTCTATAGAAATAAAAGAAGTTTCTCAGAGGTCGAATGAACTCTCTCTTCTCCCAGTCTCCTGCCAAGACAAGCATCTTGACTTTCATGTTACCTACCTTCTCTTTGAGTCCCTTTAGTCTCCTCCACCATTTATCTTGTTTTCTACCTTACTACCAGAGCTGTGTGTGTAAATTAAGACCTCTTATTCATCTACATAAAAACTTTCAAAGGCACTCCATTATCTCCTGCAGCTATTTTTAGCAGGGTGAGGATCAAGTTGGAGGGAATATTGAAATCATGTCTAATATATATATATAAAAAAAACTCAGCTAAGATGAGGCAGGGGAGATGCTGGGAAATAGTAAAATGCAGGGAAACCCCACCTAGAATTCTGCACCTGGAAGCCTGGTTGGACAAGGACATCAGCCTCAGAAAAGATGTGAGAACACAACTTCAGAGCAAAAGCAACCTCCAAGAAAGTATGTGGCAGAGGATAAAATATGGAGGAACTCCTGAAGGAACTGAATTGTAAGACAGCGTTTCATAGAATCAGGAATGGGAAGAAAGGATTAGCATTTACTGAGAATGACAAAAGCCCAGAGAGTGTGAAATCATGCACAGGAGACTACAGACTGTTTGACTAAGGTAGAGTAGCCAGTGAGGAAAGTCTGGGACATAAAATTCAAGCCAAATGGAGGACCATCTGATAAAACAAAACAAAAAATCTTCCTCTGATGAATCAAAAATCTCCCACTTCTTCTGTACTCTGCCCATATCTACATTCTAAGTGAACCTCTAAGCTAAAAAGAAAACAAAATGAGCAAACAAACAGCAAAATAGAATACCAATATTTATTAAACACTCATTCTATACAGGCAATATGCAGTATCATATGTCATCTGATTTATTCTCTTAAATATAGTAGTTGCATTTACATATTTTATCTCATTCAATCCTCATAAATGTTCCATGAGAAAGATGTTATTATTATCTCTAGTTTAAAATTGAGAAATGGAGACCTAGAGAGAATAATTCACATAAGATCATACTCCAGCAAGTTTCAGAGTCCAAATTCAGCCCAACTCTGGATTCCAAATCCAGAGCCTTTTCCATAATAACAATCCCTAATTATAGTATGTAAGACTCTCCCCCATGATGGATTAGCCACATCTCCTGTCTGGTCATCTCAGCTTCTTCTCATATGGGCTCTCCTGGAATACCTCCATTCATTAGAATGTGCAACTCATGGAGACTGTGTTACTCAATTTCATCATCATAAGGGATATTTTCTCTTCCTTCCCAATCAATCAATCACCCCCCTCTTGCCTTCTCCTTTTCTTTATTAGGGTAAGAACCTATCATCTAATGCTTCAATCATACTTCTGCCAGGTTTCCAAAATGTCCATGCACCATTCCTTTCCTTTACATTGACCTGAAACTATCTTCAACCCTGAATCAATTCAAGTGTCTTCTATCCTCCTGCACAGGGACTGCTAAGAACCTTTGGAAAAAATAACAACTTTCAAACAATTGCATGGTCTCCAACTGCTAGTGGTCCCTTAACATTTCACCATGATACTGCTATCATTCCTGAGACACCTCTCTTCAACATTGTCATGCTCTCTTCTCCTCCCTCAGCAGATGGCATTACCTCCCATTTTACTGGAAAAAGAAGAAGTTACAATTCATTCACTCATTCATTTATCCAACAAATATTTATTGAGCTTCTTTTATGAGCCAGGGATTCTTCTAGGTTTTAGGGATACAATAGTAAACAGAAAAAATGAAAATCCCTGAACTTGTAGAGCTTATATTCTATTGGGAAGTGGCATATAGTAAATAAATGAGCAAGTTTACTACTACATAATATGTCTGATAGTGAATTTGACATGGAGAAAAATAAACAGCGGGCAGGGAAGGAGAAAATTGATATGTTAAATAGATGGGGAAGAGAGGTTTCACTGATAAGGTGATATCTGTATAGAGACTGCAAAGGAACATCAACCTGAGAATTTTCTAAGCCCTTCTTTTTTGCCTTCAAACATCCTTGTTTCCACACCCACCTGTGTGACCAAAGTGAAAGCCATAGTTTCCCTCTGCTGTCATTCCTCAGTGCTTTGGATTGCATTTCCTTTCCCCTTCCTCCTCAGGGGCTTCCTTCCAACAATTATATCTTCTCTTTCCTATATACCCAACCTCTCTTTCCTTTACTAGACCTTTCCTACTGCTATTTAAAAAAAGAAATTGTGGAACAAAACCTCATCCTCACCCTTTGTGTTTTCTGGGTCTGTCATAAAAAAGTACCATGGGGCACCTGGGTGGCTCAGTCAGTTCAACATCTGACTCGGTTTTGGTTCAGGTCATAATCTAACAGTTTGTGGGGTCGAGCCCCACAGTTGGCTCTGTGCTGTCAGCACAGAGTCTGCTTGGGTTTCTCTCTCTCCCTCTCTCTCTGCCTCTCCCCTGCTCACTCTCTCTTTCTCTCAAAATAAATACATAAGCTTAAAATTTTTTAAAAAGAGAAAGTACCATAGAGTGTGTAGTGTAAACAATAGAAAGTTATTGTCTCACAGTTCTGGAGGCAGAAGTTCAAGTTTAAGGTATTAGCAGGCCGATGGTCCCTTTGAAGGCACTGAGAAAGGATCTGTTCCAGGCCTCTCTTCTGGATTCCAGTAGTTCCTTGGATGGTAGCATCATGATTCCAATCTCTACATGGCATTCTGCATGCATGTCTCTTTGTCCAAATTTCTATTTTTATAAAGATACCAGTCTCATTGGTGCTAGGGATTAGTATTTTGACATACAAATTCTTAGGGGACACAGTCCAACCCATAGCATCCTAACATGTTCCCAGGACTACCCATTTGTCTTTCTTCCTATCTCACAGCCCTGGTTCCAAAAAGAAATAATTCCTACACCATTTCTACTTCATTTTTAACACTTTTCTTTTTTAAAAAATTTTTAATGTTTATTTATTTTTCTGAGAGAGAGAGAGAGAGAGAGAGAGAGAGAAAGAGGCAGAGAGAGGGAGACACAGAATCTGAAGCAGCCTCCAGGCTCTGAGCCGTCAGCACAGAGCCTGATGAGGGGCTTGAACGCATGAACTGTGAGATCATGACCTGAGCGAAGTTGGGAGCTTAACTGACTGAGCCACCCAGGTGCCCCAACACTTTTCTTTTCATTCTGTCTACTTTCACTCAAATCTGTGTCCAAGGCTTCAACTACCATCTCTATACTAATGATT
Source organism: Cryptoprocta ferox (assembly GCA_028646485.1). Classification (NCBI taxonomy): domain Eukaryota; kingdom Metazoa; phylum Chordata; class Mammalia; order Carnivora; family Eupleridae; genus Cryptoprocta; species Cryptoprocta ferox. The sequence continues at coordinate 80,449,811 of CM053575.1, forward strand.
CCCAAATCTCTACCCCTAGCCAGATCTCTCCCTGAGCTCCAGGCCATATATCCAATGCTTAATGGACATATTCACTTAGATGCCTCAAATTGATCTCACCCTCATCTCCCCATCATCCACACCTAAGCCCAATCCTTGTACTACTTCCCTAGTTGAGAGAGTGGCATCAGAATTCATTCACTGCCCCTACCCTGAAACCTGCAAGTCCCTCAGGATTCCTGTCTCTACTTTACCCTTCTCCAATTGCCATGTCTTCTTGATTCCAGCCCTTGAGTATCTCCAGAGTGTATTTCTTTCTCTTTGGTTACATTGTCTCCCACATTTGTATGGCAAAAGTCTTTCAACAGCCTCCCTGGTTGCAAGATTTTTCTCTCTCTCTCTCTTTAGTCAATCCTCCAGATGCAACCAGCATGATCACTTTCAAATATGAAGTGACTATCCCAACCCCCTAACCCCTCTAAGTCCCTTCAATGACTATAGTCCAAAAGATGAAGTCCAAATTGCTGACATAGCACAGAAAGGTCTTCATGAGATAGTTTTTCTGGTCTTGTCTCTCACTAATCTGTTCCCCAACTTGCCCTACACACCCTCCTTTATACACGTATAGGCTCATAATTAAACTTCAACTGTACTAAACTATTGTCAGATCCTCTTAAATATATCACTAGCTCTTACATTTGGGTCCTTACATGAGTGTTCCCACTTCTTGGATCACCCTTCTTCTTCCAAGTTTTCTTTCCTCAGGACTCAACTTAGATGTGCCTCTTCTTCCCATCAGTCTTTGCTGACCATTGCTCCAGACTGGCTTTTGAACATCTTGAATGTTTTCTCACTGTATTCTCTACTTATCTCTACTATACCATTGTATTAGTTTGGACTAAGTTACATTGCGTAACAAACAACTTCAAAGTCTCAGTAGCTTATGGCCAAACCAAAAAGATATCTTTGTTGCTCATGTTGCATGTCTGCAGATAAGAGCTGGCTGATGAGTCTCTGCTTCAAGCTGTGGGTCAGATTCAAGTCTGTTCCAGGTAACCTCCTTTCTAGGATCCACGTTTAAGGAGTAGCTCTCTTCTGAGACATGATATTCTCATGGTATTTGGCATAGTAAAACAAGAAGCTGAATGGAACAATCAACAGAATGTAAAATTCCTCATAGGACATTGTATGGGTCACATACACTCACAAGACTAGCAAGTTACCTGGCCAAGCCCAACATCAATGAGGCAGGAAATTATACTCCTTTCCCAGGGAGGAAGGGAATAAGTATACATAATACTCCTACAGAGTATTGTAGGAGTACACAATTTTAAACAATATTACAATCTACCGCAAGCATTTAGACTCAAATGCCTTTTCATTTTCCTGTTTCTCTGGGTAAAATGCAAGTTCCTTTGGGACCAAATTGATTTTACACCATTTTATTTTAAATACTTTACACAACACCTGGCATGCCATAGGTCCTCAATGTGGATTAAGCAAATACAGACTCGCATATTACTTTTTGTATGTTCTCCTGACGTATAAGGTAAGAGAGTCACTTTTTTCTTTGCATTTTCATAGAACAATGATATAAGTCTCTTCTAGCTCTTATGACATCATACATTTTTAAATTATGTGTGTATTTCCCCTTCTGGTTTAGAACCTACAATGACAAGAACCTCATCTCATTTCTAGCATCTTGGCGTAATACTTGGAAGAGAAGCATTCAATAAATGTTGGGATAATTTAATCAATTAGTCTCTCTGTTTAAATTGGCATGTGTTTATTGATTACCTACTAGGTTCAAGGCATTCTTATTTTAACAGTTGGGGCTAGAAGCTAGGAAGTCTTAAATGGCTGTGAGGTGGAAAGAGGAGGAATCAAAGGGCAAGAACATTCCTATGATCCTATCTTGAAGGGCTGCACTTGCTATCTGGTGAGCAGACTCAGTGCCACTTCACTAGCCCGTGCTTATTCCCACCCACTTCTGCCTGAGCCTCTCACCCGACAGCACGGCTGTCATCTAATCTTCCCATTCAGTTTATTGCTTTGCACTGCTCAGCTCACCAAACACATTTGTGTTTATTGTGCGATTAGTGCTGAGTACACTGAACAAGGTAATGACATGCAGCAAAGGCCAAGAGATGACGTCCTGGCTCTGTGCATTGCTTAATACCTCAGTAGAATGAAGCACTCCTTTCCCTCTCTCTGAAGCCCAGCTGCATTAGATATTCAGGCCTGAACTCTAGGCTCCCAAGAAGGAGCCCAGTGGAAAGAAGCCCAAGAAATACTTGAGAGGCAAACCTGGTAACTGACAGCACAAGTGATTTAGAGAAAAGAGACTGAGTATGAGGGAAACAGGCTGGATTTTCAGCATGCTGGTCTTGAATTTAGGGAAAAGTGGAATTGAGAACAATGTAAATGGGAAGGAGAGCCTGGAAAAATGGTGGGCAATGCTGGGTTATGCTTTCCCGTCATAGATCACGGTCAGATAACTTCTATCAAGTACACACAAGATCCTCCTGTGACTAAATCATTAGGCAGGGTTTTCAGGGACCTGGGCCACTAGTGTTCTTTCCTCACCTGGATGAAGTACAGTTCGCAACCCCCACTCCCACTGAACAATAAATACCATCTCTTCCCCAAGTGGCCACAGGCTACCATCTTTTTTATATCTATATCAAAATGCTATCAACATCTCCCACCCTATTTCTCCTCTGGCCTGTCCACTTATTTATATAATGCTGAAGTTACTCCTGGGGACAGAAGGAATACCAATAAGCACTAATTCGTTCATTCATTCAATTCATTTCACAAATAACTTAGACATATATTAGCTACCAGACAGTAGGTATACATCTTTGAATACAATAAACTGTCTCTGCTGTTGTGACACTCACAATATAGTGACAGAAATATCAAATAAGTAAGCAAATAAATATATAAATGCAGATTTAAATAACTGTTATAAATGCATCTTTTTTTCTTTTATGGTTGAAATCTTTCTAACTTGAAGTCTTCAGGAGAATTATAGGTGGGTTTAAGGAAATCCATGAAACCCTTAATGTTATATGAAAAAAATCTTATGTATATGGGTAGATTATTTTTTCTGTAAAGTATTCATGGCTTTCATCAAAATCTCAAAGAAGTCTATGATCTCATAAGAGATAAGTACCTATGCTTGACAGGCACACCAGACAGGATTTTCTTTTTCTCCAGTACCACCTCCCAAGACTGATTAAATCTGTTGGTATTTGTGAATGACACTGAAGCAATCATGTCAGAAAAGCAAATCTAAAGAAACTTGTGTTGTTTTATGCACAGGCATGTGAACAGGGTGAGCACACACCTTAATGGAGAGTACCAACCAAAATGTTAATGTTGGTTGCCTTTAGAGAGTGGAAAATAAGGTGACGATGTCCCCCTTCTTTTCTATAGGTTTCCTTGTTTTCCATATGGTTTGCAATAGATAAGTGTTGCTTTTGTAATCAGGAAAATGAACACATTAAAGCTATTCTTATTTTGGGAGAAATATATTTTACTACTTGTACACATATCTTATTGACTGATCCATAGAAATATATTACACATAGCCTAGGTGAGGAGATAGATGGAGAAAAGTCTGTCTGTTCAGCTCTGGACCACAGTGATGGCAGTGTGCTTCTTGCTGGGGAGCTACCATCTTGGGCATGTATAGTTTTATTGCCTCTGACCTTGGACTCTACCATGTGTGGTTTCCAAGTCACTGAGCAGCAATCCATTCAGGAACAAAGCAGGGGTATTTAACACTACTTTTTCAGGTCAGTTTAGGATTAATAAATGACAGTTTAGGATTTAGAGTTAAATGAGATGAGTAAGCCAAAGACCTTCAAATGTCTAGATATCTGATCTTGAGCAAGGTGCTTCACTGATCAATGCCTCAATTTACATCATATCATCCCTGTTCGTCACATAATGTAATTATAAGGCATAAACAAGCTAATGAGAACCAAGATCTCATAAAGATCAGAGAAGACAGGATATGCTACAACAAAACTATTTGTCAACCAGAGACATGATTTTGCTCCTATTATCACAAAGTCTGAGAATAAAGCATAGTTGACTCTTGAACAACATAGGAGTTAGGGACATTGATCCCTCACACAGTAGAAAATTCATAAATAACTTTTGTCTCCCCCAAAACTTTACTAGTAGCCTACTGCTTACCAGAGGCCTTATTGATAACATTAACAGTAAATCAACACATATTTTGTATGTTACATGTATTTGTACTAGATTCTTACAATGATATCTAACTTCTTAAAAATTCAGTATTTCTAGGCTATATGATTTGTCTACAAGTTTTTTGTTTCAAATTGAAAATCTTCACAAAATTCTCCAATGTATTTATGGAAAAAAAAAACCACATATAAGTGGACCCATGCAGTTCAAACCTATGTTGTTCAAGGGTCAACTGTACATTACTGAAACAGATAATCTTCATAGACAAAAATAATAATATCGATGTAGATATCACTTCAGAGATAGCTCTTATACACAGTTTTTAAAAAATGCTTACTTATTAACTTTGAGAGACAGAGAGAGAGAGAGAGCACGAACAGAGGAGGGACAGAGAGAAGCAGAGAGAGAATCCTAAACAGGCTCCTCACTGTCAGAGCAGAGCCCAATTTGGAGGTCAATCTCAGAAACTATGAGATCATGACCTAAGCTGAAACCAAGAGTCTGGTGCTTAACCAACTGAGCCACCCAGGCACCACCCTGTTTTTTTTTTTTTTTTTTTTTTTTCATAAACCAAGGAACACTAAGGAAGAAAATATCACAATACTCAGACAGGAAGAGTGTTTCCAACAGTATATGGCCAAACTCTGGCCCAAGCCACCTGCACCTCACCTGCAAATGTCTACTTTGTCACACTGCATTGCACAGAATAGGAGAAAATGATAAAGAATTCATGAGCCTTTGGTAGGTTGATCATGGTGCAGAGGATTTTGAGGGCAAGAAGGGGATCTAGGAAATGGCAGAGTATCTGTAACTTTCAGTCTGTGAGCTCTCCTAGAAGGTAGAACAATGGTGTGATTATTGCTGTTATTTATAGAGCAATTTTCCCCTGATTTAGACATACAGTCTAGCAAGACACATTGGCACATACAAATAATATCTAATAGTTCTGCCTAGACATTGGTTTCAAAATTGTCCTTACATATTTTTGTGCACCCTGAAATTCAAAGTGGATGGAGGAGATTGAGGTTAAAAGGAAGAGGAGAAGGAGCGGGCAAGATGGCGGAGAATCAGGGAGCTCTGTAATACGCGCACGCCCATATGGATTGAACTGAGAAGGACTGAAGGGATAAAACTTGGATTTGCAAGTGGGGGAAAGAAGAAACAGACGCCAGAAAAAAGACAACCTCAAAGATGCCTGAGTGAGTGACTGTGATCTGGGAAATTAGGGGACGGGCACGTCCCGGTGGTAAAGGGGAAAGGAGCCCCTGAGCCCAACACAGAGAGAGCGCACTGTGCCCCGGAGAAACCAGGGGAAGAGGAAGAGAGACGGAAAATGCACCTAGAACCATCTCTAACGGAGGAAAAACTCGCCCGTCTCCCCATATATAACTGCCGAGCGCCGGGAGAGAAATCCGTACCATCTGGCCGGTGAATTCTTCCTTGGGTGCAGTGGCAGCGCCATCCACTCCAAGCCTCACCAGGATCGGTGGCGGCGCCAAGAAAGGCGCCTTGAAAAGCAGCGGCGGCGGTGGCTCCGCAAAAAGGGCGGCGCAAGCTGGGCCGGGAGGCCGGCCGCCAGTGGGAACGCATCTCGTCCCCGGTGACGGTGTTGAACTGCACGGACTGGGATTTGGAAGCGAGGCGGAGCTTGGAGAATACAGTTTGGCTCGCCCGCGGCACACGGAGATCGGACTCAGAAGGGCGGTTGCAACACTTGGTTCCGGCAAAGCTTTGAAGCGGCGCCATTCTTCTCCCCGCAACCACCAAGGCAGGGCCTTGGAGAGAGCAGCCCCCAAGACATGACCTGACGCCAGACCACGCCCATCCGCACAGGGGCATTGTCTTTTTTTTTTTTTTCTTCCTTTTTTCTATGCTTCTCCTTCTTTTCTGCTGCCATCCAGAT
>CM053575.1:80456416-80502128 GCA_028646485.1 Cryptoprocta ferox
TAACCATAATAGGAGAAACTCCCCAGTCCCCATTTACTTGGCCATAAAATTTTGGGAATTCGGTTTTGGTTTTGGCTTATTTTTGCTTTGTCTTATTTTAATTAGCACCAATGAAGATCTGGAGATAATTTTGTAATACTAGACTAGATAATTTTAAGACCCCTTCCAATACAAGGAAGAATGGCATTCTGCAAATGACTATTAAGTGGCCATTGTGCATTTTATGTTTGGGGATGGTTAAGAAGGACAAGCATCATGTTGACAACAACTGGAGTGTAGCTCCATGTGTGTGTTTTCTCATTCAATCTTCATAATAACACAGCAAGGTGAGTACCATAACTTTAATTTTGTGAGAGGTTATTGAAGCATTGAAAAATTAGCAAATCTCTCAAGATAATATGGCTAGAACTATGGATCATCTAGTCAAACACACAGATGTATGGATGCAATCTTAATACGATGGCATTTGAACAAAAACTTAAAGGAGGTGAGATAAAATCTTGAAGGTGATAGTCATGCATATATCTATGGAAGAGTGTTCTATGCAGAGGGGAAAAGCCAGCACAAAAGCCTAAAGATGAAAGTGTGCCTGGCTTGTTTGAGGAAAAGTAAGGAGGTCAGTAGCACCAGAATGGAGTGAGCAAAGAAATGAGAAGTAGGACACATGGGACCAGAGAATTGATGGGCCATCAGATCATGCAGCACCTTGTAGTAATCATAAGAACTCTGACTTTGATCCAGAGGGAAATGGAGAGCAGAAAAGTGATACCATCTGGTTTATGTTTTAAAAAGTTCACTCGGTCTAGTAGGTTGAGAACAGATCCTAGGAGGGTGCCACCATAGTCATTAGTGCTATCCACAAATTATTTCTGATTCCCTGGGACACGGTTGGATTGCACTTTCCTGCCCCCTAAAGTTAGGCATGGCCATAGCTTGACCAATGAGATGTGACAAGAAGTTCTGTGTTTCACTTCCTGGTGGAAGCTTTAAGGGCCTCTAGGCAATTCTTTCTCCGTCACAGGACCGGCAATGATGGATGCTTTGTCAGTCTGGTTTGGTAAGAAACTACAATGAAGAGATTCGCTCCTTTAAGTAATCTATGTTTAATGTGAAAGTGGGTGAGAAATAACTTTGTTGGTTAAGTCACTGAGAGATTGATGATATTTATTTGAGCACCATAATGGAGCCTATAATTACTGATAGAGAAAGCAAGGATAGAGCAGGAGAACAACAGGAAGCCATCACAATAATCCAGGTGAGAGATGATGTTGACCAGAATGAGGGTATTAGCAGTGCTTGGAATGTGGATATAGTCCATAGGTAAGGCCAACAGAATTTCCTAACAGATTAGATGTAGGATATGAGAGAGGCTGGGGAGTCAGTCTTGACTCCAGGTTCTTTGGACTGAGCAATTAGAAGGATAGAATTGCCATCAATTGGGATGAGGAGGACAGGGTAAAGAGACTTGGGGGAAAGGAAGTTTATTGTGTTTTATGTTTCAATTTCTATTTTATCCTTTTGAATTTTTTTATAGTTTCTGGTTATCTGCTGAAATTTTCGAATTTGGTTTTTATTTCCTTAAATATAGTAGGGGAAGTCATAAAAGGTTCTAAGCAGAAGAGTGACAGGCTCCAATTTATGAATCTTGCACAAAACTCAGTGCAAAGGGATAGTGTTTCATTTTGTTTTCCTATGCTTTTTTTTGGGGGGGGGTGAACAAACTAAAGTGCCTAGGGAAGATATTAGCAGCATTTTATGTGACTCCCTTTTGAAACTAGGGTTCAAAACACAAACCATTTGGAACTCATTGATTTTAGTCTTCTCTTTATTGTTTTCCACCTTGATTGACTCCTTTGACTGTAAAGAGCAGATTGATTCAGACACTTCTAATTTTCTGCCTGTTTGATGATTCCCACCTATATTTGCTTCCTGTCTTCAATCATGAGAGTCTCCTTCTTCTGGACCCTGCTAAAACTACACCACCTAGGGAGGACAGCTCTCTAGACTCCAAATTCTTCTGTCCTGATGTGGTTTTCACTGTGAGATTCCACAGCCCTAAAGCAAAGCCAGCACCCCTGAAGTCCTTTACAAGGCAGAGGTTGCAAACTGGCAGCCTCATGACTAAATCCTCTCTCAGATTCCTGGTATGTTGTTTGATCCACAATGATTAAAAAAAACTGGGGGGGGGCACAAATTCAAAAGTTTTTTTTTTTTTTTCAAAAAATCAGAAATGTTGGCAATACTGGCATACTTTCTGAATCCCTGGCAATAGTTTGTTGCCACTGAGTAGCCACTGCCTCTTTAAATGGTGCAAGACTCTTTTGTAAGCCCTGTCCCCACTTGGATAGCTAAACTCATATATGCTACCTACCTGCCTCTTGTGAGCATTTGTGCTTCTGCTCTCTGATTTCAAGATTACAGAGGACTTTCATATACATTATTGTATTTAATCATCACAACTTCATAAGGTCAGTATTCTATAGAGAGTCCTTGTCAGAGTTGTATTAATTGTACTTTTTATTTGGTTGCATTTCAGAGTACTTAAGTGTTTCTACTTGGATTTTTTGAAGGCGAGGATGAAATGTTCTGCATCCTCTCTCTTTTGAAACAAATAGCAACCTAGACTCTGCTCAGGAATATCCACCAAGGGAGGTGTCTGATCTGTGGCATAGAGGGTAATGTTGTGATAGGAGTGTGAACTCTGGTCTCACACTACTTCACATGATCACTGTGTCTCCTTGAGTATATTATTTAATCATGCCATGACTTGGTTGTCACTTTGTAAAATAAAATATAGAAAAATAATATTTATTATTTTCTCAGGATTTCTCATGTAGAATATAAACTGGAAGACAGTAAGTGACAAAGAATCAGATTGAAGAGATAAACTAAGGCCAGGTCATGAGGCTTTCACTGCATGGAAAAATCATTTTATTCCATAGCCAGTGGCTTTCAAATTATATACCTTGAAGCCTTAAGGATCTTCCACTCGGCACACCTCTAGGCACTATCTGGAGGAAAAGGAGTGAGTGGTATGGAGTCCAGACTCCCAACTAATGTTGAGGGACATGAGGAGCCACCGAGGGCTTTTTTTAATTTTTAATTTATGAGAGACAAACTGCACGTGAGAGAGGGAGGGGCAGAGAGAGAGGGAGACATGGACTCTGAAGTAGGCTCCAGGGTCTGAGCTGTCAGCACAGAGCCTGATGCAGGGCTTGAACCAATGAACCATGAGATCATGACCTGAGCTGAAGTCGGACATTTAACTGGCTGAGCCACTCAGGTGCCCCACCACCGAGGGCTTTTAAGTGGGAATTGAACTGGCCAAATCCTGAATTTAAAAAATTGTTCTGTAGGGAGGATGGACTGGAGGGGACAAATCTGGTGATAGATAGGAATGTAAGTAGAAGATGGTATGTTTTGTAAATTGGAGAAGAGGAAAGTTTATAAATGACTTAGCAGGTAAAAATGATGGCCAATGAGTTGGGTGACCATAACATCAAGGAGAGAGAGAAATCAAGGCTGACTTCCATGGTTTAGGTTTCACTGATGGTTATGGGTAATTAAAGACATGTCATTTAAGGATGATAAGCAGCTTTAGAGAAATGGCAATGAACATATATGTCGTGAACATCTAGGTTGAGGTATCGATTAAGTAATTGGAGAAGATATTAGGCAGTCCAAAGAAAGAGATCCCCCCACTTAGCTATTTAAGAGCTTGGATGAGCTTAGGAACATACATTCCATCTCAGAGCCCATTTCCTCACCCACCAAGTGAACACATGAGGGTTCTGGGAATATTGAAGGATGATTATACATGAAAGGATTTTGAATACCATTAAGTTATATATAATAGTCACATTTCACTTACCAACACTTGCAGTCAGTAGAAATGAGAGATATGAGCAAAACATTATTGAACTTTAAAGTCAGAGTTCTCCAGAAGCAGGAAAAATCTAACTTGAAGCTCCTGTAGAACCCACAGTATGGGCTTCAGAGAAGTGTCTTCATAGCTTCTCAGCATACCTTGCAGGGAGAAAATTTGGCCCTGTTCTCTAATTTTGTTCCCTGGTGGGAATATTCCTAAAGGACCTTGCTCTAAACATTGCAGGTAAAAATGATGCCCAAAAGTTGACTCTTGGGCTTTCTGTACTCTCCAGGTAGAACTTACTTCTATTACTTTGTCAATTCATCATTCCTCAGATAACTCCTTATTGTCTCAAGTAAATATTATTTGATTAATTTCCATCTAATTGAGATTTCTTTTTAGGTATCTTTTTAAATTTGAGTATTGTTGACACAATGTTATGCTAGTTTCAGGTGTACAACATAGTGATTTGACAAGTTTATATGTTATGCTAAGCTCACCGCAAGTGTAGCTACCATCTGTCTTGATATATTGCTATTACAATATCATTGACTGTATTCCTTATGCTGTGCCTTTTATTCTCCTTTTAGGTATTATTAAGAAGATTAAATGGAAGATAAAATATGTATACATGAAAGTGGAGACTTTTCTATCAAAGGGAAAAATTTATGCATTCTGTAACTCGTCCCCCCATTTCTTGATCTCTGAGATGCAGCTATGGATTAAGTAGCATGATTAGATAAATATGCTATGTTTTTCTGTTTGGTTTTTCGTTTTTTCCAGGTTTACTGAGAGATATCTGACATACATCACATAAGTTTAAGGCATACTTCATGATAGTTTGATTTACATATATTGTGAAATGATTTCTACAGTAAGTTCAGCTAACATCTAGCTTCTCATATGGATACAATAAAAAGAAATGAAAGAAGAAAAGAAAAAAAGGAAAAGAATCTCCTTGTGATGAGAACCCTTAGAATATACTCTCCTAACACCTTTCCTACATATCCTACAGCAGTGTTAGCTATTGTTATTACTGGAAGTTTGTACCTTTTGACCATCTTCCTCCAATCCCCACTCCCCACTCTGCCCCTGGTGATCAGACAAGTCTTATCTCTTTTTCTAGAAGTTTGTGTTTTTGTTGCTGTTGAAATTGTTGTTTTTAGATTCCACATATGAGATCAAACAGCATTTGTCTTTCTCTGGCTGACTTATTTTACTTAGCAGAACACCTTCAAGATCTATCCGTGTTGTTGCAAATGGTAAGATTTCCTCATTTTTTTATAGCTTAATAATATTCCATTGATTTTGGCCTGTAATTTTCTTTTCTAATAGTGTGTTTTCCTGGTTTTGATATCAGAATAGCTCTGGCCTTGGAAAATGAGTTTGAGAGTGTTTTCTCTGCTTCAAAAAAAATTTTTTTTTGGAAAAGTTTGAGAAAGTTTGCTGTTCATTGTTCTTTAAATGTTTACTAATATTTACCAGGAAAGCCAACTGGTCCCGGGATTTTTTTGTCGGGAAATTTTTCCTTACTGATTCAATCTCTTTACTAGTAATTGTTCTATTCAGACTTTCCATTTCTTCCTAATTCAGGCTTGGTAAGTTGTATGTTTATAAGAAATTTTTTATTTCTTCTAGGTTGTTCAATTTGTTGATGTCTATTTTTCATAGTAGCCTCTTATAATTGTTAGAATTTCTGTAGTATCAGTTGTAATGTATCCATTTTATTTACAATTTTATTGATTTAGATTATTTCTCTCTCTCTCTTACTTTTTAAAATTTTTTTTAATGTTTTTAAATTTATTTGTGAGAGACAGAGAGAGAGAGAGCATGAGTGGGAGGGGGAGGGTGCAGAGAAAAGCAGACATGAATCCAAAGCAGGCACCAGGCTCTGAGCTGTCAGCACAGAGCCCCACCTGGGGCTCAAACTCACAAACTGTGAGATGATGACCTGAGCTGAAGTTGGATGCTTAACTGACTGAACCACCCAGGCACCCCTCTCTCTCGCTTACTTTTAATTAATTAGTTGATTGATTAGTCTAAGAGTTTGCCAATTTTGTTTAGCTTTTCAAAGAGCCAACTCTTAGCTTTCTTAATCTGTTCTATTGTTTTTCTATTCTTTATTTCATTTATTTCTGTTCTAATCATTATTATTTCCTTCCTTCTGCTAATTTTGGGCTCAGTTTGTTCTTTTTCTAGTTCCTTAAGACCTAAAGTTAGGTTGTTTATTTAGGATCTTTCTTGTTTCTTAACATAGATATTCATTTTTGTGAACATCCTTTTTGAAACTATACTTGTTGCATCCATAAATTCTGGTATATGGTGTTTCTATTTTCTAGTGTCTCAATTTTGTTTTTATTTCACCATTAGTTTTTCATTGACCCATCGGTTTTCAAGAGACTCTTGTTTAAGTTCCATGTGTTGGTGAATTTTCCACTTTCCTCTCTTACTGATTTCTTGTATCACAGCCTTGTGATCAGAGAAGATACTTGGTATGACTTAAACTTTGAATTTGCTAAGACTTGTTTTGTGGCCTAACATTTGGTTTATCCTAGATTTTATTCCATGTGTAGTTGAGAAGATATTTGCTATTGTTGGATAGAATATTCCATATGTCTGTTAAGTCCACTTTGTCTACAATGTTGTCCAAATCCACTGTTACTTTATTTATTCTCTGGATGATCTATTCATTGTTGAGAGTGAGGTATTAAAGTTCCCAAATATTAGCATTTATTTCTTCTTTTAGCCCTGTTAGCTTTTGTTTTCTATATTTGCATGCTCTCATGTTGTATGCATAAATATTTACAATGTTATGACCTATTGATGTATTGACTGGTATATTTTTATATAATGACATTCTTTGTCTTTTGACCGTTCCTAGTTTAAAGTCTATGTTATCTGATACAAGTATAGCTTATGCAATATTATCTTTTTGGGGTGTGTATATAATTTGCTTGAAATATCTTTTTCCATCCATTCATTCTCATCTATGTACATCTTTAAAGATAAAGTGAGTACCTAGTATGCAGAATAATAGTGGATCTGGTTTTCTTGGGTTTGTTTATTTGTTTTATCCATTCACCTATTACATTCCTTTTTATTGGAAAATTTAATCTGTTTATATTTATAGGAATTACTGATAGGTAAGGACTTAATAGTGCCATTTTGTAATTTTTTCCTGGTTATTTTGTAAATTCGTTGTTCCTATCTCTTTTTCTACTGCTTTTTTTTTTTTTATTATTTTGATGTCTTTTGGTATCAGTATTCTTTGACTGCATTATTGTGTTATTTTGTATAATTACTGCCGGATTTCCCCTTGTGGTTACTCTGAGGCTTACATAAAACCTCATAAATTTATAACACCAATTTTAAAATGATAACAACTTAAATACAATACAATTCACAAACAACACTTTTCTTTCCCCTCACATAGCTAGACTGTGAATAAGATGCTCTTGGCTGCTGTTCCTCAGATGTGATATCTGTGTGTCCTCTCTTAGAGCAATAGGCCAAACCTCAGCTCTCTCTTATTCCCATGCTGTTGCTGAACATGTGGCTGTGCTATGCCCAACAGGGCATAAAGCTTCATCAGGAGAGGAGGAAATATGGTAATACCCTCATTTTCAGAAGGACACTAGAATACCTGTCAAGGTCACCTAAGCCCAGCAGGGCAGACCTTTGGGTGGCTTGGCTGCAGGTCGTCACAGTAAGGCTGGGTCCTTCATTATTTTTCCAAACAACTGACATCAATAAAAAAATCAGGGCTTTGTTCTGTGAGGAGGGTGATTTGCAAATGGCCAAAGGGTTGATACAATTCCTCCCTGTTGCCTTCCTCAGCCCATTCTACTCTGTGTATCTACCTTATATCTGCTCTTTGTGCATTGGTCATCTAGCCTTTTACTGGCCAGCAGAAAGTATAAGCAGGAAGCATCTTAGGAGATTAATTCTGTAACTTACCCATAAGAACCAGAAGAGAATTGAATGTGGCAAGAAAGGGGCCCAGAAGTATAAGGATTGGGGTTAAGAATGGGATTTCTTTCTTTTTATTCTTCCTTGGTTTTTCTGTTTGCATAAGATGTGTTTCCTCCTTAAACCTCATGCAGCTGTATTCTCAGCAAATTGAAGAAAGGAGGGGAAAAGCTATTTAAATTTATACTATTGAATTTCTGTAGGACACCGAAATATTTTTGAAGTTAATGGGGAGCTTTGAATAGTCTGTTTCAAATAATTACAGGAAAAAAAATACATTGAAATAATTAGTAGTTGCTACTAGAACATTCAGCAAAATGAAATGACATCTTTGCATGCCTATTAAACAGCACTTTATTTTCAGTTTAGGGTGTTTTGGATGAAATTAGATGGCAAACATACTGCATCATTGAGTGATTAGAAGAACTAGTATCATTTAGAGTTACACTAGTACCACCATCAGCTTTTTTCTCTTTCCTCTTAAAAAAAAAAATACTGTGCTCTCCTGTTAGGGAGATTTTAATAGAAATGGGACCAACTGCAGCCCTTGAGACTTGAGCTTAAGTGGCTTAGGTGTAATCCTTCTGGATGCAAGGAAAGGCATTAAGGAGAATCTGATTATTCCGTATTTTCTAATTCTGGGATTCTCTTTCTACTCTGCTTAGAGAATACATAAATCTTCCCGATCCACCACCTCTCCAGTCTCAAAGCAGAATAGTATTTGCCAAAAACAGAAAGTGGTCTTAATCTAATGAGTAAAACTTAACTTGCCTTTAGCTCCATCCTACCACCTTCACAGCACTTATCTTCTCTATTTAAAAGAAAAATAAAACAATTTTTAAAATATTGGCAAGGAGTCTGATTTTCAACATTTTAATTTATGAATGCTGTTTGCCAATCCATGACCAAACCTGATGTCCCTTTCATTCCTTCTTCCCCCTTGTACTATCTTCTGTCTTCCTTTTCTTCATCTTTTCCCATTTCCATCCTCCCTTTAACTCTTATTCCAACTGCTTCCCCTTCTCCTCCTCCTTTCATGCTTCATAGCGAGAAGAAGAAATAGGAAGAAGAAAAAGAGAAATTGAGGAATACTTGTGATATAATAGTGTCACATATACTCATGTGTCCATTGCATAAAACAGTGTTTATTTTTATTTTTATAATGTATGACTTTTGAGGAATATTTTTGAGCCAAGAAGGACTGAAAAAATTCTGTATAAGGGTGTTCTGCTTTTCCTCAATAGTTTATCATTGTGTTCTAAAATATTTATCAGAATAGCTAGGAGCTTTTTCATTAAAAAAAAAAACAGGTTGAGAACTTTGATATTCCATTCTGAGCAGAGAGAAAAGAAGAGATGGGAGAGAAATGGGCAGTGAGAAAGTTGGGATCAGACCGAAGATGGCTTGGCTTCATAGCTTGACTTAGAGTCACCATGTTTCCTTACTAAGGTTCACCCATGTTTTCTTATATGGCTGGAACTCTCTATTAACCCATGCCTGGTATTTCCTTCACCTGATACACACACTCACATGCTCACCCTAGGCCTTATTTGTCCAGTGTACCCACCATGATGTCCTACCTGCACCCTTAAGTCTGGGTTGTGCCTTCACTCCCCAGAGAAAGGGGCATTATTTGCCCCTCTGCCCAGAAAGCCTCATTCTCCATGTGTTCTCTAATGAGACACTTAAGCAAGGTTGTGATGTACTCATAAGGGAGCAACCAGGTCTACAAGCTTTATTTTGTGATATATGCTATTCAACTAGCTCTCCTCCAGGGATCAATTTGTTGTTTATCATATATTTGAATATTACACCAAAATTTGAACATTTTATGTATAAATAAAAGGAAAGAAGTAGGCTCTGGGGCTTATGTGGGGGTAGAACTCCTAATGATGGTCCTCCAGTCTGCATACCTTTTGCTCAGGGCACCCTTGTTTCCATGCTATTAACTTGGCCCTGACACATGGAGGCAACAATGAAAGAGCCAAGGCTGCTGTGTGGGCCAACACTCGGGCCCCTGTTGAGAAGAAGTCTCTTTGCAATACCACCCATCTCCATCAGCTCAGTGAGGCCACTTCTCCCTTCTCTCTCCCTCCTTGATCCCCACTTTGTCTCTGATCATCCTCTTTTCATTCCTGCCTATCTGTGTCTCATCCCCACACCTGCTATTTTGTTTGACTGTGCTCCTCTTCTCTTTCTTTCTATTAATAGAGCCTCATCGGGTCACACGTTTTCTTTTCCTTCCAATGATACATTAATGTACTCTTTCCTTTCTATCTCCCTTTCCCTGGTCTTACCTGTGGTGACTTCTCCCATCACCCCATTTGAACCGCTTCCCTCTGAGTTTAATATAGGCACAGTACAGAGCTTAATAGGTAGCCTGCCTGCCCCCATGCAAAATGCTCTTCTGCAACTTATTTTCCAATACCCTCCTGGGATAGGCTCTGAACCTGGTGGCTACAGATCCAGGGTACTCTTTCCTCAACTTCAAGAATGATCCTTGGCAGTGATGACCTGCTCCTGCTGATGCAGGAGGCAATTTCAGGCCCTGAACCAAAAAGAAACCAAGCCCTTCTAGTGAGTGCTATTGGAGGATACCCATGAAAGAGCTGCTGCCACTCAAATCTGTGATTGTCCAGCTCACCTGCTGACGGTTGCTCACTTCTATCTTTAATTCTGATAATTCTTCTTGACTCTAAGATCTTAAGAAGATGTCAGTGTTTGTTTCTACTTATTCACTTTACCCCTGGGCTGCTTCCCCAACCCGTCAGCTTCAGCTATGAGGCAAGCCAGTGTGGTTCTGCCAGGCAGCAGTTGCTGCAGAAAGGAACAGAAGGAAATTTGGTTTTATAGGGCAGCAAATATACTGAAAGCCCTCAGGGAAAAACCACAACCTCAGTTCCCAATCCAGGTCGGTTCAGAAGCTTTACGCTCTGGATTTATAGTGTCTGTACTGAGCCAATTTAAACAATTTCAATCAACAGGCCCCATATGATAAATTGCATGCAACTCATCCTTATAAAAGAATAAATTGGTTTGGATTGAATCTGAACTTTGGTGATCCAAGAAGTTTCAGAGTTTCCTCTTATAGTTATGAAAGCTAACTATGCAACAATAGGCCAGTACATTAACAAACAATAACACTGTGCCTTGGAAACATGACTGAGGCAGGTCAGTAGCCCCATAACAAATGTTTTGTAGTGGGGTACTTGAGGTGGCTCTATGGATTTGCACCTTACCGGCAGGCTGACTTGAGGAGAGGTAAATAACCTCACCAAGTTGAGAATAATAATCTTATTTACATCACTGTACAGTTTGCATATTCGAGATGAAATAAAATAACTAATATTTATTATGCACTTAGTATGTTCCAATTAATATTCTAAGCACTTTACATGTATTAGTCTATGCAGTGAAAGTTGAACAGTTAACATAGTTCCCAGCACACAGTAGGTACTTAATAATTGTTGGGGGTCCTTGTTAATAGCAACAGTCATAGTGGACATTTTTATTTTATTTTTTAAATTAAGTTTATTTTTCTATTTTGAGAGAGAGAGCATGAGCAGGGGAGAGCCAGAGAGAGAATCCCAAGCAGGCCCGCACTCTCAGCGTGGAGGCCGATGAGGGGCTTGAACCCACGAAACACAAGATCATGACCCGAGCTGAAACCAAGAGTGGGACTCTCAGCTGACTGAGCCACCCAGGTGTCCCCACAGTGGACACTTTTAAAGCACAGATCATGTATCAAGATCTGTTTAAATATCTTACATGTTATAGACTTAATATTTGCAACAATTCTGTGTGTAGGTGCCATTACCATTACCCCATTTTATAGATGAAGAGAAGGCTAGGTGAAATTTTGACCAAGGCCAAGGACAAGATGGGAGATAAGCTGTTGAAATTTTGGAACAGAGAAAGCATCACTGAGAAAATGGTGTTTGAATAAAAACACAAAGTTGCTAAGGGAGTTAGTCTTGAAGATATGGGGTAAGAGCATCCAGGCAGAGGAAACAGGTGCAAAGGTCCTGGGGCCTGTTTTGTTCAAAATAATTGGGTTACTTGGATCCATATTCCATCACTACACCAAAATGCTAAGCTTAGTAAACAATCTCACTTCCAGGGATAAAGGAGCAAGGTTTGAGAGGTAGATTTTGGAATTTTCCCATTTTAGTACAAATCCAGCTGTGGGTGAGACCATGACTGCCTTGGGACAACTTGTTCATATGACACATTTAATTCATGTCAGTACCCCCTTCCTGAAAAACTAGTTCACATATTTTGCTTGCAGTTAGTCTGAGAAAGGGAAAGGGTAAAGCCGAACACAACCTTACTTAAAACCACTTTGATCCAAGGATTGTAACCATTTAGTGTTTATTGATTTTTCTTTCCTATTTTTAAGAAGGTGGGAGCATGTTAATTAAACATTTTTGAGTGAAGTTGGTTTCCAGGGAGGATGGCTTAAGAGTCCCTGAGAGCCAGATCCTTTGTTTACTTTCTAACACAGTCTCCTCAGAAATGAGGTACAGGTGGATGCTCTGGTTTCTTATTTCCCAGCCAGTTAGATTCTGGAACCTGGCAGAAGACACTGATATCCATGCCTTGTCTTGTCTTGCCTTCTGCCCTTGGCCTCCTATGTAGAGAGTAATCAAAATATGGTTGAAGAGTCCATATTTTAACAGGAAGTAGGAATATCCTTCTGAGTTTACTGGAACACAACTCCTTTCATGTGAGCCTTTGGGTCAAGACTGCTCTGGAATCTCAACTGACTCCACATACATGACAAGCAGGACCAGAAAATGGTCAAAGTTCCCTCCACAATCAGCCCCTAGAAAGGAGTGAAAGCTGAGTACTTGTGTTCTGCTCACTAGACCATCCCAGATGTTTTAACAGCTAAGGGAAAGAAGAGGGATGGAGGTGCCCTTACCGGAGGACATGCAAACACACAGAAATGGATTTATGTTTCCCTTTCAACATATTTCTTTCTTCTACAACTTTATATTTGTCCTTTATTCTGTGTTAAATTTCCAGTGCCATTTTGTTATACTTTTAACAATAACAACTAATATTTAGGCTGACACTCTCCTACTTAGTCTAATGAATTCTTTTAAAAACTCTAAAAAACATACGTTATTGTCCTCATTTTCCAGACAATGGAAGTTTAGCAACATTATGTACCTTACCTAAGAACAAAAGTTAATAAAGGGCAGAGTGAGGGTTTTACCCAGAACTGAAGACTCTGGAACAGAAGCTCTTAATCATTTTGTTATATAGCTTTCCTTCTGTCAATTATCTAACATCTGAAAATGTGTACCTACTCACACACAACTATATATGCATAGACATTACATGCATATATACATATTACCCAAAGGACATCGTATCTATTTATACAAACACATACACGCGTGCATGCACACACATGGCTACACCCTCAATTATGGAAGGAATGGAAAAAGTTAAAAAGATGGTACTATGTGTTATGTGCTGTTATGTAGAGCAGGGTGTAGGTAGGAAAGATGAGACAGGAAATGCACTTATTGTGGGTGGGAAACATGAATACCCAGTGCTCCAAATGACTCAGGAATACCCTAACAAGAGGGAGCTGGGCTGTGCATCCATGTGTTGTGGGCATTTTCAGTACATTCAGGCTGTAAATAAAGCTGTTGTACAGGATAAACTCACGATTAAATAGGCAGGTGGAGTGACAACTACCAAGATGGTTGTTTCTGACTTTGCTCCTCCACACAGAAACAACTAAGAATGTTTCAATAAGATACTAAGAAGACAATCCTAAAACATGAGGAGAGGCTGAAGCACCCCCTTCATCACAGACACCAAGACAAACAGCATTATGAGGGTAAGAGAAGCAGCTACACACTGGCCACATTGCTGTCCCACCTCCCCCCACTCAGGCCAGCACAGAGGTCTTCCCTTGACCTCCAGCTCCTGCAGTGGGGAAAGAGAACCTAAGGAGGATAACAAGCTTCCCCTAGCATTGTGGGTCAATTTTCAGACCCACTACTCTGATCTCACACCACAGAAACTGCAGTGGAATATGCAGGCCTTTGACTGTGACAAAGAAGGAGGAGGAACTTGCACCAACCAGCAAAAGGATCTTGGCAGACTGAGTTCATACCTGCAGTAACCAAGTAGTAATCCCAAGGAGCAGCTTTGTTCTCTGTAGAACCAAGTCAGGGGTTCATTGACCAGGGAACTCAGCAAGGGGCAGAATTTGCCTGATTCTGATCCTAAAATGAAAAATTCTGTGGCCCTAGACCTTGGTTTGTCCAAGCAAAGTGCTGAGTCACATCCCCACCCAATAGAGAGTACATTTTCCAACCAGAAGTCTGGTGACAACTCCCAGAATCTGTGTGGCCCCCATAGCATAGCCAGAACATAGGAATTCATTTGTATCCAGGGCTGAGAGTAACTCCTGGTCCCTTCCAACAGGAGACCCTGTTTGGGAAACTGGCAGACAAGTCAACAGAGCAAAGCTAGTGTCCCAATTCAGCCATGGAACTTGGGGTATGAGTCAGCTTGAGTTCAGACAAAAGACAATTTTACCCATTTTAGAGTTTCTTCTTCCACTTCATAGCCCCACACATCACTGAATAAAAATCTTCAACTTGTCTGACCAAGAAACCTGCTCAAAGCACATGGGAAACTGCACAGCTTATTCAACTGCCCCATGCACAGTGACACTTGAACAGAGAGCACAGCCTTTGGCTTCCTTCATCTGCAGAGCAATACTGGTGGTCTCATATGACCAGAGAATCCAGTGCACACTTAGGCTTGGTTCAAGACCACAAACAATGAGCTTCTCAGGACCTGGGCCATAGTATCCCTTCCTGTGAGGGCAGGCTAATTCATGGCTATTTCTGGTACAGATTGTAGTATCAGGTCCAGACTATTTAAGTAAGCATGACCAGAGAATTCAGGCAACCACAGAGCCCAAGCCAGCAGTCCAATACAAGTGTTCTCAGTCAGAGACACACACCTCCATCTCTGTTCTCAGAACACAAACAGTTGTCTCACCAAAATAGAGCATAACAGCAGGCCTTACCTGCCTAAAGGTAGTACCAAAAGATACAACTAGAAACCCAAACTGAGCTAACTGATAAAGAATAATCTCTGCCAAAGCAAACTTGTAAAGTCTGGAAGAGAAGCCTGATTACTCAAATGTATTCCAATGTAAGGAATCAAGGATTATAAAAAAAAAAAATCAGGTAAAGAAAGAAAATTGATAAGGCTCTAAGAACTGACCCTAAAGCAATGGAGATGTATAAACTGTCAGACAAAGAATTCAGAATAATCCTCTTAAGGAAGCTTAGTGAACTATAAAAAAACAAACACACAAACAACCAGACAACTAAATGAAATTCATAAAACAATGCATGAACAAAAAAGTTTGACAACGAAAGAGCAACTATCAAAAATACCCAAACAGAAATTCTAGAGTTGAAAATACATAACCGAACTATAGAATTCAGTAGAGAGTTTTAATGGTAGTTCAACATGCAGGGGGGAAAAAAGGGATGAGGGACGGCAGTATACAACATTGGAAATTATCCAGTCGGAGGAGGAAAAGGAAAGGAAAAAAAATGTGAAGAAAGCCTACAGCATCTAGAGGACACAAGAAGAAGAAACAATACCCATAATATGGGAACCCCAGAAAGAGAGAAAGAGAAAAGGATGAAGCATATAGGAAAAGCAATTTTAACTCCAAGTTAAGAATTTTAAGAGCAGACCTAGAAAATAAGTTACATACAAAGGAAGTTCCATAAGACTATCAGTGGACTTTCAACAAAACTTTTCAGTCCAGGAGAGAATAGAATGATATATTCAAAACAGTAACAGCAACAGTTAACTAAAAATTCTATACCAGAACTTACTGGATATAATAAGAACAGTTCTAAGAGGAAAGTTCATAACAATAAATATCTACATTAAGAAGCAAGAAATATCCCAATTAAACAACCTAACTCTATGCCTTAAGGACTTAGAGAAAGAATAAACTGAGCCCAGATTAGCAGGAGAAAAGAATTAATAAAGATCAGAGCAGAAATAAATGAAATAAAGAGTAGAAGTACAATAGAAACATTAACCAAACTAACAGCTGATTATTTGAAAATATAAACAAAATTGACAAACACTAGCTAGACTAACCAAGGAAAGGACCCAAATCATCAAAATTGTAAATGAAAAGAAGACATTGTAATTTATAACACAGAAACTCAAAGAATCATTAGAGGTTTCTATGAGTTTTTAGAGGTTACTATATGCTAAGAAACTGCACAAGCTAGAAGAAATAAAAATATTTTGAGAAACATATAACTTATTAAGACTGAATCAGGAAAAAATAGAAATTCTGAATAGACAAGTTAGTAGTAAGGAGACTGGTCAGAGAAAGGGCGGACCAGATAGCTTCCCTGGAAAATTTTACCATTTTTTTAAAGAAGAATTATTATTTTATTCTCAAACTTTTCCAAAAAAAGAGAAACAGAGGGACATTCCCAAACTCATTTTATAAGGCTAGCAGTATTCTGATTTCAAAACCAGTAAAGCAGAAAGGAACACTACCAGGAAACAAAATTATCAGCCCAAATCCCTGATAAATATGGATGCAAAATTTTTCAGTAAAATACTAGAAAACCAAATTCAACAGCACATTAAAAAGATCATTCACCATGATCAAGGGGGATTTATTTTCAGGAAGTAAGAATGGTTCAACATACATGAAACAATCAATGTGATACATCACATTTTTTTAAAAAATGAAAGAAAACAATCATATGTTCTACACACCGAAAAAGCTTTTGACAAAATTCAACATCCATTCATAGTAAAAACTCTTAACCATTAGGCATAGAAGAAACATATTTCAAGATAATAAAGGCCATGAGGACAAGCCCACAGCTAACATATTTAGTGGTGGGGAGATAAAATATTTTCCTCTAAGATCAAGAACAAGTCAAGGGTGTCCACTCTCACCACTTCCATTCAATATAGTATTGGAAGTCCTAGCTGGAACAATCAGGCAAAAAAAGGAAATGAGTTAGAAAGGAAGAAGTACGAGTGCCTGGATGGCTCTGTTGGTTAAATGTCGTACTCTTCCTAGCATCAGCAATCAGACAACAAAATGAAATAAAAGGCACCAAAATTGGCAAAGAAGAAGTCAAACATCCACTTTTGGCATATGACATGATACTTTACATGGAAAATCTGAAAGACTCCTCCAAAAGACTCCTAGAACTGATACATGAATTCAGCAAAGTTTCAGGGTACAAAATCAATGTACAGAAATTGGTGGCAATTGTATACACCAATAATGAAGCAACAAAAAGAGAAATAAAGAAACAGATCCTATTTACAACTGCACCAATAACCATAAAATACCTAGGAATAAACGTAACCAAAGATGTAAAAGATCCATATGCCTAAAACCATAGCAAGCTTATGAAAGAAATTTAAGAAGACACAAAGAAATGGAAAAACATTCCACGCTCATGGATCAGAAGAATAAATATTGTTAAAATGTCAATACTACCCAAAGCAATATACACATTCAATGCAATACCAATCAAAATTGCACCAGCATTCTTCTCAAAGCTAGAACAAACCATCCTAAAGTTTGTATGGAACCACAAAAGACCCCAAACAGCCAAAGTAATATTGAAGAAGAAAACCAAAGCAGGAGGCATCACAATCCCAGACTTTAGCCTCTACTACAAAGCTGTAATCAAGACAGTATGGTATTGGCACGAAAACAGACACATAGACCAATGGAATAGAATAGGGAACCCAGAATTGGACCCACAAATGCATGGCCAACTAATCTTTGACAAAGCAGAAAAGAGCATCCAGTGGAAAAAAGACAGTCTCTTTAGCAATGGTGCTGGGAGAACTGGACAGCAACATGCAGAAGAATGAAACTCGACCACTTTCTTACACCATACACAAAAATAAACTCAAAATGTTGAAAGACCTAAATGTGAGACAGGAAACCATCAAAACCCTGAAGGAGAAACCAGGCAACAACCTCTTTGACTTCAGCCACAGCGATTTCTTACTCAACACATCTCCAAAGGCAGGGGAATTAAAAAAAAAAATGAACTATTGGGACCTCATCAAGATAAAAAGCTTATGCACTGCAAAGGAAACAATCAACAAAACTAAAAGGCAACTGACAAAATGGGAAAAGATATATGCTAATGACACATCAGATAAAGAGCTAGTATCCAAAATCTATAAAGAATTTACCAAACTCAACACTCAAAAAACAAATAATCCAGGGAAGAAATGGGCAGAAGATGTGAATAGACACTTTTCCAAGGAAGACATCCAGATGGCCAACAGACATATGAAAAGATGCTCAGTGTCACTCATCATCGGGGAAATAAAATTCAAAGCCACACTGAGATACCACCTCACACCGGTCAGAGTGGCTAAAATGAACAAATCAGGAAACTACAGATGTTGGCAAGGATGTGGAAAATGGGAACCCTCTTGCACTGTTGATGGGAATGCAAACTGGTGCAGTTGCTCTGGAAAACAGTATGGCGGTTTCTCAAAAAATTAAAAATAGAACTACCCTATGACCCAGCAATAGCACTAGTAGGAATTTACCCAAGGGATCCAGGAGTTCTGATGCATAGGGGCACATGTACCCTAATGTTTATAGCAGCACTTTCAACAATAGCCAAATTATGGAAAGAGCCTAAATGTCCATCAACTGATGCTTGACAGTGTTGAACCTATTGGGATTCTCTCTTTGCCCTTTCCCTCTCTTCAAAATAAATAAATAAACATTTTTTAAAAAGGAAAGAAAGAAACTATCTCTATTTGCATATGAAATGATTTTTATATATAAAAATACTAAAGACCCAACCAAAAAATGTTAGAGCTAATCAGTGAATTCAGTAAAAATGTAGGATGAAAAATCAACATATAAAAATCAGTAGTGTTTCTATACACCAACAATGAAAATTTCTGAAAAAGAAATACAGAAATTAATCCCATTTACAATAGGATGAAAAACATAAAATACTGAAAAACAAATTTAACTAAGTAGGTGAAAGATCTCCACTCTGTAAACTACAAGACACTGATGAAAGAAATAAAAGAAGATACAAGTAAATGGAAAGATATTTTTGGAAGAATTAGTATTGCTTAAATGTCAATACTATCAAAAACCACCTATAGATTTAATGCAATTCTTATCACAATTATAATGGCATTTTTTACAGAAGTAGACAAAACACTCCTAAAATTTATATGAAGCCACAAAATACTGAATAGCCAAAACACTCGAGAAAGAACAAAGCAGGAGGTATCACACTTCCTGATTGCAAGCTATACTATAATGCTATCATCATCAGAACAATATGCAGTTGTTATAAAAACAGAAAAACACACCAATAGAACAAAATCAAGAACCCAGAAATAAACTCAAGTATATTAGGTCCACTTATACTTGGCAAAGGAGCCATGGGGAAAACACACACACACACACACACACACACACACACACACACACATATATATAATTCAGCCATTATAAAATGAGGAAAGCCTACCACTTTTAACTTATGGATAGACCTCAAGGGCATTTGCTAAGTGATATAAGTCAGACAGAGAAAGACAAACATTGTATAGTCTCACTTATGTATGGAATCTAAAACAAAAACAAAACCCTAAAACTCATAGAAAAAGAGATAAGATTTGTGGTTACCAGAGGTGAAAGGTAGGGAGAGAAGGAATTGGAGGAAGGTGGTCAAATAGTACAAACTCCAGTTATAAAATAAATAAGTACTGACGATGTCATGTAATATATCTACAATGGGTAACACTGCTGTAGGAGATGCAGGAAAGGTGTTAAGAGAATAAATTTCAAGTGTTCTCATCACAAGACTTATTTACTTTTATTCTTTTATTCTTTTATTTTTATTGCATGTATATGAGAAAACGGATGTTAGCTAAACCTGTTGTGGTAATCATTTCACTATATATGTAAATCAAACCATCACGCTGTATGTGTTAAACTTACACAATGATGTATGTCAATTATTTCTCAATAAAATGAGAAACAAACATAGAAATAAAAATGCAGAACACTTCTGCCTCTGTGTGCCTCTGTTTGGGTGTCTGCACACAGATAAGATTCAGGAAACTAAATGATTGTGGTGAGCAGGGGCCCTGTCAAGTCTTGAGAACAAGGCTCTGAGAATTTGCATTTGAGCTGAACTGGACTGGATATCTTTGTTTCATTCAGTGTGGGGAAACAAGCTTGGCTATTGAACATTCTGCCAAATGTTTTGTTTTTAAAAAGATAAACAAATGATTCACTACTCTTTTCCATTTCACCCTGCTCTCCCTCATGCGTCACAGTCTTCTCCATCCATCTGCACGCTTCCTTTCTTGAGAATCTTACTTAAAATCCACTCACTCGTTCACTGAGCAGGTACTGAGTCCCGACTATGTCCCATTGTGGGATGTTGTGTTTTGTTTCTTGATTTTTCATATTTGGTTAACTTTTATTTTTATAAATAATTGTCCTCTAGAATCATCTATAGAAATTCTATGACTTAATTGTTTTTTTTTAAACTGGACAATCATCACATTTTAACTGGACAGTGCATCACATTTCAGACCTCAGTGTCCCTATGCTCTCAGTTGTACCACCCTCCAACACAGACCATCACACAGGAGCAACTACCACTTCTCTTTTTCCTTCCCCCTTATTTTACCTCTCCATATAATCAACTCATTTGTTTCTTCATTTATTCAACAACAAAAGTTCACTGAATACCCTCTATAGGCCAGGCACTGTTCTAGACACTAGGGACAATGGTGGTAACAGAATAGCCAATGCTGGTGTAGAGACAGACAGGTAAGGAAGAGAAATAAATATGTTAGGCATTAGATAGTGAGAGAGACAAAGGAGAGACAGGAAGCATGGAAGAGAGAGGAAGTGTCAGGGGCTATTGCAATTATACATGGGGTGTCCCAGGAAGGCTTTACTCCCATGACTTTTGAATAAAGGAAGTGAGTGAGTGAGCCATGCATTCATCAGGGGCAGAGCACACCCTAAGACTAAGATATGACAAAGACTGAGAGCCTGATGTGGGGGCACATCTGACAAAGAGAAGGAATAGGGATGGCCACATGTGGCTGGAGTGAGGGAATCACAGGTAAATAAGATGAGGAAGGTAGGAATGGCATGTGGAGGGCTGTTGGGGGCTGTGCAGGGTTTGTAGAGCTTTCTAAAGCCCTTAACTTTTACTTTGTTTGAGACAAGAAGCTACAGAGGCTTTGACTAGGTCTGTTTTAATGGGATTTCTCTGCTGACTAGCAAATAAACTGATGGAGGGCAAGGGTAGAAGCAGGAAGACCAGAAAGGAGGATACGTCTATACTCTTGATGAAATATGCTAGTGGCCATGTCCATAGCCATAGCAGCGGAGGTGGGGAAGCCTACAGGATATACTGGAGAATTTGGGGGAAATAGTCAGAGATGACTCCCAAGACCATTTGGACTAATCAAGTGGAAGAACAGAGTTGACATTTGCCAAGATGACTCTTGATTTAAAAAAATTAAAAAGCTTACCAACCTCCACTAACTTTATCTCTTCTGGATTGTCTTTCATCCCTACCATTCTTTCTTTAATTTATCCATCTATTGTTTCTGATCTGGATTAGAGCAACAGTCATCTAACTGATCCCACTGTCCATTAACAGCCCCAAATCCAACCATAGGATAGAGTGAGCTATGTAAAATAAATATCTGGTGACACTACTCCCAGACTAAAATTGTCACTCACCGCAGTCATTTTGCCTACAGGGAAAATCCAGTATCCTTCACATGACTCATAAGACCTTCATAATATGGCCTCTACCTATCTGTCCACTCTCTCCTCCCAGCCTGTCCTCCTTTGGAATTTATGTTGGAAGAGCACCAGCAACTTGAGGCCAAATCAAACTCACACTTAGCTGTCCATGTCTTGTCTCATCTTCACACCCTACTTCTCTGTGGTCTCTGCTGCAATGCCTTTCTTATCCACTCTTCACCAGGCTACTCCTTCAGGCCCTTGAAGACATATCTGAGGCATCACTTTCTTTAAGAACCTTCTTTAATAATCCCTTTACCCAATGTGCTCTGTCCTTATTCTGTGCTGTTTTAATTCACTATATGATCTCCATTGTCAGCTCACCATGTACATGGCAATTTGCTGCTTCCACAATATCTAGGTTTTTGAAGAGAGAGTCTTGTCCTGGTCATCTCTGTATCTGGGACTCCCAGACCAGATTTTGATACAAAGTCAGGAATCAAACAATAACTAATAAGTGAATGAAACAAAGAGGATTTTCTGGGCTACATTTTTAAAAGGAAACATTTTTTATTCTGATAATTTTGGATTTCTGTAATGATAAAAGCAAAAACATTCAAGTTGAGAAAACAAATACCTATGAAGTATATCTTTTGAGATGTTTTTTACTTTACTTTTCATCCAAGAAGTCTTAATGAATTTACCAGCATACTTCCAAAAAGTGTACACTCATTTGAATTCAATTTTTATAGAAGCTTACATGTAGGTTTCTAAATGCTTCTATATTATACAAATGTGTATGTGTATGTGCGTGCAGTTGTGTGAGAAAGAGGAAAAGAGGAAGTAGGGGGGCAGGGACAAGGAGTGATGAAGGGAGGGGTATACAAGGAGGGAAAGAGGAGGAGAGGAGAGAGAGAGAGAGGGAAGGAAAAGGGGAGGGAGAGAGAATGAGACAGAAACTTCCTCCCTAAAATCTAACTTCTTTGAGGCCAGGAACCTTCATCAATTCTCCTTAATCTACTCTGGCTAACTTGGGAATGTACAGAGAGGAAACTTTCAACAAATGTTATAAACTACTAGAGGAATATCTTTCACCTATGGAAGGGAATTTTAATAAAATAGTTACTAAGTAAATTGAAACAACTCAGATGAAAGCAGGTCTACCCCCACCACCAACTTGCACACCAAATCTTGCCATCCATGTTGGGAATTTCCATAAGAATTATCTTCCCATTGACTCAAAAAGTGCAAATATGCTTCCAACATTGGAGAATAACCTCTCAGAACCAAATCATTACCTGTACATGTCTTCCTGGGCCAAAGCCTTACAGCAAACTCAATTGTTGACTTCATAAAAAAAGATCAAAGCAAACCTCTGTAATAGGGAAAACAATCAAGAAAATATTGGTAAGCTCTCTCTCTCTCTCTCTCTCTCTCTCTCTCTCTCTCTTCCTCTCTCTTTCTCTCTGTCTCTCTCACACACATTTTAAAGAGAATAATTCTCCTTCAATTCTCAGCTTTATTTTACTTAGTTACACAAATCTGGGTAACAGGATAAGAAAAAAACAATGGATCAGAGGATCTGACTGAGGATATAATAAAAATCCAGTACAAAAGACAACAAGACAGAAAGAAGTCATA
The DNA here is from genome assembly GCA_028646485.1 of Cryptoprocta ferox. Lineage (NCBI taxonomy): Eukaryota > Metazoa > Chordata > Mammalia > Carnivora > Eupleridae > Cryptoprocta > Cryptoprocta ferox. The sequence goes on from CM053575.1 coordinate 80,479,720, forward strand.
GGGGATTATAAAGAAACACTTCCCCTTTGAGGGACTGAGTAAAGATTTTAGAGACTTTCAATTAGTTTTTGAATACTGGAGTTTTTTCTTGGAAAATAGTAGAGCATTGAAACAAAACCACAGGGAGCTTAGGAGTATACTCAGTTTATGCTCTGGAGGTAAAAGGGCATAGTGAGTAAGGATACAAGATTCAAAATTAATATCCTTAAGGATTTGTGCCAGTTTTTTTTTCTGATTTCTCTCTTCTGCACTTACAGAACAACACCTCTTTTTATCCCCCAAAAGACCGTAAGATATAACAGATTCTATGAGATCATTTAAAAAGCCCCTTGTAGTGATGGTTAAGTTGAGGTGCCCTCTCCTGAAGACAAAACAGCGATACAAAGCAAGAAACTTATCAATAAGTGAACGGTTCTTGTTCCTTGGAATGAAGGCGGCCAAGTGACTTATGATAATATGTTGGAGCCTCCTTTTGAGAAGCCCCAGTGATCTTGCCATTGGACTTAAAATCACAGAGAGACTGGGCAAAGTCCTAGGATTCCAGCCTACTTGGCAGAAAGAGCTAGAAGGCAGTGTCTGACAACAGGGAAAGTGAATTGGCTCCCTACCAGAAGGAACAAAAGCCAGGAAACATGAATGGAGATATGACCAGAAAATGAGGACAGGGAAGAGAATGTAAAAATCCTGATTAAGAAAAAGAAGACAAGATGAAATGAATAGAATATATTAGCATTCACTGAAAATTCTCAGGGGTCTAGTAAAGAAGAGAGAAATAGGATCTTTCAAGATAAAAACAAAGTTTCTTTAGAGAAAGTGACTCAGGTTGGTGCTAGGAAGACTGACTGAAGTGGATATGACCATAGAATCCAGGGAAAAGAACCACTAACCCGGGGTTCTGGGGAAATTCCGATTTTAAATCAGAATTGCAGATAGAGAGCTTAATCATAGACTCTCCTAGGAATGGTTCAACTGAGCATCCTGGCTTTTTTTCATTTCCAAACACTGGAGGAATTACAACACGGAATAAAGTGTGGATTGAGCCTGTGATCTCTGGATATGAATAAAAGTATGAATATCCCCTTATTCCCCAGTGGTGCCATGATGGTTCAGCCTTAAGAACATGGGAACTCTGACCATTGAGCCACAGATACGACCTCCACAAAAAAGGTTCAGCAAGTCTCCCTGGTGCCAACCATGAGGTACCATTTGTGGGGTGGGTACAAAAAGCCATTGCTTCCACAGGTCTCTGTTGAAGGGACTCTATTTTCACTCACATTATTTTGGCCCAGGCTACAAACTTCCACTTCACTAGACTTCATGTGAGCCTCACTCTTTCTTCTGCTTCCTGTTGGCTTTATCTGGAATAACTTTCTCTCTGCCTCCTCACATTTTGTTCACTCTTCAATAAGCAGAGTGTGTCCTAGCTCTTGCTTGAAGATTAGTGAATAGTTGACCCCCAATTCTTTGCCAGTATGGCTCAGAGTCTGACACACATCATAAAGAGTCTGATTACACATTCCACCTTGTTCAAATCTCTTATGAACGATAGATGATGCTTTGAACAAGTTACTTAACCTCTTTTGATCCCAATTTCTCATCTGCAAAAAGGTATCAGCAAATCTAGACTTAATAAACATATGTTGAGATGGCTGTCAAGTTTCTAATAGTTCTCCCAGTGACCAGTGACCATGCCACCCCTCCCACCTACACCTCCTCATCTAATGTGTGGTGTGAATAACATATTTTGTGACCTTTCTTTGCTAGTCATACATAGGGTTTAACCTAAGAGTAGGAATCTGCTAGAAGACAAACCAATGCCTTTACTAAGAAATCCCTTAGAGCTGAAAAGGAATCTTTTTTAAAAGTTTATTTATTTCCTTTTTGAGAGAGAGAGAGAGAGAGAGAGCAAGCAAGCACATCCAAACAGGGGAGGGGCAGGGAGAAAGAATCCCAAACAGGCTCTGCATTGTCAGTGCAGAGCTCATGTGGGTCTTGAACCCACAAACCACGAGATCAGGACCTGAGCTGAAGCCAGACACTTAACCTACTAAGCCACTGAGCTGCCTGGAAGAGGAACCTTTTATTCTTTACTCTGTTAAAGGTGTGAGGATGTAAGTCAGGGGCTGTCACATTTATTTGCCTCCACCATGTGGTAAGAGCTGGTGTATAGTAGATAGGGGTGAAGTTGACATTCAGAATAGAGTTAGCAGAGAGACAGAGACAGAGACAGAGCAGTTAGAGACAGAAGAAGGATGAAAGAATGGGGGTAAGGATGAGATAATGAGAGAGAGTCCTGATAATGTTCATGTCCCTAGTTCCAGACACTGGTCCTGGGATCTGCCCTATTATCTTCGATTTTATGAGCTACTTGTGTTAAATTCCTCTTCTTACTTAAGTCTGTTTCTTACAACCAAGAGTCCTGACTACTTGGCTGAGTAGTTCTAACCATTAATTTTATACCACGTGTTAAATGTTTGTCACATTGGTTAGCCTACAGTTTAAGCATACACACAAAAATGATAGTTGCCCATCTTTATGGGAAGCTGTAAAACATAGTGCATGGACTCTGGACACTAACATTTTGGGTTTCAATCCTAGACCTACTACTTACTCAGTATCTGTGTGTTCTTAGACAACTTATTTCTCAGTGTCTTAGTATTCTTATCTGTAAAATGGGGGTTGTGGTGAGGATTGAATAACTCAACACATATCACATCCTTAGAATGTTGCTTTTTATCATCCTTACCTAAATTATAAAGGTTTGCATGATCACCTCCCCAAGTAACTAGGATCAAAATTGTCTTAAATGCAGGGTATTTGTCTTAAAATTTGCATATCAGTTATCACATGCAAAATACACACCAGGCTTTCATAAATGTTGAATAAGTGACTAAAATAATATTCCTCTATAAAATACTCTCTAGCTGTTTAATGTAGATGAGTTTTCTCTTCTTCTAAGTTGGACTCTTCACACAGACAGTCCAATGCTAGAGGAATGTTAGGAACATGTCCTTTACTGATTTCTGGGCCACAACTGGAGAGCAAAATAGGGATGCACTGAAGGCATTTCTGAGTCATTGCCCCCTTTGCCTTCCTGAAGTTTCTTTAGCAGTTTCTCAGTAGCAAATGGGAAAACCTATGTGATGAACACAGAGCTTCTTTGTCCCATTCCCCAAAGCATTGGCCTTTGGATGCTAAGTGGAACTGTTCTTACATTTGTTTCCAACAAGCATTTTGTGAAATTCTTAGGGCCCCTTTGAGGTGACAGTCATAGGAGAACCCTAGGGTAATCTTACTCTGTGGGGTGGTTATGAGATTATCTCCTTGTCCACCGGGGACTGTCAGTAATGGCAGCTCAGAGCAGCTGAGGAATCTGAAGGAAGATGAAAAAAACCCTCACCAATCTACGGCGCCTTGATGCCATCAATGAATGCAGTGCCTATCTCCAGCTGATTTCATCTAATGTGATAACACTCATGATAATAAATATTGTTAAAAATAAAAGTCACTCTGGGGATTGAGAATCACTGGGACAGGTGTTCAGAATGAGGAGAGCACAGTAATTGGGTGACTTATTCATTATTGGAAATGCTGTTTAAAATCTATTGCATTTAAAAAAACAATACTTCAGCTGCTCTCTGGCCTTCCAAAGTCATTAGCTGGTGTTCTTTATCTGTTTGTTTTCCTCACTGAAGTGAGGTTTTTAATGTCACACAAGAACTAACTTGACTCTGTGCCAACATTTCAGAGTGAATGATGAAGCCTTCTGAGGCTCACACATCACTCCGCACGATGCTTCTCTTCAGAGCTCATGGTCTCCACAGTCTGGGGGACGCAGTTGCAGGAAAGGAGGGAGAGCTGTTACAATCCCTGCTTGACAACAAAGCCCATGGAGTCATGGGAGAGGGCCATGATTTTCCATAGTCCACACAGTCAGGCTGTTTGAGAACTCTGAGGAAGGGCCTATGTGACCAGACCCTCATTCCATGCTCTCTGACAGGAGATGCAAATTAATGATAATAATACTCTTTCAGGAAGTACCCTTCTCTGGCATTTTTGAAGTGTCTCATCTATCATTATCACAATTATAAAAAGAGTACCAGGATGGGAGTTGTCTTATACTGTAAACTGGAATGACAAAGGCTCCAATAAAGGAAATGAGTTCCTGATGTCATGAAACAAGTTTCTGATTGTCCTTGAAGTTTGTTTTAAAACATGCATTCACATTCTTTTTAAACATTTGTTCCAAATTCTACATGAATTACCCATGATTTCAATTTCTAAGGCTGGGTTTGCTTTTGTCCATTGGAGGAATCTTTGCCATGTCATGATGTGCGGGGCAAATTGGATATGAGATATTGCTTTGTTCTAGAAGATTTGCTTATGTTCTGCAGGGATAGCCTATTGTGTTCCTGTTGAATTTCATCTTCTGAGGTGGTCTCCTCAGGGTTTTCGAGTATCAAGGAAAAATCTATCCATGAGTAGGGAAGCATATAGGTACTTTTCTGTATTTTGATCCTATATAAAGTTGTCTAGGGAAGTCTTAGAGCAAAGATTCACTTTCCAACTTCTAAATGTAAATCCTTTGGAGTGGTTTCCTCCTGAAGGATCCCTGGGGGTTGGAGGAAAAGGGTGAAGAGTTGCTAAATGTTTCCCTCTTCTTTAGGGAGAGCAGGCAGAACAATTCACAACCATATACTGAAGATTGGCACCCAGGAAATGTTGAAAATAAATAGAAAAGTTCTATTTTACTGAGCTCTTAGAACAAGGCAACATACTGAAGACTGGGGACAAAAGACCAAAGGGACAGAGTTACTTCCCTGTGGGAATTCATGGGTGTTTGTCATAGGTGCCTTAGATTCTATAGATATAGCAAAAAGGATCAATCCCAACATGATCAGATACCTGTCAGGGAATGACTTATAGGTTGAAAGTCAGGATGCCTGGGTTTTACTCTCTTTTCATCTATTAAATGTTCATTTCCTCCTCACTCTTACTCATCCTACAAAATATAATGTAAACCATGTTTCCTGAGGAAGAATTTTCATGAAATCCCCCAGTCTAGATTAGGTCTTCCATGTGCTTTTCTTGTGATGTTTATCAAAACTAAATTAAACAGATCTTTGTGTAATTGTTTGGGTATAATGTGTCTCCTCTGTCAGGCCAGAAGCACCAGGAGGGCAGGATCATGCAGGTCTTATATCAACTGTACCCCAAGACAGTGTCTGGCATAAAGTAGATAGTATTAAATATGTGAGAATAAATTTAAAAAATAGAAAAGTTTTACTTCCATTAGTGCTGAACAATGCCAAAGGTGATATTTGACATTAAAAAAAAACTGAGCCATAGAGTAAACCATTTAGTCCCCTTACTTAGTCCCATAGATGGGGAACTTTATCTTGAATAGAACGTTGTCTTTACTGATGACTATAGGAAAATATGGTACAGAACTTGGAAAGATAGTAAATACAAGTCTTTTGTGCCTGTCTTGCCCTACATTTCAACTTGTCCATTTTTTTCAGCTAACACCACTTATGAATGAGGGGGAGGGGTTTGGATATACAGGGTCACCCTGCTCCTTCTGTAGCTCAGCCAAAGCCCTAGAAAGCAAGCCAGTGTAGAGATATCCAGAGTGCATCTCATCATGGAGCAGCTTATAGGACCAGGAACTCCCAACTGGCTGCTGAATCGCGTCTCTGATATCCAAAGAGGTAAATTAAATGCATTAATCTCAGTGAGAGTCACCATTGAGGCATTCAGGGCTCCACAGAAATTTCCAACAATTGGCCTCATTTGCTTCAATAACAAATAAAAAAAAAAAGGAGGAGGGAGAGTTTGGGTGGATACAGGCGGCTTTTTCCTGCTCTCTTTCTCCAGACGGGTAATCAAAATGAAGTTCCACATTGAGAATATGCATTTCATTTTATTTTATACTTGAAAGCAAACACATTTTGCCCTTTCTCCTGTAATAAGACAAATCCTTTATCTGTTATTCATTTAAGAGCATAAAGATGATGTTGGTGACACCAAGACCCTGCAAGCTTCATTTCATCCTCCTCTCAGCATAAAAAGGCAAATTTATTCTGGTTAAAATAGGTTTGTGCGGGGTACATGACATTCATTCTCTTAAACTGTGGAGGCTGCAGCTATATAGATCTATTTGCGTTTTTATTTCTATTTTTCAATCATTTTATTTCAATTCATGGGCCTGGGAGAACCCCTTCTTCCCAAGTCACGCACCAAGGTTGACTATGCATTTTGAAAATAGGAATTGAGAGAAAGTTCAGCACAGTCTAATCCAAAAAGGCCTAATTTAGGCTCTTTTCTCAGAACTTAACTAGGAACAGGGAATGGTAGGAAAGAACACATGACTAAGAGTCAGAAAAGTGGGCTCAGGCTTGGCCATGTTGGGTGATTTTGATTGAGTCAGTTAATAGATATGAAAACTTTTTACTTCTATTATCCCATTTAAGCCCGAAGACAATCCAGTGAATTGAAATATTACAAATTTCACATCATATTTGAGGAAACAGTCTTAGGGAAGTCAGTAAGTAATTTTGGGTCACACAGATGTTATACAAATAAGCCAAGATTTTGACCCAGGCCAACTGACTTAGACGTCTGAGCTCATCAGAGCTATTTTATACTCCCATGGGGCCTGAGGTACCCTGACCCAAAGCTGGATGCCCAACCAACTGAGCCACCCAGGTGCCCCTGTCAGATCATTTTTTTACTATTTTATGAAGATATACAGACATAATATGCTCTGTGGGTATGGGTATGCTTTTCCCAAAAGGAATTTTATGTGACACAGTGGGAATCCCTCTAGGAAGAGATTTAATCTCGAGGCAGGAAATTAGGACTTTGGGAGGTAAGAAAGAGTATAAAATAAGGGATTAATGGGGAAATTTCTCTCTCTCAAGCCATATGTCAGTTTGCTCTGGACACACAGTGTAGACAGGATGAAAGAAATTAAATTAGGTTGGTGTGAGCTTCTTTAGGTCCTATGGAGCCAAAAGCAACAAAGGAATTTTCCCTAGTAATGACCCTTGTGTTCCTCTAGGCTGTCAGTGCCCTGCTCATCACCTCTTGGCCCAAGTGTTCCCATATATGACCATAGGATCCTATGGCAACCTATGATTCTCCACTTGAGGGCTTTCTTTCAGCCATTCAAGAGTGCCTCACCACAAATGCCCAGGAGTTCATGCTTCTAGGAGAAGCCCTCCAGCAAAAATGGATGCAAATAGGGGGATAAATACAAGAGCTTCTTCACTCTTAGGTGGGACAACTGAGGATCCACTAATTAGTCTCACAGAGGTGCTTACAAAGATTCAGCATCACTAGCCTAGTGATACACATTCCTTATCAGATTCCTTCTTGTTCCTCTCTCATTTTCCCACTCCTTTTCCAGGGCTTCTTGAGTTCATTTACCAAATAAAATATTTGCATTCAAATTGTTACTTCAGGTCTCCTCCTAAGGATTCCCAACCTAAGGCATAGAGTGAGAGGGCTATTTCTACATTTGTGGTAAAGTGACAAAAAGAAGTGTGATGACTCATTCTCCGAAACCAGCAGTGAGGAGGATGTTGGGGACAATAGGATAATTGCTTAGGGAAAGCTCTTAGGAAGAAACAATGCTGAAGTTTTGCTTTTTGCTATTGGCAGCTGGCAAATTGCAACCTCCTTCTGAAGAAACCAGCATCCAAAGCCTGGGTTCTGTGATCCACAGGTGGTAAGAGTGCATCAGCTGTAGTGAACAGAAACTTCATGTATCCCTGACTATTTGGCACTGGGCAGTCATTCCAGGAGGACGTACCTGGAGGTACACAAAAAAAAACCTACACTTCCTCCTAAATTGGAAATATGAGTTCTCAAAACTATTCTCTTAGGTGGCACCAATGTCATCTATCAATATTTATATCCTAATATTATGCAGCTTGACATAAAGGATTATTAATATTTTTAGTAGTGTGCTTATGTTTTTATTCTCATTTTACTCATTTCATGAAATAGTCCTTTTCCCAAATGAAAGAGAGAGAGAAAGAGAGAGAGAGAGAGAGAGAGAGAGAGAGAGAGAGAGAGAAGGAGGGAGAGAGAATAAGTTTTGTGGGGAGGAGGGAGGAGCATTGATCTAAAAAGTGAAAATCTTCCAAGGCTTTGCTTCTCTAACACTGCTGCTCTGAAGAGGAGCTGCAGCACTTGGATTTTAATTCAGTCCATTAATAAATGAATTATGCAATTAGTTGATATACAATTAACTGGATTCACAACGCATGTAGAGCTAACTGGGTCAGCCTGCATCTGTATGACTGTAATGTGCCTAAATGAATATGCCATCAAAGGACATGCAGTGGAATGGTGAATCAGATTTGTCTGAGGCAGGGAATCATGCCTGCCAGCTGCCGAAAGTGCTACAGATAAAGCCTTGGTCTGAGTTGGCAGGAGAAACAAAAGCAGCACAATGCAGGACCCCAAGTGGCACTCTCTCTGTTGTAGCAGCATTGTTCTCCCCAGATGAGCTTGGACAGAGATCAATAAATCCCAAATCCTTCTGGGAAGAAAGATGAGCAATTGGATTTGGATTGAGATCTGTCCATCAATCATTGGCCAAAAGTGGTTCTGGCAGCACAAGATGAAAACCTCTTAGTATAACATAGTCATTCCTTGGGCTGTGCAATGTTGACTGATACCAATGCAAAGTCAATCATAATACTCAGTCCTGTGATATCTAATTCCAGCTGGAAAATGTAAGCCAATAAGACGTTCAGTTGTGGTTTGTGGGTGTGACTAATCAATCCATGTCCAGGAATTTGTCTTACAGTCAAGGTTTTTGCTGATCAAGTTAAGGCTGATATCAGAAACTCCCTGACATCTGTGACCAAAGCTTGTGTGTGTGTGTGTGTGTGTGTGCACGCACGTGTGTGCGTACGTGTGTGTATTTCCTGTGTAGAGAGAGAGGAAAATTAAAGGAATGTCTAAATTAAGTTTACTTAATTTTGTTTTTGAATTCATTCAAAAATATTTTGGGATTCTCAAGTCTTTCTGAGTCAGAATCTATACTTTAACAAGATCCACACATGATTCACTTGTACATTCTGGTTCTAAGAAGCATGATTGTAAAGCACTTCACATTCATAGGAATAGTCATTGTAATAAAATAGGACATTAAGAGCTCTTCTTGTGTGCAGAGGTCCTGTGATATAATATCTCATTATCGATATAAAGGTATTGACATCACCACCCTTAGCACCATCACTGGACTAAGAGCATACTTTGTGCAGGCTCTGGTCTGGACTTCATCATGATTTGCTGCATAAATCACCTCATCTATCAGTGTCTGTTTCCTTATTTAGACAATGAAAATGTTAGATCAGATTGCCAGTTCCCAGCCTGCATTACCTCCATCTGTGAATACGATAATGAAAGGAGGTAGAATAACATGGAGCATGGGAATGAAATCCAACGGTCCTTGGGTCTGATCTAGACCCAACTTAAAAAATTAATATTTCTAAGTTTCCATTTTATCAACTATAAATTGAACATATTTAAGGTGTTCAGTTGCATGGATTTTGATTAATGTATCCTATAAAACCCAAATTCAATTGAGACAGAACAGTTCCACCACCCCACCACTCACTCTTACCCACTATGCTGTACTGGTATACTAATAATATGGCACTGTGGTCAAGAGTGAATGATGGGTGGTGGAAATAAGTTATATCCTTATTGGGGTGGAATTCAGAGAGGAATACATTTCTTGAAATTGTAGAACTGTGCACTTAAGACTGGTCCATTTTATTGTATGTCAATTATACCTCAATAAAGTTGATTTAAAAAGAAAACACCATTGGGAGTAAAGCGATTCTTCAGCTCCCTCTTCAAGAGTAGGTTTCTTGAGGTGATTCCTGGAGCATAAACCCAAATAGCAGAGGAGCTGCAGAAGTGAATTGAAGATTTAGAGTATAGGATGGGTATTCATGGCAAAGCCACTGAATCTACCCTTGTAGTTGACCTTCTGGGGCTAGTAAGTGCTTCATGAGTCATTATATTTGGCATAAGAGTACTAAGGTGCAGCTTCTCCTATGACCCATGAATGAAAGCCAGTCTGACTCCCTGTGTGGCAATCCTCCCTTGAGCAGAGACATCTGGTTTCCAGAAAAGAAAAGATGGACAAAGGCAGAACCTTAGCCTTCCTCACAGACCTGACCACCATCCTATATACACCTCAGAGAGGAAATGAGACAAGAGAGACTTCCCCACTGCAATCTCCCAGAGCTCAGAGAATTCACTTAAAAACAAAAATGCTCATACACAAACAACAGCTACAGATTTAACCCCAAGTGTCAAATGGAAAGAAGTGAGCAAATTGCTAAACTAAGTTGAAACACAGCTTCAGGACTTCTTACCACAAGCTGTTAGTCTCTGACCCAGGTTTATTATCTGATCCAATTAGCAGGTGCTACCTTAAAATTATAGAGCTAAAAGGGCACCTTAGAGATCATCTAGTCAAAGAATTTCAAACTATTTTTAGCCACCAAATATTTTCCTCAAACCAAATCTTATGCAAAGCTGTAAACTGATAAAAGTGATAAAAGCATAGGTAATCTAACAGAATCAAATGTGGGGATTCCAGTGTTCCACTCACCACCATCCCCACGATGGCCTCTGAGGAATGTATTTTGACAAGCACAGGGTCTGGTCCAATGTCCTTATTCTATCGGTTAGGAAACTGAGGCCCCGAGAGACTTCTATAGTCAGGCAGTGGCAAAGGCAGGTCTGGAAAGCTCCTGACAATAGTTAAAAACACTTTTTTTTGTTATTCAAAAATGCCTCCACTAATAGACAGAAACCCATTATTGTGGGCCAAATGATTTGTTCCATTCTGAGCCACCCCATGGAGAATCCTGAGAACTTCATGCAGAAGTCAGCCAGCTCAGATTTGCTTAGGAGCCATGGGTCATCATTCCCTAAGTACTCCTTTCCAGAGGCAGCACCCTGATTTAGAGAATCCTCCCAGACTGGATAGAAAAAGTGCCTTTGCCGCTCAGGAGGAAAGAAAGCCTTCAATAAAAAAAGGAGAACAAAGATCTCCCCTTGGTGAACATGTAACTGGCCCAAGGTAGGGGGAGAAAGGAGTGTGATTAGAGACATATGGCAGAGAATGAGAGTCAGCTGGTCTGGTATCCCAGAACCACCTGAAGGACAGCCCCTTGTGATCCCTCTCCCTATGCTTAGTATTCAGGTAAGCCACTAACAGAATTCAGGAGCCCACAAAGTTTGATGAAAACCACAATTATATCTTCTTCATGTCCCAAAGAGCTTCTTAGAAAGGCTGCTCCAAGAGCAGGCTCTCAGGTCAGAGTAGGAACTGAGCCAGGAGGTGCCTTAATCAGGTGTCTCCCATGGCAGCTCAGCCTAACCAGGAAATGCAGTAATTTTGCCACTTAAATCCAGGGATCTCACATCACCCAGGGGTCACTGACCCACCATGCTTCTTCCCTGAAACATTCTGGGGAACAGGAAACTGAATTACTTTCCCTTCAGAGTAGGTCTAAATGGTTCTTTAGAGTGCCGAAGCTCCTGCCACTTGCTCCACCCCTTGACATCCCTGGATCCTTGTTCAACTTCAGGGTAGGTCTCAGGTGTTCTAGAAGGAGGAATGAATCATTCTAAGTAAGTGTCAGTCTGTTCTATGTGCCAATCCCTGGAATAGTTATTAATGTGCCCTGGTGTTTGAACCCTGGAAGATACTAAAGTGCTCCGCAAGCAGATTCCTTCAGCCTGGAGGTTGTACACTCTGCATGCTAGTCTCTACCCGAAATCCCCACCCCCAGCCCTTAATGGCTGAGTTTTGAGCTACCTGTGGTCAGCTCCTACACTGAGCTGAAAAGCAAACTGGACCCAAAATGGTCCTCTGAAGAACTGAATAAGCCTCCCAGACTGTTAAAGAGGGATTTGGGACCTATGGAGAACCAAATACTCACACTTTTAAAAAATTGCTATCCTGGACCAATAGCTGATGAAAGTAGAGAAAGTTCCCAAAAGATATTTTAAGATGAGCTCGTCATGTTTCAAGGAGCACAGCTGGATTCACAGCTGCGTCTCTTTGCCCTTCAAAGTCATCATGGTTAGTGAAATTCCTGATGGCAGCAAGGGCGGAAGTTGAGAAAACCCACATCTCCAGATGTGTGCTGTTGAATGCTACAGCCATTGTCACTTGCGGCTGGTGGCTCCTGTACTACACAGCACAGACTCAGCATCACTGCAGAGAGTTCTGGTGGGCAGTGCTTCTCTGGACCTTTTGTTCAGTCATTTATTTGTCTGCCATCACATATTTGAGTATCTACTAGATAGGGAGCAGCATGCTAAGTATTATGTCAAGTTGGGCTTCAGAGCAGTAGTGGTTTGCCTGACTCTCAAAGACTGAGCAGTAGCTCTTGGTGGGATGGGGTCGGGAAGATAGGAAATGCCTGGTAGGGTGAATTAACATCTGTGGTGACAGTTTTCCCTCTCTTTTTTCCTCTGAACTCTCTGCCTTTGCTCAGTTCTCGGCACTTCTGCTGCAGTTTTTGTTTTGTTTTGTTGTGGTGGTTGTTGTTTTACTTAGCCATCAACTCTACCTCCATCGGAGTGGCCTTATTGAGCCCCAATTTCCTAACTCATAGAATGGGTGTAAGATTCTTCTCACAGGATTATTTTAAGGATCAAATAAAGCATAGCAGAGGGAAGTATGCAGCACAGTGTATGCCACATATTAAAAGCTCGGCAAATATTAGTTTATCCTTTTTCTTGATCTGTTTAAGCTGGAGGTCCTTAGGAACCAGTGTTTCCTGGTTTCTCTGCCCAGGCCCTGGCCACTGAGACTGTGCCTTGTGGTTCCCTCATGTTCTGCCTATGTGCTTGGCCAGACTTCTACTGTTAATTGCAGCTATTTTCAGCCCATAGTGAAGCCTTTTCTTTTCCTTGCTTTGTTTTGCAGCAGGTGGTTCTCATTATTACTCAGTGAGGTGGTGGTGATGGACACACTCTTATGTGCCATGTGATTCTTGAGCCATGTGTCTTATGTCCACGGACTGTGGACAAACTCTGTTCATTGTGCAGTTTGGAATCTTCTCTAATTAGCCTTTATTCCTGTGGGATGCAACCTAGGGACAGGGAAAGGCCATGGATTTTGGATTCAAAGCCAGGATTCTCAGAGTCCGAGCTCCATCACTTATTGGCAACATAAACTTGGGCAAGTTTCTTATTCTCTCTGCACTTCTTTTTCCTCATCTGTTAGGTGGAGTTAATTCTACTCAACTCTTAGGACCCTTGTGGGGAGTGATATGATGACATACAGTAGGCATCATGTATTCAGTGTTATTCTCTTTCCCTTCTGGTGTTAAGAATTCAAAAATTCTAGAATAGAAAGACAACTCTCAAGAGATCATCTCGTTTATTCAACAGTCATGTATTCCTCATGCATGATGTGTGGACACTTTCATTGCATGGTCTTACTTGGTTCTTACACCAGCCTATGATAGAGGAATTTTTATACCATGATGCAGGTGAGGAAAATGGGAATCAGAGAGGTGTGGTAATATTTTCAATGTCACATAGCCAATGATGGTAGAACTGGGAGTCCATTTCCAGCCTGTCTCTAAACTCATGCCCTCACTCCCTTCTCTTCCCACTCCACAGTTGTGTCATAAGGAAGGAAAAGGGCTGATGGGGATGGTTAGGTTTCTCTGCCACAGGCATGTGTGTGCATTCCACACTTAACATAACAGGGAAGCAGATGTGTATTAGCAGAAGAGGAGCTAGGGACTCAGGGAGAGGCACTAATGGAAAAACACCTGGGCAGGGCCACTGTGAAATTTTTAGCCATGCATTCTTTACAGGGCTTAATGATTGAGGCAAGCTATTTGCCAGAAGGAGCTAGCACTCAGGGAGCAACCTGGGTAACTACAATTGGACAAATTAGCTTCATACAAATAAAATGACCCAATGGGAACAGTAATCGAGAGGTAGAGCCCCATGTCCTCACTGCTAGTTCTCTGGGCACTCTTGTCTGCCCTAGTTAGATACCCAATTGTTTCCCCTGGTCCTGGCCTCACTTCATCACCCAGAGCAAACTGTGATTATCAAAACTTTCAGTTCCTACTGGTGATTCACCTGTCTCTCCTGAATCAGCAGAACTGGAGGATATGCACTCCCCAGAGAATCTTGCCTCCGGCTCTGCTCCTGGAGAGCCAGTGACGATATCAGAGCCTATATTTAAAGCACAGGTTCCAAAAGCTCTACTCTCAGATTCTATACATAGCGTCTTTTGTCCATTTCCACTTGGTAAAAGCACATCTTATACAACACACCTCACAGACACAGTGCAACGGTCTGGGCTCAATTTTGGAAGTTGCTGGGCCCCCAAATCATTTCTCTTTGGATAAAGACATAAGGAAAATTTTCATGAATCAGGAGTTTAGGGCAGGTAGCAGTTTCAGCAATATGATGGGAAACATGCACATATCAATATGGTCTGTTTGCTGGCAATTTCACAGTGTTATGATGGTGGGTGCCCTATACAATTTAAATAGTATGGACCTGTTTTATTTACAGAGTGTTTCATAGTTTTCAAACACTACATATATGAATCAATTTATCCCCCTTTTCCAGATATGAAAACTGAGATTCTGGGTGGTAGTCATACAGCTAGTTCACTGTGAGGCCAGGATTAAACAACAATGACCAGTCCTCATTCATTTCTTCATTCAACAAATATCTACCGAGTTCCTACTATACACCTGGTGGGATTCTAAGTGTTGGGGATACAATAATAAGCAAAATACAGGAAAATTCCTTTTCTACAGCAAGGTTGAGTGAGACAGTCATTGAACAAAATTAAGAAGTAAACAACACATCCTGTGAGGTGAGGGGAGCCAGCATGGGGCTGGGCAGAAGGTGGCCACTGTAGCCTCATGAATTTAAGTGAAGCCTGAGGACTTGGGGGAGATGAGGGCTATCCTGCTAATGCTCCGGATTTTTCCAGTTTGCATTCCCACTCTGAGCCACAAGTTGTGCACAGGAACACTATCTGAGAAGATGAATGGGCGGTTTGTCAGAAGCTGAGACTTTCTTGGCTTGCCCCAGCCAGCCGTCGATGTCACCTTGCCCGAGGGTTGCTTCTGAATGGCAGAAGAACAGAGGCAGAGCTGAGCCCAGGCAGGCACTGTCCTTCCTCATCGGGGAGGTGATCCTAGGACTCAGGAAACAAAAGGATGTCTGCATCACCACGAGAAAAATCTTAATGAGAACAGAGAATTGAAACAGTGGGGGTGAGGTTTTAATTAGCAGAAGAGAAAATGAGGCTGGTAGGGCTGCCCCTTTTCATCATGAGTCACCAACCAGAGTGGGGAGCCCTATCCACAGTGCACACACCACCCCTCACTCCTGAACCCAATCCTTCAGCCACAGAAGCAGGCTATAAGCTCCGCCCCTTTCACCCATTCTCCTCTTGGGCATCTTGTTCTTTTCTTTCCCTTGACACCTGCATGCTCCGATTCCACAACCTCTTCCAGGCACCTTTGGTCCCATTAGTCCAAATTGGGGTTCGGTCCTTCTTTGTCTTCTTTTTGTCTCCAGTTTCCTCTCAATGTGCCCCTTCGCTCTTCCCCACTCGCTTTTCCTATGCTGGGGCTAAGCCTACAGCCTGTCACCCATTTATCAATGCATTCCAACTGTAACTCAGGTATTGATCTGTGTTTGTTGTTTTTTTCCCGTAAACTCGGGCTGTAAAGGTTTCATTAGCCTGCCTCACAGTCATTACATCAAGTAATAGGAAACATCCATCTTCCTTGGGCTTCACTTCTGTACCCAATGGAGATCGGTTTGAAGAGCGTTAATCAAGCTATGAAAATCATTGGCAGCTCATTCCTTTATGATGAAAAAGCTGGTTTGCAGCCTCACTGGGTAGCATAGGCCTGACACCTTTAGATACCTGCAGCAATTATGGGCTGTGTGGTTTCCTGCTTAGGGAGACTATTCTTTGCCTAATGCCTGTATGCAAATCTCATTCATTCCTTGCTTTAATGTGATTCTCCAAGTCATGTGCAGTAAGAACAAGGGATGGGCAAGGCTGGGCTCCTCTGCAGATCCCTGAACAGAAGGGAGGGTTGTCAGTCACTGCCATTGATCCCTGACAAGGCCAAACCTGTACAAGGTAGGAAAGAAATGTACAGAAATGGTGTCTTGTATACAACTGGAGCTCAAATATCACTGACTTGCTTACTTACTCGGGTCCTTCTACCCAACCTTCCAGGTAGAGCTCAGTTCTTGAAAGATTTTTCTGGCTGTTCAGTGGTTAGTGGAGGCAGGGACAGGGGGTAGAAAGAGAAAGAGACAGGGACACTAGCTAGGAGGAGGTTGCAGTATCCCAGGTCAGTGGTGGAGGTGGCCAGGGCCAGGCTGGTGAAAGAAGGGATGCCAGGAAGGGCCAGGGAATGTGCTAGATAATTTATAGACATATATCCAATTCCACTACAAGTCTGTGAGGTAAGTATTATAAACCCATTTTCCAGATGAAAAGACTGAGCTGCAAAAAGTTTGAGAAACATATCCCTACCCACAGCTTCCTAACCGGTGTTCCCTTTCACTTAAAACTAAAGTAATGTTTTCTCTACAGCCTTGACAGGAGTTTTTGTTTGATAGGAAGGGTTGGACGGAGTGGATGAGGGAAATAGGAGTAAATGTCTATTGTGGAAAGAGCCCGAAATCTAAATCTATTAGCTATTGATAGCTAACCAATCTGCTCCTTGCACATATATTTCCTGGGTTCTTCCTTTCCTGTTTTAAGCTTTATTGTTTATTTCTCAAGTCTTTGAAAAACCTCAAACAGCAGAGAAAAGAGCTTCTATCCCCAGGGTATCAGAGGGGGAGCCTGAAGCACAGCAAGCATGAAAGTTTCTGGAAGTCACCTGTTTCATCTTAAAAATTTATATGAATGTTGTATTCTGCTTCACAATGCATCTATGTTTATTTTAATGTTTAAAAATATATTGTAAATTGCAGTCAAGTATAATGACTTGAAGGTGCCGGATTTAAAACAAAAAAGCTTACATTCCCAAATCATCTCTCATAATATTACGGGTACTTTGTACTGTTACTTACCATGTGCCGGCATAGTTCTGAGTGGTTACTTGAATGACCTCATGGTGAGGTTTCATTATCTCCATCTCCAAATGAGGGACTGGGTGTTCAGAGAAGGAAACAATATGCCCAAGGACACACACTTAATGTGTGGCAGAGTCAGGATTGGGGTCTGGATACTTGTGTTCTAACACCTATGCACGAGGCCACCTGCAGCATACTCCCAGGGATTGGATAATCCAGCTTGGAAAGCAGATCTAGATGATGTCTGAAAGTTCATGCAGAAAAACAGTATTTCTCATGGTTCAGGTGGGTTGGCCATAGTGTACACTCAGTCTTTGAGTTTCAGGTTTGAGGAGAGCAGGATAACAGAGGGAAGGTTGAAAAGAAGAAGATAATGTGGTTCCAGGACTGGCCCCTGGAGGGTGGTAGCTGCCAGGTTAGCAGTCCTGTCCAAGGGTGTCACTAAGACTCAAATTGGTGTAAGGGTGGTGGATGGCCACAGGGTCTGGGATTTCTGGGCAGAGTCCTGACCATCCACCCATAGTGGGTCCCAACTCAGGACTAAGGAACTGAGGTCCGTTTTCAGCCTTAGCTAGAGGGGTTGATAAGAAAAAGTAGGTACAAAGCCCACTTAAACAGATCATGGTCCATAAAAGAACACCAGCTCCAAGAGGGAAGCCAGTGAATCCAGGTTCCAGACTTAACTGTGTGTAGGGCTTGATCAGATGAGGGAGCAGAGGCTGCAGCCTGGTGAGATTTGAGGGTTATGAGCCCATCCCACACCCTTCACAGTAAGGTTTCTGTAAACTACACCACCGCGCAGTTCTGAGCCACTGTTCTACTGCCTTCTCTGGCCCTGTAGGCTTAGGATATGGGGAGGGATGGCACTAAAATTAAAAAGTGTGCAGGCTGCAGTTGTGGGATACTGAGAAAAACAGCAGAGAAGAGTTTTACACAGAATTTCCTTTAATGGGTCAAAGGTTCAAATCCCCTTCCCTACAACCCATGCCCCCTCCAATTCTTATTTAAGTTATAGTATGCTACTGTGGCTGTTAAACTCTTGTTTATATTTCTGACAAAGGGAATCAGCTTCAGACTAGTCCGCAAGTAACAACCTTCACACATTAAAACCTATTTTTTTAGGTGTATTTTGTGTTGGTAAGAATGCAAACTGGTACAGCCATTCTGGAAAACAGTATGGAGGTTCCTCAAAAAATTAGAAATAGGACCATCTTATGACTCTGAAATTGCACTACTAAGTATTTATCCAAAGGATACAAAAATGCTGATTTGAAAGGGATACAAAAATGCAATGTTTATAGCGGTGCTATCGACAATAGCCAAATTAAGGAAAGAGCCCAAATGTCCATCAACTGATGAATGGATAAAGAAGATGTGGTATATATATGTATACAATGGAATATTACTCGGCAATCAAAAGGGATGAAATCTTGCCATTTGCAACAATGTGCATGGAACTAGAGGGTATTATGTTAAGCGAAATAAGTCAGGCAGAGAAAGACAAATATCATATGATTTCACTCATATGTGGAATTTAAGAAACACAACAGATGAACATAGAGGAAGAGAAGGAAAAATAAGATAAAAATCAGACAGGGAGGGAAACAATAAGAGACTCTTAAATACAGAGAACAAATTGGGGGTGGCAGGAAGGGAGGTGGGTGGGAGGATTGGCTAAATGGGTGATGGGCATTAAGGAGGGCACTTGGTGGGATGAGCACTGTGTGTCATATGTAAGAGATGAATCACTGGGTTCTACTCCTGAAACAAATACTACATTGTATATTCACTAACTTGAATTATATATATATATATATATATATATATATTATATATATATGCCTAGGTGGCTCAGTCAGTCAAGCATCCAACTTTGGCTCAGGTCATGATCTCACGGTTCAATAGTTCAAGCCCTATGTCGGGCTCTGTGCTAATAGCTCAGAGCCTGGAGCCTGTTCTGGATTCAGTATCTCCCTCTCTCTCTCTGCCCCTCCCCCACTCATGGTCTATCTCAAAAATAAACATTACAATTTTTAAATTATATATATATAATCATGCCCAAACCCTACAAGGCAGTTTGGCTACCTCCTTTTTCTCCAAAAGTTCTGCACTCTATTTATGGGATAAAAAGAGAATCTGGACACAAGATGGAGGGGACCATGTTTCAAGGTCTCCCTTTTTCTGATTGATTTCTTGATGTTTTGCCATTCCTTACTCCATGCTTACTCTAGCCAAAGGAAAATCCTGCTTGGGTCATTTTCACTCAAAGTAACAGGAGGTCAAGATTCAGGCAAAGAGAGGAATGAGTTCATTTGCAACCTCAGGGCTAGAAGCACAGTATCATTGCAAATCCCAAACCAGTTAAGAGACAGGAAACAAAGACTACAAGTTAATTGTCAATAACCATCTTGGGGAAAAGGTTAATCTGGAGCTTCAGGGAACTTGGTTGAAGGCTGAGATCACTCAGGACCTGTTCAATATGTTAAAAGGCAGTCATTTCCCAGGGGCATGGAGCACCTATTTCCAGAAGGGATAAAGGAAGAATTGAAGAGAAGAGAATTTTCTATCAAATCACATATTAAACATTTGTTAATTAACATTTATTGAATTTAGCTCTATGTCACACACTGTGCTATGTATTTCATATGCATTTCCTGTGATTTCCCTTTAAAAGCATGGGAAAAAACTGACTTTTTGTTTGTTTATTTGTTTGTTCTGTTTTACGGGTGAGGAAAGTGTGACTCAGAAGTGGATTGACCAACATCACCTAATTGGGACTTCAACTCAGGTATGCATAACTACAAATCCTATAGTTTTAACCATTACATTTTATTGTCTCTTTATACTACTTGTAATAACTTTACTGTTGTTGTCTTGAGTTGAGTTAAAACTCATATTATTTCAAATTTCATATATAAACAGTTTGGGTTTCCTACCTGATTATGAGTTCCATTAGGAAAAGACAGTTTTATGCTGCTCTAATATCACCCTGAATGAGAAAATACCCCAGATATAATAATTTGCTTTTTCACAGTATTTTATAATCTTCAAACATTTCTGCATATGTATATTTCCTCACTGCACTCCTATGAGAAAAATAGGCTATTATCTCTAACTCACAGGTAAGAAAGCAGAGGCATTAGGACTTTTGCAGTGTGTCTCAGTTAGCAAATGGAAGAAAATGACCTGACTTCTTTGTTCACTTTACTTCTAGTGCGATGCCCTTTTGTGTCAGGCACTGTTAGCTGCCTTCCCAAAAGCCAGTTTGCCTTGCTAAAAGGCAGAACCTCACCCCATATTTGTTTAGGAATCAGAAGGGATCCTTTGATTTTAGGAAACATGAGCTCAGCCCCTAACCCAAGAGTTGGCATTAATCCCATTTTAGTTAATGAGATGTTAGTTAATGAGAGTATTTTCCTCCCTGATAAGAACGATACCTTGTGCTGCTCCATGTTTCCTAACTGGAATGCAGGACACGATTCTTGGCACTACTGCAGCCATCTTATGACCATGAGGAGATAAATAGAATTGCAGACATGCATGACTTGAGCCCTAACATCTTTGAGCTGCTGTACCAACATGAGCCACTCCCTACAACCACATCTTGGTTATAATAAAGATAAAATAAACTTCTAGTACTTGTAATAGAGTTTTTACTGATTTCATTTTCTACTGCACCAGTGAAATGACACTTAGCTGATGTGTGTTTGGAAGAAGATATCTATAAACGTGCTTTGTACAGCATGGCCAGCAAACAAATTCACTGTATGAATGCAAGTATCATTGTTATTGTTACCATTTTATTTTAAACACTTACAGATATGATTTTGTACTTTCATTTGGATTCCTTGAACCCAATTCCCCATGATGGAGAGTGAACATACTTTACTGAGAGTAAAGGCTGTTTTGATCAATTGTTGCTGAGCCAGCTTCTGGGCCTGTGATTATTAACTGTTATTATAAGCAAGTCTTTCTCTTCCTCAGTTTTGCTTTCTGTTCACTAGCATTATAATGTCTACTTTCAGATGAAATAGAGATAGGATAGGAAATTAAAGGAGCAATGGAGAGGGACACTCAACACTTATTAAGGTGATTATAATGTTCTTGCATTGTGTTTGGCATTTTACCTATGAAATCTCATTAACTGGTGACCTTACAAGATAAACATCTTCTCTAAACACTGAGGAACATGTTGGGGGTATGGCAGGGTAAACTAAGATGTGTTGACTCATCTCACACCCACCAGGGATTTGAGTGGGTTATCTGGATGTGGAACCCTTCTTTGTCACTTTGAAGAGCTTCAGGTTATAAAGCAGTCTGGAAAGGCCTCTCTTAGGCCAGGGTACTTGGTCACAAGGAGCAAAGTCAATAGATTGATTTCTTAGATAGACCAAATGGGAGTATTTTCATCCTTATGGTTACAGTGCATTGAATTATAGGCATAAAAGGAATTTTGAAAGAAAGTGAGCTCTGCCCCCCCAACTTTACAGTTAACAGTCAGATAGAAAGCAGAATTTGGCTCTGTCTCCTTTAAGGACAACAATATTTGGATAGCGGAAGCTGTAGAATTTGCCAGGAACAAGCAGGGAAAGTATTGCTCAAGGTGCAGAGAGAAGAGAAAGAATTCAGAGAAAGCAGTACTAATGCAGAACAGCCATTCAGAGACTTGAGAGCAAGGGAAGGGGCTCAGTCAGTGTTCCAAACACAACCTCCCCCACAAACCCACCTCCCAGATTCTATGCAACTTAGAATCAATTCCTGAACCACTGAGACACAAGTGTTTAAGCCTTCCTCAGGGACTACTACATATTTGATTAATAAGTGAATAAAACTCAGCCCCTGCCCTCAAGGTGCTCAGTGTCTGTATGGAAGCTTAAAGGTATAAAACCATAAATACCATTTGTGGCAAGCATGGCATTGACCTTATGATTTGTAGCAGGACTCTCTGAGCTTTGCCTACTTCTTTATTTTAATCAGTTAAGTCTTCCTAAAAGACTGAGATACAGTTTCTTTTGAATGAGTGTTGGAAACCTGGAGTTCTTCAAATAGGCACACTAAACTGAAATTTAGATAATATACATAGCAGTTAATGCACTGCCTATTATATAATAAGAAGGATATTGGTGTTAAGAAGTTCAAGCTCCAGAGCCAGAATGCCTGAGTTCAATCCTACCTTCTCCACCTACTAGCTATGTGAACATGGTCAAGTTATTGGGCTTCTCTGTGCCTTGATTTCCCAATCTGTAAAATGCAATAATAATTGC
>CM053575.1:80502628-80524424 GCA_028646485.1 Cryptoprocta ferox
TTTACCACCGGGACCCGCCCGTCCCCTAATTTCCCAGATCACAGTCACTCACTCAGGCATCTTTGAGGTTGTCTTCTTTCTGGCATCTGTTTCTTCTTTCCCCCACTTGCAAATCCAAGTTTTATCCCTTCAGTCCTTCTCAGTTCAATCCATACGGGCGTGTGCGGATTACAGAGCTCCCTGCTTCTCCGCCATCTTGCCCGCTCCTCTGGTGCCTGTGTCTTTGATTCTCACTAAGTGGTCATCATTTTCACCCATCATGGCTTTTGTATCACCAGGGGGAATGTCAACAGAGTGAAAAAGCCAAATAACATTCTTAGTGTAAGTAAGAAAATAATTTTGACCCCCAAGGGGCTCCTATGAAGGTGTTGAGGACTCCTGGGGATCTGAGATTACACTTTGTACACCGCTATTCTAGTCTACTGCACACATGGTTTTGCTGCAATTGACTAGTGCTAGACTTCTTCCCCACCTAGCCCTTGAGGATTAAGTGACCTTGGGGAAGGTACTTTTATCTACTGTGCACTAGTTTTCTTGTCTACAAACTAAGAGCATTCATTCATTCATTCATTCATTCAACATATACTTATTAACTCTTATATGCACTGACTGTGAGATGCCCTGGGGATATAGCCAAGAAAAGGCAGACAAAGTCTCTGAGCTCACTTTATAGTCTAAAGGTGAACAAAACATGCCTCAGTGTGTGGGCATTTATTTAGATAAAAATAATGTATAAACATCTAACAAGTAAATAAGTGAAACCAGGACAGACTGTTGTATGTTCTAGAAATGAAATTAACCTAAGTGGTCTGATGAGAGTGATTGTGGGGAGGAGTGGCCCAGTGGACCCAGGATGGGCAATGGAGCCTCTGTTTCCAGAAAGTGACTTTTGAGCTGAGACCTAGAGATGAGAAGTTTCCACGCATGAAGTCTAATTTTCTGTGATCTTGAGAGTGCTCAGTGGGGCATCTCAGCAATATCTCTGGGTTGTAAAAGCAATGATAAAAGAGGAGGACCAGGGTAAATAATACTAATATTTCTTTTGTAAAAAGAATATATATATGTATATATATGTATATGTGTATATATATATGTAGATACACACACACACACACATATATATATGTGTGTGTGTGTGTGTATCTATATATATATATACGAGAGAGAGAGAGAGAGAGAGAGAGAGAAGGCAGGGGAGGGGCAGAGAGAGAGGAGGACAGAGAATCCCAAGCAGGCTCCACGCTGACAGCAGAGAGGCCAATGTGGGGCTCAAACTCAGGAACCACAACATCATGACCTGAGCCAAAGTTTGATGCTTAACTGACTGAGCTGCCCAGGAGCCCCTAATACTAATATTAGTTAACATTTGTTAAGCACATAATACCTGGGCAGTGTTTAAGGACTTTACTTGTATTAACTCATTTAATCCTCAAAGTAACTCAATGAAATAGAATTCTATGAATTCCACTTTGGGGAAGATAAAATCAAGGTCCAAAAGTCACGCAGGAAGGAAATAATAGAGTCAGGATCCCAACCCAGGTAGACTGGTTTCAGAAGTTCTAGCACTCCTGGAAGTACTTAGAAAGTACTTTACCATTTTATAAAACACGAATATGGGTGTCTAGTATCACTATCATTGATATACATGTATTATTGATTAACATGCACTTTTAAATACATGCATCTAAATAATACAAATTGAGTTGTTTTTGAAAATATTTCACAAATCGTAGGACATATTTTCTAGAAATCTAGCAAATATTGGAAGGGTGATAAGAAGAATAAAGCTTGAGCTATAAAGAAGGGATAAGGCAAAGACAGGTATGGGAGATAAACTGTGGACTTCTGGGGAAGGTTAAATGTCTGAGCGTATAAAGAGCTGGTTCTCTACAGCTGTTCTTCCTTGAGGGGCTATTCTAAGCACAAAGCATGATGAACTCTAGGAAAGCTGCCTACCTGGCGGGCAAACCTCAGGACAGTTCTGTTTGATCAATTTGCTCTAGCGGCCTCTGAGCTCTGAGAGATGCTTCCACCCACCCCTTCCTGAAATCTTTCCTTATGTCCTAAAAGAGCCTTCCTTCTTCCCTTATGCACACACTAATCTTGGCCTGAGGAGAGTGGGTGCACGAAATCTGACTGTCTTTCTTGTGAGGGCAATACTGTTAAGATCTGATAGTTAAATGTTCTGCTTGACTGTTTTTTAACTGAGCACCAGCATGGTCTGTGAAGGCCAAGTTTTTGTTAGGAGTGGCTTCTTATCGTGCCCTTAGACTAAGGGAACCAAAAGACACAGTTGTCCTTGGCCTTGAATTTCCCTTTCAAGAAAGTTCTCTTTTTCTCTGGCAGCATGCTTACCATTTGCTTCATTTTCTCGGGATGGATTTAGATGCTGTTTTTTGTTTTTTGTTTTGTTTGTTTTGTCTGTGTGCTTGCTTGTTTTCTGTTTTTTGTGTTTTTGTGTTTTTGTTTTTTAACCAGCATACAAAGTTCTGGAGAAAACAGAAGACAATCTGGACAAGAGGGCCTAGGAAATAAATATTTTTCACATTTTCAGAGGTAACAGATACTGAAATGGACACATCAGTTTGAAAAGGAAGGTTAAATTAGAGTCTGTGGAGGTTTTTGAGTGGTAGTCCTGGCTCATCTTGACAAGTCACCTTACATTTCCTGTCAGCAGAGCCAATAAGGATTCTAAAATTCTGATATGCTATAGATTCATGTCTCCTTTCTAGAGAGTATATTGGACAGACAAAACCTAAATCTGTATATTTTCATCTTGTTCTGCTTGAAACACCATCACAGCAGTCGTGAAGGGTTCGGATTCAGTCATTCAATCAACTAGCATCTACAGAGCACTGACTGCATGCAGGCATCATATTGGGCATTAGACATACACAGCGAACAAGGTAGATGCTGTTCTTGCCCCCAAGGAGCTGGCCACCTAGCAGCTGCTGTGAGTGACATGTTATATATAGAATTTAGTCCTGGTAACATACAAATACAGTGAAGCCCATGATGTTAGACTAGATACAAAAAAGTCCTTATGGTAAAAGAGTTAAAGGCATGCCATTTTCATGGTAGTAGAGGTAATACAGCTTAGAGTGTGTAATAGTGGCAATATCTAACACCCACATGTTTATGAGGGGTTTTTGTGCTGAAAGAAAATAAGTATGGATTTCTCATGAAAAAGGAATAGATAAAATTTTTATATATAAACTCTTTCTTTTCCCCCCCTAACAGAACACCAAGTATTCATGTACCTATGACATTTCATGCCAAGATGTAGACAACAGTTTCCTATAAGCACTGTTCTTGGGGGGAACATAGGCAGATACTGAAACGCAGAAGTCCATTGCATTATTAAATACATAATTTAATGGACAGCAGATACAATAGTCTTAAAAATGAAAACTTCTGATTTGCCAGTGATGGACTTTTTGAGAGAAGGAAAGTATTAAGGCATAAAATGTAATCCATAGCAACAATAGAATAGAAAATACACGATAATGTAAAAGTTAGATTCCACACAACCTCAGGAAGTGATCAAAACCCTTTGTGGCTGCAATGTTTTCCAGAGTGAAAGTGGATATCAAGACAATGTCAAAGTTATGGACTCCAGTGCACAGGAGACCCACCTCTACACCATCTCAGAACTAACAGCAGGTGAATGGTAGGTGATGGATAGCGGCTGAATATCCCAAGTAAGTCCAGTACAAGGACAACAGAGAAGACATATACAGCCTGACACCCCTCCCTACCAGGTGTAATTCACTGTATACAGTAGCAGTAGGGCACTACAAACTAATGAAATGCCTAGACAAAGGGTCCAGGGACAGCTTTGCAGAATCCCAGCACCCCTGTATGGTCATGAAAGAGCATCTGGGTGGGGTGGGGCTGAGCCCTCAAGGAGGCATTAAAGAATGAAACAGCAGACAGAGTTGAAATAGCCTATGATTGGGACAAAGATGATGTGAACTGTTTACTCCGGGCTATCACAGGACAGTGGAATGGTGGATATCTGCAGAAAATACCAGGGGAAAATGACAAGGACCAGAAGAGGCCAGCCACATCTCACAGGTAACTGACAAAGGCGGAGGATGGGAATGGACCAGGTAACGACTCCCCCTGAGAGTCCTGGATAAAGAGCATGCCACCCTCCCATCTCTCCTCTGTCTGGTCATAGCCCCGGTATACCGAGTGGGACATGGAATGTGAGTATTTACCTAGAAGATACTGAGTTTTAAGCCAGAAGAGCTAGATCAGCTTAAATGGTCCAGGTTAAGTATCCCACAACAGTATAAATAAGGAAAGTTCAGTAATGGAAATATGCCCATTCTACCTTGGCATGTGAATTTTCACATGGCATGCTTGGGACAGTGGATGTAATGCCTCATTTCCTCCATGGTTATAGCATTTTGTTAGAACTGTATCCGAGTGTGGGTTTAGATGAAAGCTCTAAGGGGACATATTGACAATGGGAACTATAATCATTTAATTTATAGGTGAGCTGCACTAAGAAACTGACAATCGGAGTGAATGGTGGACAGGATTTCTAAAACATTAACAGAGTAAAGAGACTACATATAATTCTATATTCTATATAATATATATCTCAATATATCTATACATCTATATCTATATCTCTCTATATATCACATATATATTCAGTCACTGATGCGATTTCTGTTTGTAGTGGGGAAACAAATCACATCAGTGACAAGGCTAAATATATGCATTTTGTGGGTAAGTTGAAATTTTTAGTGAGTGCAAAGTTGCTTTGGATCATCTCTGCTAAGTTGATGCCTAGCATGAGTATGCTGTCCATGTGCCTAGATCAATATAAATATGGATACTCCTGTATGAATTAGGCAGGAAAAGTGGGACAATTTGACAGCCCCTTGCTGAGACACAGCAGCTCCCATCCCCTGGAAGGGCCTGAATAGCCAAGCGCAGCCCTGATAGACTACAAGAAAGAAAATAGCAGCCAAGCAAATGCAGATGCTTTGGGGATGTTCATTTGACAGACTGAAACCTGTTTGTCATCTGGGCTGTCACCTATCAGAGTTTTAAATAGGAGCCTTCTATAGGATGTTACATAACCTGCTAGCTCACAACAGCCCCAGTGGAACAGAACGGAGGGCAGCAGAGAGAAGGGGCTGTGAGATGGAGAACAAGGCTCTGCTATTCTTTCCATTAATGGATTCTGTGCCTCCTGCATTGCCATGCTTGAACACCCAGCAAGAGAATGGAGATGCTTGCTCTGTAAAGGCTGTGTCAATCAAGAGAGGAAAATTAATCATGGCAAAGTTGGAAGAGAGGAGAGGAAGAAGCAGGTTGTGTGTGTGGGTTAGCACTTGAGACAGTGCCCTGGGAAGTGCAGGAAGTTCATCCCAGTTCTGCCCCTGATCCACCTGATCTGCACCAACCCCTCCCCCACGCCACTTGGCAACTGAAGGCTGATGGTTGAACTCAATTTTCTCCTTCTGGGAAGGGATGTATGTTCAGTTTCCACAAGACTGTAATATGAGATGAAATGTTCATGTGTCTGAAATCATGTAATGGTATGAGCTTTATAGATGTCCTCTGGGCATAGTGTTGCCGGTTTCATTCATATACTTTTTCAAGTAGGAAACAGTTGTTTATGGACCCTTCCAACAGGCAGAGGTTAAATCAAGCAAAAGCCAAACATAGAATAGTCAATACGGGAATCCCATGCTCTGTGCAGTGGGCTTGGTCCCAGGAATTTACAAGTAAAGTTTGGTGAGAAGTTTTATTTTAGGGGCCCTTGGGGAGCTGGCTATTTTAAAGGATCTTGATGTAAGAGTGAAGAATTCTATTGTGATGGGATGAATCACTCTCTACTCCCTAATTTATCTGTTCTGTGGGTTTGGGATTTTGCATTAAGTTTTCCTTACCTTATGTACATTACCCACATACCACTGAGTCATTAAAGGGCATGAAACAGAAAGCAAGACTTTGGATATAAGTTTGCACATAATCATTATTATCTAGCTGAAAAAAGAACCTTGTTAATAGGTTACAGAGCTGTACTAAAGTGTGTGGAATTTTTACGCACTTGCGATGGTTATCCTTGTGTTATGTAGGAGTGACAACGTATCAGACATGCCAGGTTATATGTGGCGCACATAATCTATGGCTGCAGATTCATAGAAATAATTATTGAGACTGCCATAACATAGTTGCAGTCCGGTGGCAGCTATGCTAATGGAAAAGCAGGTATGGCTGGCAATACCCAGATATAGTGTACTATTTACAAAATGGCAGTAGCAATTCCCCTGATTTTATCTTCTCCCACCCTGACTCTGGGGTTGCCCATGCAATTTGTGTTTGTCAATGAGACAATAGCAAATATAACATAAGGAAGGGCTTGAAAATTGTGCTCTGTGGCTTGTCCTCTTTTGCTGCTTTGGTGAATCTTGTGACCACTTCCATGTGAAGGAGCCCAGGCTAGCCTTTTGGATACAAAGAGAATGTGAACAAGTCCTCTTTATTACCCTCCCAGACATTATCCATCAGCAAGTAAGGAAAGCTATCCTAGACTGTATAACCCTAGCTGAGCCAACCAAAAACCATTCTGGACAAAAACTGCCTAGGCAACCCACCAGAACTTGTAAAAATTAATACCTTTTGTTGTTTAAGACACTTTTGGGGTGACTTGTTATGCACAAAAACTGATACACAAGTTAAGAACAGTAAGTTACAAATGTGTTTCTATAAGGTAGAGGGGCATCATCTGTATGACTTAGGCACCCACACCATGTAACCCATCAATATATTGATTATATACTGGGAGATTAGGAAACTAAAGAATTGAAGAAAGCTCACATGAGATGATGACTGAATTATACAGAGGTGTATTAAATAGTTAACCTACTACATATATCAGTAATTGAAGGATTTATAACACAAAAAAAGTATGATGCTGTCTCACAAAGGGAGTAGCTTCTTGAAGCTACAGATGGCTACAGGAGAAGTCTCAGAGTTGGTCCCATTCTTCACAGGCTTCCCCCCAGGCTCCACATTTGTCCCTGTAGGCTGGGCATCATCGCATGTCATAACAATGTCTCTAGAGCATGTTGGCTACCAGTGCACCACAGTATTGCTCTGTATTTACTTGGGTTCAATTTATATTGTTTTAAGCATTCTCTTTTAAAAGCTGCAGCTGCTAGTGTTATGCCATTATTAATTTTTTCAGCTATTTCTATATTTTTTGTGTGTGCACATCTGCACATGACACAGCACTGTGGATATGGGACATCTGCTTCTGTCTTGTTAGGAAAAGTAATACTACTTCAATCTGCTGTACTTTATATTTGATGTATATCACTGATGTGTGTTGGTTGTGGCCTTCCTGAGCATCCCTATCAACCGAGCTCTACTGATCTTGTTTTGGGGGGGGGCATTTTGCATCCACTTTTCAAAGTAGGATCTCCCTGTCTTAGCGACTTCACAGTGCTATAACAAAATATCACAGATTGGGTGGCTTAAACATAGTTCTGGAGGCTGAAAGTCCAAGATCAAGGTGCTGGCAAATCTGGTGTCTGGTGAGAGTTTCTCTTCTTAGTTTGCAGATGAGTGATCTTCTCCTTGTATCCTCACATGGTGGGAAGAAAAAGCTCTAGTCTCTTTCTCTTCTTATAATGGTACCAATCCCATCATGAGGGCTCTATCTTCATGACCTCATCCAAACATCATTATGTCTCAAATGTCTCACACACCTAACACCAACCCGTCAGGGGTTAAAGTTTCAATATATGCATGCTGGGGAGACACAAATATGTAGTCCATAATACTTCCTTCAGTCATTTGTCCCTTAAACTTAGGTTTTGGTTCTTAGAACCTTAAAAGGCTCTGCTCTGCCTACATGGTTCTGGGGTCACCCACTTCCCTGGCTATATGTTGCTCTGATTGTGCTGGTCAATTTAGTTACAGTGACAATACCAACTACTGGTCAACTTGACCTCTTTAGGAACAGCATTAGCCATATTGTAAAGGTCACCATCTTTGCTGCCCTCTTTTCTCTCTCTCAGGTGCAATGATTCTTCCCCTCTGGTCAATTAATTTTCCATGCTTCTCTTAGTCCTTTGAACTGGCCATGTTTCTTATACTCTGTGTTTCAAAGGAAAAGGCCAATGATACTTCCAATAACCCTTTTGTGATGATTAGTTTTATGTGTCAATATAAAATGGGCCATGGTGAGGGGGTACCAGGACCTTTGATCAAACATTATTCTAGGTGTGTCTTTGAGGATGTTTTTGGATTTGATTAACATCTAAATCTGTAGACCAAGTAAAGCAGATTGTTCTACCTAATGTGGGTGGGTCTGATTCAATCAGTTAGGGCCTAAATAGAACAAGAAGACTGAGCCTCCTGCAAGTAAGAAGGAATTCCTGCTGCATGACTATTGAGCAGGGACATTGGCTTCTTCCTGCCTTCCAAAGGGAGCTTACCCCATGAGCTCTCCTGGGTCTCCAGCTTGCTGACTGCATATCTTGGAACTTTTCAGCCTCCATAATCACATGAGCTGATTCCTTATAAGAAATAAATTTCTTCCAGGGTGCCTGGGTGGCTCAGTTGGTTAAGCGTCTGACTCTTACTTTCAACTCAGGTCATAATCTCATGGTGGTTTGTGTGATCAAGCCCCACATCATTGGGCTCTGTACCGACACTGGAGCCAACTTGGGATTCTCTCCTTCTCTCTATCTCTGCCCGTCCCTGCTTGCACGGGCATGCTCTCTCTCTCTCTCTCTCTTTCTCTCTCTCTCTCAAAATAAATAAAAAACTTCTATAAGAAATAAATCTCTTTTGTACACACACACACACACACACACACACACAAACACACACACACACACATTCCTATTGGCTCTGTTTCTTTGGAGAGCTCTGACTAATATGTCTATCTTTGGAAGCTGTTTGTCTCAGGAAGAAACATCAGATCCTTTTATCATTTTTTCTTTAAATATATTATATATATTTTTTCTACTCTTATTGTTATAACTGAAGCATGGGTAACATACATTATCTGAGTCATACATTCAAATCACAACTGTTCTAAAATAAACTGTCAATTAACATTCTAAAATTCTCTAATCCCTTTCTGAACCAAAAAAGCAATTTTACTGAAATTTGACTTGGGAAGACATTAACCTGGACATGTGTACTTCTCTCAAGAGCTGTTGGTGGAATTGTGAAGACACATGCACAGATATATACAACTGCTGTGAGATAAAAGATAAAAGGTGGATAAAGTAGAGATTTGCATAGGGTATGGTGAGAAGACTACTACTGAAGAGAAACTTCATTTGACCCTTTATTCTGGGTTGGGTTCTAGCAGGAAATGCATTTTTTAAAAATAGCTCTTTTTTTCCTTTTTTATATTTTTTAGATGTTTATTTATTTTTGAGAGACAGAGAGGGAGAGAGTGCAAGCAGGAGAGAGGCAGGGAGAAAGCGGGACACTGAATCTGAAGCAGGCTCCAGGCTCCACACTATCAGCACAGACCCCAATGCAGGGCTCAAACTCATGAACTTCAAGATCATGACCTGAGCTGAAGTTGGACGCTCAACTGACTGAACCACCCAGGCACCCGAGGGAAATACATTTAATTCAGGGTAATCTGTAGTGAAAACTTAGTGATGCCACTTGAATGGTTTAAAAGTAGAAAAACAATTTAATCTGAGCTTGGGGGTGGCCTTGTGCCATAAACAGGATAAGCCGTACTTCTCAGGCACCAAGGGAGTGAAGAGAAACAGGTCTGTGAACTTCAGGGCTGAGGCTAGAGAGAAATAGAAGGAGGTTCTGAGCAGCTGCCCAAGGCAGATATAGAAGGAAAACTATGCCAAACCAACTTGAATATTATGAGGCTGTGTCCCTGTGATTCTACTCCAAAATTTATATACAATTCTACTCCAAGATTATCTGCCAGTCTAGTACAGTAGTTTGTCTCTTTATTTACTGACTCTGTTGTGCCAGAAAGGACAGATTGGGGAGTCATACTCCAGAGTCAAGCAGGGGAAGGCCATGCCCACAGCCTGAAGGAGGAGTGTGGACTTCTAGGAAAGCCTCGTTCCCCAAGACCTTGTGAACACATTTCTAGAAGTGTGTCTTAATGGCTGTGGATCATTCTATATCAGATTTGACAAGAGGTATGCATCTTTAAAAAAAAAAAAGGATATTAAAGGGGAAGAGTTGTCCTCCTGTGGATGTGAGATTTCCTGGTATCAGGGCATGTGGGGAGGAGAGCAAAGTTTTCTTAGGAACTGGAATCCTTATGCTGAACTTTCCATTTTTCTGCTCACAGTTACCAATGTCTCAACTGTTTCATGTGTGGGCTTAATGTGGAAATGCTGGGAATCCCACTACTAGCAGGTGCTGGATTGGAAGCTGCCTGCAGCCATGTGCTTGGTTTCAAGCCTTTCCATGGTTTCCATCTCCAGCAGCATCTCCCTATGGCTGAGCAAGCACTTTGGGGACTGTGCTGGTGTAACAAGAAGAGAAAGCCCTGTGGGAAGCCAAGAGGTTTGCTGTTGTGCCCCTGGTACTGCTTCAAGAACAGTGGGCAGGAAGGACCATCTGAACAAGGAGGCAGCAGGGTAATCTAGGGCAGCCGGAGTGCCACTGGGCTGGTCTTACTGGCTGGCATGCCCAGCATACCTCTGCACCTGCCACTGGGTTTGCCTTGCTCTGTTTAATGAGATGGTTGAGAGAGTTTCTCTTTTTGCAGGCTATTGCATATGTGTATAATAAAAGAAAAGTATTCTTAAAGTAGAATGGAAAAAGGTGGGGGGGGGATCAAAATTTCCCAGAGCTCTTCTTTAAGCAGGGAGAATCTTGGCCTGTCTTATGTGTCTTTATCCAGCATGTTGCAGCAGGCAACATTTTGTTACTCCAGGCAAATTTGTCCCCAAATCACGGCACCATGGTATAGTTGGGGATAAAAGAACTTCTGAGATCATATAAACCAAGGTTTGTTTCCTGATATGAGTTTTTTGAATAATCACATCTTGTAATATGTTAATAAATGTACGTCAAGAAAAAAATGTGTGTGGGGGTGGGTGGATATGTTTAAAATCGAAAATGATTGGGATAAAAGATTTAAACAGGCAGTTTACTGCAAGATAATTCACAGCCTTTAATATGCTAGTGTATAAGTGAAGTTCTTCTTTATTTTTAAGTTGTTTTTTTAAATTTTTATTTTGGAGAGAAAGAGAGAGGGGGAGAGAGAGAGAGAGAGAGAGAGAGAGAGAGAAAGAGAGAGAGAGTCAGAGAGAGGGAGACACAGGATCCAAAGTAGGCTCCAGGCTCTGAGCCATCAGCACAGAGTCCGACATGGGGTTCAAACCCACGAACCATGAGATCATGACCTGAGCTGAAGTCGGATGCTTAACAAACAGACTGAACCACCCAGGCTTCCACCCCCCCACCTTTTTTTAATTTGTGAAGTGCTTCTAAAGCATGTTTGGCCAAAATATTCAATAAAAAAGACACACGCATACACACATGTACACCCACACATAGTCATACACAACTTAAATAGGAGTTTCATGAAACAATATTTACCCTTTCTATATGTGATGACCTCTGAGGTCTTCTATTCTAGTTTATTTTAAGAAATATTTATTGCAACCCACTTAATTTTATGGCCTATTTTTTAGTTCATAACCTGCAATTTGAAAAACTAGTATAGTGCGAATCTTTACAAAGGGGGCATATTATTTGATATTTCCCCAGTTTATTTGACCATAGAACTATTTCTGGTGGAGAGAGTATCATGAGGAACTGGTGTTCCATGGAACATGCTTTTGGAAATGCTGAGCTAGTCCAATCCCTTCATTTTAGAACTCAGGGCATGAGGAACCAGAAATAAGAGACAAAACAAAAAGAGAAAAAGCCAGTATTCACAAGGATCCTTTTTGAGATCAAGATTGCCCCTGGTTAAACTTGTCATATCACAAATTCAGAGCTAGTAAGAAATTAACTCTTTCTGTGACGAAATTTGAGTAGTTACAAGTTTTCTTACTTCTTTCTCATGAAATCTTTTGTTTGTGCAAGAGACTTATTTTCTCTAGTAGTCAGACATTGGAAATTTCATCTAGGACTGGAAGGCATTCTAATATTTCTGCAATAGTTTACAGTAGCAGAAGAGAACTTTTGTTTGTGAATGGATGAATAATAATAACAGTCATAAAGAAATGTGAATGGCAATGAAAATAAAACATATGGGATTTGGAAAAGAAATCAGGCAGACTAAGATGGAAAACTCATGACAGGTAGTCAAAAGTAAGTTTTCAAGAAGAGAAAGGTAAGCAGATGGAGTGATCTTAATGTTAAGAAGAAAAACGTGGCTATGGTAAGGTTGAAAATAGAAAACCATTACATTTCTGAGGAAATCACATGATGCAGATAAGTCTTTAATAAGGGTTGTTTAGCAGAAAAATTCTTGGTGAATTAAAATTGGGGAAATATTCAAGTCAGAAAAATCTCAAAGGTTACTGCAATAAAATAAACAAGTTGAAGATTCTTGTAGCCAGTGTGAGGAAACTAAAATTGTTCTTTTCAGGATTGTCAATAACATCCATTTTATAAAAATATGATATTCATTTACTGTCTTCAGTTTATGTAAACTGAATAATAAATGTAATAAATGTAGACACTGCCAATTATTCTTTTCTTTCTGAAAGTCATGTTTTAAGGAAGTTTGAAAGTCAAGTATAATATCTATCAAGAAAAGCGCACAAATAAAAAGTTTACACATAAATTAGCTTTTATAAAGTCAAAACTTCCATTAAACTACCATCGGGGCGGGGGGGAAGATAGGATATTACCAACACCACAGGACTCACCTCATGTCCCTTCCTATTAACCTACTTGATCACCAGAAGTAACTTTTGTCCTGACTTCTACTATCAACAGTTGGCTTTGGGTAGTCTACAGAAATGGAATCATATGTTGTACATACTTTTGTATCTCATTTTTTGTGCTCAATTGTTTGTCTCTAGGATTTGTCTGTGTTTGCATATAGCAACAGCTTGTTTACTGTCATTATTGTTTAGGATTTCATTCCATAGATATATCATAATTTAAATATTACACTATTAATAGATGTTTGAGTTATTTGCAGTTTGTATCTACTATAAATAGTGCTGCTATGAAAACTGTCATGTACATTTTTTGTTGCATATACGTACACATTTCTATTGGGCATTTACCTAGCCATGGAATTTCTGGGTTAAGAACTTACCTTCAAGAAATACTGCAAAAGAATTTTCCAAAATTGTTACACCAATTTACACTCCCATAAATAATGTATAGCAGTTCCAGTTGTTCTCTCTCTTCCACAACACTTGGTATTACTGGGCTCTTCAAAGTAAGTGATGTGGTAAGATTTCAGTATTTTACAATTCATGTTTTCCTGATGGCTAATGAAATTGAATACTTTTTATGGGATTATTGGCCATTTATACATAACATTTTGTGAAATGCCTCTTCAATTTTCTTGCCCAGTTTTAAATGAGATTTTGTATTTTTTCTTATTGATTTAAAAGTGTTATTTATGTATTCTGGATATGAGTCCATCCCTTTGTCAGTTAGATACATTGCAAATATCTCCTTCCACTCTAAGAGTTGAGTTCTTACTTTCTTAATTGTGATAACAAATTTTTAGTTCTAATGAAGTCTATTTTATCAATCTTTTCTCTTGGTTAAGTATTGTTTATGTTCTTTTCAAGAAATCTCCCTAAATCAAGGTAAATAGTGTTCTTTTTAACTGCTAACAGCTTTATTTTTCTTTTACATTAGGAACTAAAATAAATTTCAAATTTGCTTTTCCTTATGGTGTGAGAAAGATAAATAGATATATAGTGGATTTCTTTCTGAGTTCTTTATCCTATTCCTGCACAACACTACACTTTCTCAGTTACTGTAGTTGTATAACTTTATAATGACTCATGATATCTAGCAATTCAAGTCTTCCAACTTTTTTAGTATTCTTCCAGATAGACTTGTTTATTTTTAATACTTTGTATTTTGATCATTTTAGTATTAATTTGTCATTTTCCACCACAAAATTTTGTTGGGATATTGTTTCAGATTGCTTGGAATCTATGTATGTATTAGAGAAGAAGTGGAATTTTCACAATTTTTAATTAGTGAATTACTAAACTTTAAACATGATATATTTCTTCATTTATTTTGGATTTTGTAAATTTTTCTCAGTAATAATTTATAGTTTTCTGTGGATATGTGTCATACCTGTTCTTTAAATTTATTCCTCCTTGTTTGATGTTATATAAAGTTGTAACCAATACTGGTTTTGTAACTTTCATAATCTCATTGTTCATGGTATATAAAAATATAATTAATTTTATATAATGATAAAATTATAATTATACCTATTGATCTTGTTAAATCTACTTATTAATTTTAATAGTTATTTTCCATAATTTATTTCAAATTTTTGAGGCTCATCATCATGCCATTGACAGTTGAACAGTGAATTATGATAGTTTTCTTTCTTTCTAATCATGATAACCCCATTTATTTTCTTTTTATGTTATTGTATAGGCTATTACCTCCACTTTAATGTTAGATAAAGGTAGTGATAATGGTTATTGTTCTTAGTCTTAAAGAGAAGACTTAAAAATTACATTAAATGTTATTGCTATAGTTTTATTGTTGCTGTTGATAATTGTTATAACAGTGAGAAATATCTTATTTATTTCTATTTTGATACATTTTTTTCATTTTATATCATAAATGACTGTTGAGTGTCATCTAATGGAATGATTTTTTTCACTTAGTATACATATGTGCTGAATTATATTAGTTTGTTTTGAATTTTTGAAACTGTGATTTTGAGAAAGATGGTTTACACTTTTTATTTTTTATGCAATGTTTTTGTCACATTCCATAAAAAGTTATGTTGGCCTCATAAATCTAGTTAGATCCAATCTGTTGTGAAGTCCATCTGTGGGACTTATAATTTCAGGGTTTTTTTTTCACATTCAAGAATTTCTATTTGTTATGTTGATATATGCTGCATTCTCTGGCAAAATTCTTCATTATGTCATCCATTTTCTTGAACATATTAGTTGTAGCCATTTAAAGTCCATTTCTGAAAATCTAAGTCTGTATCACTTGTGACTGTTTTCCACCATATTTTTTCCTTTTGGTTTTGTCTTTTAACATGTTTAGTAGTTTTTTTAAATTCTAGACACTGAGTATAAAAAATTAGAGAGTCTTTGGATGATTTTATTTTTCTGCAAAGTAGTTCACTTACTCTCTGGAAGCCAGCTGGAATGGAAATAGATCACATCAATTCAACTGGAGAATGAGCTAAAACAAAAAGGTAGGTTTCAAACTGCAAAGCTACTTTCTGACTCTCTCCCAATCTTAGGACCCAGCTTGTCAAAAGTGCTGACTGAGATCTAGAATGTTATAGATGCTCAAAAATATTTATTAAGTTGATTATAAAGTGAATGAAAGTTGAGTGGGGGTGGGAAAGAGTAACTGTGATGGACAATTCAGAAAAAAATATTTCCAAGTAATAAATTATATTCAAGAAAAAGGAAGGATGGCTCATAATTGGCAAAAAGTTTCTAGTGGGTACTGCTGATAACATAATCAATCATTAGGAGCAGGCTTGAGATATTTGGAATGAAGATACATGGAGGATTTAGTGCAGATTATGAGTTCAAAGTTAGATAACATTGGGTGATAAAGACAATCTCAATACAGACTTATGATATGGGATATGGGTTGAGAGATCTGGTCTGAAGGAGAAGAAAGACATCAAAGCTACCTTCCAGTCCACAGACTACAGAATTTGCAAATTTCATAAGTGTATATAGATTTGACAGCTATTTAGAGTGGCATTTATGGATATAAGAAATTTGGACCAAATGAGAACAAGAACTAGAACTCAAAAGTTCTGCCTTCTGAATATCCAGACATGATTGTGTTTCTCTCCTGTTTACAGAGATTTTGTAAACAAACAAGATATTTATTCATTTTCCTGGGAGGAAACAGGGGGCTATCTTTTCTGCTCATCTTCCTGGATCCCTCATAATCTCAGGACCACTAAGATTATTAATAGCAGACACATTTCTTTGTAAAAGAAATAACTTTTATTGGTTATTTAATACTCCCTAGATAGGCTCCTGGCTATTTTTAATGACTTTCCTTGGTTAATCCACATTACTGATCAGTTACATTGTTCTTGTATTTGTCCTCCTGAATATCTACATATTAATAAAATAGACAATTCAGTACCAGAGTAGGCAGTTTGACTGCAAAACTCACCTACATAGACTAGCAACCATTCTGTTTAGAAAGTTACTGAACCACATAAGTCTCCCAAGAAATCTATGATTTCTTATTGTGGGTGTGTATATGTTCCTGGAGAGAAAAATTCTAGACAATCACAGTGATAGCTCAGGACTGCATTTCTTTTTTTTCTCAGCAATGGTAGAGCAGAGCTCCAAGTATTGTGGTTATTGCTGAGTCCCCAGCATAAGTTACAGCACTGTGATCCAGGAGTCCTTTAGTATCTTAGGGTCTGTAATAGATATTCCTAGTATTCATGAAAATATTGAACAAACATCAAAGAAAGACATTTTACAATCTGAAGCTAATTCAGAGGGTCATTAACATTGTTATTAGAGACAATACAGATGATTTAGCCAAGACCTTTGACAAGGGTATACACCTGTCCATGAATAACAGGTGGCTGTTTATTACCCATTCTATTAATTAGATCAAGGATAAGGATGGGAAGGAGTGTCTACTCCAAAGTGTATCCAAATGGTGAGAGCACAAATTAAGAGATTACAGTGATTCCATCAGCTACCCAGTTCAGGCTGAGGGCACAGATCCAGGAGACTGGCCTCAAGTCACTCGGTGCTCCAGCTTCAAATTCAAGTTTTATCTTTTCTCAGAATTCTATATAACATAAACTCTAGGTGTAGTTTTTATCATTTCTACTAGTGTAATGCATTCTTACCACTATTTTGGGCATTTGAGGCTGATGAAAATTTATTATTTTACTCTCATTTTACTATCATCTTTGGCTATTTCTTCTAATAATATTGAGATTGTATAACTACTGCAAGAATAACTTTAGTCTAAGATTGAATCTTGCTTTGGTAAAGTTAGCAAGAAATTTTAGGTGATTGCCACACAGTATTTTGTTGTTTTTGTTGTTAAAAAGTAAAATAATACTTATTTAGAATAATATAAAGCAACTAATTTATCTTAATAGACAACTTCAGGAATAAATCAAATAATACCAACATGTTTGATAAATGACCGAGAAAAGAACACACACCAACATACAAGAGCCATGTATTGTCTTTCTTGATGAACTTGTAACCCATTTATGTCTCTCAAGTCTATTCACAGCTAGGCTTTATATAAAGCTATTTACATAATTCTGGAAAAGTGTAGCAGATTTCAACTGTCCCCTGTTGTTTTACACATCTCACTCACAATTGGGATGTTGAGTCAGTGTCCTTGTCTCTTGTTCTTACTATTTGTACACTGTTTCCATTCTTATAACACAGGCTCATTCTTGAGACTGTCTTCCCATTTCTTGGTATTGGATGATTATAAACATCAAGAGTAATGTTTACTAAATGGTCTTTGAATTCTTATTTTTATGCATCAGATCTATTTCCTAATTCTTTAAGTGCATTATCTAATTTAATACTCATAGGAATTTATTTCCCAGTTTTGGGATAAAGTTATTGAAGCTTATTGAGGTATGATACCTGGTGGTTCCCAAAGTGAGTGAACAGCACAGCTGGGGTTGAGGCATATCTAATCTTTTCTCTGAATGTCCTGAGACTATAGTAAGCTCTCAAACTTTGATGTGCCTGCAAATCACCAGTGAATTTTGTCACAATGCAGATTATGATTCTGGGATCTGGGATGGGACTAGCATTCTGCATTTTGAATAAGCTTCCCTGTAGAAGTACTATAGCTGGTCCAGTATCAACTTTGAGTGGCTAAACCCAGGATGGAATTATTTCTTCCTTGAGGAGGGGGTGTAGGGGACCTGGAGGGTAGGAAAACTTGTTTCACATCATCTAAAATCTGAAAGTGTCTTCTCAAATTTATCCTATTGCATTTTCTGAATCCCAAAGGGGAAATAAATTCAATCTCTTTTTTTCCCCTGCTGCCTCCATTTCAACCAACGGTCCTTGTGAACAGCCACAGGGAAGGCTTTCTCTATTGCAGAGGGTCTAGCGCAGGGCATTGCCCCTCTGTTTTTCAGCAAACACCCCTGGATGATGAGCTGCTATTGGGCAAGAGCAGAACTTTTGATCTTCGTAGAAAGTCATTCTATTGTTTGCTTCAAAAATGCCCCGAGGCTGCCAGTTCCCCCAGTTGAGGCTTTAAACATATGATGGCCATTTATCTATTTTCAGTCCTTTCAAATTCCTTCTCGTTTTTGTGATTTGGGACAGGGGAGAGGGCAGCACCTGAATGGCCGCTACTCACCATTCATTATCCAATAGATCTCTATTAAGCCAAAGAATTTTTTTTCCAATTGTTTCTTTCCTTCTAGGGATAAAGACCTCCTTTCACCCATTATGCCTCTGATCATTTTGCTGCCCTTTTCTGAAACTTCACTTTGTTGGCTCTGCTTTCTTTGAGGCAAAGATGATCAAAGCAGCTCTAAGCATGCCAGCAATTTTTACAATAAATAGCATTTTCTGGGTTATTTTTCATTCCCATTTTAATGCAGCTCACTCACCTTGCTTGTTCTTTAAACTGTCCCTGTGCATTTTCTATGGTTTTATATCAAACAGAAAAGTCACTTCAGATTACATCAGAGTAGTTGCCCCTATCCCAAATTCACCTTAACTTAATGCTGAGGTTGGAGAGATTCAGTAAATTATATTCTCCACAATGGTTTTCTTTACCTTTTCTTTTTTTGTTGTTATTTTCATGTTTCTGGAATTTCTTGGGAGCACAGTGGTCTACCCTGGCCAGAGGTAAATCTGAGAACTGAGAATTTGAGAGTTTGTCAGGCCTGCATCAAATCATAGCCATTCCTATTAACAATGTAGCATTCCCACATTCTGTGTTCTCACTTTCGGGGTCTTCCCAATGGATAATCTGTCACTGACAAGTTGTATGTGTCTCAGCTTTTCTAACCCCAACTTAACTCTTACTACTACTACTCTGCCTACTTGCCATGTATGGAACACATTTCTATTAATGAATGAAATTTACCAAGCAATTACTATGTACTAGGCCCATTTAAGAACATCACACATGTTGGGGGGAGCGGCAAGATGGCGGGGAAGTAGGGAGCTCTGTAGTCTGTGCTCGCCTGCATCTATTGAACTGAGGACTGAAGGGAGAATACACTGATTTGCAAGTGGGGGAAAGAAGAAACAGACGCCCAAAAGAAGACAACCTCAAAGATGCCTGAGTGAGTGACTGTGAACTGGAAATTGGAGGACGGGCGGGCCACGGAGGTGCAGGGGGAAAGGAGCCCCAACCCAACACAGGGAGAGCCCGCTGTGCCCCAGAGAGACAAAGGGAAGAGAAAGAGACTGAAAACGCTCATAGAACCATCTCTAAGGGAGGAAAAGCTCGCCTGTCTCCCCATATATATAACTGCTGGGCGCGGGGAGAGAAATCCGTCCCATCTGGTTGGCGAATTCTTCCTTGGGCGCAGTGGCAGCTGCATCCATTCCAAGCCACACCGGGAGCCGCGGCGGGCGGGCGGGGGCTCTCCTACAGCACAAGTCGCTCAGAGGGCTGCGGCGGCGGAGGTGGGCCTGGCCGGGAGGCCGGCCGCCAGCGGGAATGCATCTCACTGCCAGTGGTAGTGTTGAACTGCATGGACCAGGATTTGGAAGTGAGGCAGAGCTTGGAGAATACAGTTTGGCTTGCCCGCGGCACAGGGAGATCGGACTCAGAAAAGCAGCTTGCAGCGCTTGGTTCGAGCAAAATTTGAAGCGCCGCCATTCCTCTCTCCGCGACCACCAAGGTGGGGCCTCAGAGAGCAGCCCCCGAGACACACCCACCGACGCCAAACCAAGCCCATCCGCACAGGAAAGTTGCCTTTTTTTTCTTTTCTTTTCACTTTTTTCTTTGCTTCTCCTTCTTTTCTCCTGCCATCCAGACATATTTCCCTTATCTTATTCTTATCTCTCCTCTTGGCTGCTTATACACTTTTAGACTGTCCACAGTCTTTTTCTATGTCCCCACCATATTTTTGTTTTTGTTTTGTTTTCTTTTTCTTCTTTTTCTTCTTCTCTTCTCTCTTTTCTTTCCTTTCCTTTCTTTACTTCCTTTCCCCTTTTGGTTTGCTTGTTTGTTTGATTTGTCTGAGTGTTTGCATGCTTTTGTTCCCTGTACGTTAGTCTGTATTCCTTTTCGGGGCTACTTCAAGAAACAAGCCAAAGTGCACATGGTGGAAAGTCCCAAATATCACTGACCAGGGAAGTAAAATAATCAAAGGCACAACAAGAGAAACTGAGAGACACCACTAAAAGAACACTTTCTGAAACGACAGGCCCTGGACAGTCAATGAGCCTCCTTCAATAGAGCAATACTAACAGGTGCACAGGGCATAACGAGCTTTTAAAACTGACAAGAGACAGAAAGCTGGCCAAGATGAAGAAACGAAAGAACTCTCCTCTAAAGCAACTCCAGGAAGAAGTCACAGCCACAGAACTGCTCAAAACAGATTGAAGCAACATAAATGAACAAGAATTTAGAACAATTGTCATAAAATTAATTGCTGGACTTGAAAAAAAATCAAAGAGGCTATTGATACACAGACTAAGGACCTTCAAAATAGCTGTGGCGAGTTAAAAAAAAGCTATAAATGAGGTGCATAATAAAATGGAGGTGGCCACTGCACAGATTGAAGAGGCAGAGAGGAGAAAAAGTGAATTAGAAGACACAGTTATAGCAAAAGAGGAAGCCGAGAAAAAGAGAGAGAAATTGATGCATGAGCACGAAAAGAGAATTCGAGACATAAGTGATACAATCAAACGGAACAATATCAATATCATAGGAATTCCTGAAGATGAAGAAAGAGAAAAAAGGTTCTGAAGGGGTGCTGGATCAAATTATAGCTGAAAACTTCCCGAATATGGGGAAAGAAATGGACACTGAAATCCAAGAGGCCCAAAGAACCCCTTTAAGACGTAACTTGAATTGACCTTCGGCACGACATATCATAGTGAAACTGGCAAAATATAAAAACAAAGAGAGAATTCTGAAAGCAGTCAAGGATAAAAGGGCCCTAACATACAAAGGGAAACCTATCAGAGTGGTTATAGACCTTTCTAACGAAACTTGGCAGGCCAGAAAGGAATGGCAGGAAATCTTCAATGTGATGAACAGGAAAAATATGCAGCCAAGAATCCTTTATCCAGCGAGCCTGTCATTCAAAATAGAAGAAAGATAAAGGTGTTCCCAAACAAACAAAAATTGAGAGAATTAATCACCACCAAACCAGCCCTACAAGAAATCCTAAGAGGGATTCTATGAGGAAAATGTTGCAAGGAATACAAAGTTACCAGAGACACCACTATAAACATGAATTCTACAGAAAACACAATGAACCCAAACGTACATTTTTCAATAATAACGCTGAACGTAAATGGACTGAATGCCCCAGTCAAACGACACAGGGTAGCAGAATGGATAAAAAAACAAAACCCATCCATTTGCTGTCCACAAGGGACTCATTTTAGACATGAAGACACCTTCAGATTGAAAGTAAGGGGA
Source organism: Cryptoprocta ferox (assembly GCA_028646485.1). NCBI lineage: Eukaryota > Metazoa > Chordata > Mammalia > Carnivora > Eupleridae > Cryptoprocta > Cryptoprocta ferox. The sequence goes on from CM053575.1 coordinate 80,524,409, forward strand.
TGGAGAAATATCTATC